>OX439044.1:22094732-22449732 GCA_949317995.1 Acholoe squamosa
TTAATCAACCAATTTTTAACATTGATTCAATATTCTATGCCCACAGGAATGTGGGCTTTACTTGCCTCATTAAAATGTCTTGTCAAAATGGCTACATACAATCCTGCTGATTTGAGATCAACCAACATCATCTAAGACAATACGAGCTCATCCGTTCCAATATATATACATGCATATTAGTGGTTCAACGAATATACCCCTGTTATAGATATGTGTGATTGATCATGCCAACTTGGGGTTTTTACCTTTCAGGTGATTGAAGGAGCGGCAGGTGTTGTTGTGGGAGCGTTCCGTCAGGTGGCAGATCAGTATAAGGATAAGAAGGTTGCCCTGGTAATGTGTGGGGCAAATATCAGCATGTCAAAACTCAGAGATATCATTACAAACAATGTAAAATCCACTTGATATGCGTTCAACTAGTATTTACACTCCAAAAATAATAAAAGCTCACGAGGAATTGTATAAATTGATTTATTCTGGTGTTTTGATTGAATGTCATGACATATTTCATTCCAACTACTTGGGGATTCTGTACTAGACCATAATAGTACAGTCCCATGCACAATGCCCATCTATTCACAAATGATCCATCAACATATATATATATATATATATATATATATATATATATATATATATATATATACGTAATTACAAATATGTACATATGAGAACATGTCAATATGCTGCACACAGCAACTATGGGGTTCTCATAGGCAATTAGTCATCATTACCCATATAAATCATAACAGTGTATTTGAAAAGGGACATTAGTTGAAAAATAATACTACAATACTCATATGATTCAGTCCTTTTATCTTTAAAGTAAAGTTTAACAATTAACTTAAGGCTTATTGTTCTGACCCAAGGTAACTCCTCTTGGCACCATTCAGCGATACATGTATACACATACATTTATGTGTTATACACTGTTCCAGAATGTATGAAGGGAAATTTAGAATGTTTGAGACTACAGTCATTACTACCTTGCATTCTACATTACCTTCATTACTACCCACCGAATGACCAGAAAATCGCATCTTTCACACAAGTCTATAAACAATCAGAATACCCATACGTCATGGTTATCACAGATACAAGAGTTTGGGTTTGACAGCATTAAACAATCTGTATAACTGGAAGGCATTTCTCAAGATGTTACAATTGTACACATCCACTACGATTTGAAGCCCTCAAAATTAGAGGGGGTTATCATAGGCAATGCACTGCGACTGCTCTGTATAATCAGGACTTGATGCTGTATTTATAGAGGGTTTGGTAGGGCAGTCGTACCAGTGCAACTATTTATAATAGTGACCACTAGATGCAGAGTTGTAAACACATTACAGTGAGGGATCCCACTACGATTTGGAGGGGGTCTAGTCGTATCATCTTGAGAAATGCCTTCCTGATTCTACCAATTAGCGATAGTCAAGGTATTATTTCGTGTGTTCCTCATCCAGGCCCTGCCTTCATCAAGTTAACACAGGGTACTATACATGAGATTCATAAGCTCTAGATGATGCTACATCGGCATTAATTTGAGTCTTTTCTGGGTGTACTAGTTCTGTTAACATTACTATGTGAACGTGTGGAATGTGGCATCCCTTCTCGTGGTACACCATATGGGTTGAGGTGGTACACAAAGAATTCCAGCATATACATCCAGTTAGGGTCCACATAGTGAAAGGACACAGAGTTATCACTGCAGCACCCAGGGCCCTGGAAATAGGATTGGAACAAGATAAAGATATTAGGGATGGGTTTGTGGACATGTCGATGCTTCAGGCAGACGTTCGATTGGTTTATAGACTCAGCGTACACTTACACTGTCCATTTCAAAATATTCATAACAATCTGTTTTTCATTGGACGTTTACAAGACTACATTGTGAATCAATTCCTGACATGGGTTATGTGGCTTATTTAGATGCATCTAGGTCTAGTGTATAATTTTCTCGCATGATCTAATCATAAAAAAAGATCTACAGGAAAACTGAATACTGACCTGTTTTGTGGGGTTATAGTTAAAGCCGAAGTACCAGTTACCACTAGGAATGATGCCGGGGATGAGCATGGCCATGGGATCAAAGGGGTGGAAGCGCTCTCTGCCCTCGGCATCCCTGGAGTCTGTGACAGGTACACCAATGTTCTGCAGACACCTGCCCAGCTCCACGTCTTCCACGCCCTCCTGCTCATCACTGCACAGTTTTGGGTTTGAGAAGGCCATATTAACCACCTTCAGCAGAGCAGCCTTACTTAGCACATATCTATGGCAGGAAGAGAAACCGAATATCAAGAAAATAACCATCATCAAAAGCTTGAAATAATCCCCTATTTTGGATTATTTTTATTTTATTTTTTTTTTTTGGGGGGGGGAGTGGTTGATTCAAATAGGGAGTTGGCGACTTAGCAAGTTCGAATGATTACGGTATGTTCATCATACACATATTATTGTGCACAGGTATAGACATCTTACCCTGCTCCACCACTCATGTATCCCTGAGGGTATACCTCCATCTTCCACCTGCGGCCAAAGTAGTGAATCCCACCAGGGTCGTAATCCATGAGCATATGACGTAGATTCTCCACTATGACGTAGGTGTCGTCATCAGCCTTTAAGAACCAATCAGATTGGTCTATATAATTCTGTACTATATGTGTTAGGGCAGCCCTTGTCTTAGCCCACAGAAAGGACCTGCCCTCTGGGACCTGGAGGCCTACGGCGGGGAGGCTATCGTCCTTCGTGGAGCTCATGAAGAGGAGGACGTTACAGCGTCTGCCCCACGTGGCCTTGACGTGACGTGCCCGCGTTTGGATGGTATCCGGCGACGTCATAACCCAGCAGAGGACACGCAGGTTCTTGTATAACACATCAGCCACTGATCCACCAGCTTATTCATGATATTCAGAAAGAGATTTTATTATTATAAAAGTCTGGGAAAAACGACACGATAAGGTGGGATTAATTCTATTATGCGAAAAAGTATTATTACTGGTGTCCTAATGTATTGGGACTAAGCATCACAGACTTACGTAATGGAATTGAACAAGAGCTTTGAATTGATGGATTGTCTGAACACAATTTAGTTGCCCTGTATACCATATAGTTTAAGGACTTCCTCCATATGCTATACAGAAGACGGGGTAGAAGACCAAAGTCCACTGGGCCTCCATCCACCGATTGAACCATACCATTCATATAGGAAATATGAATTATAGATTGGTCGACAAATGCGCTGTACGTAGACTTATAATACCAGACTTTGGTTCTAATACATGTAATGTTAGAAACAGAGAGTAGCTTAGTCACCTTGGTAGTCGTGGTGGTGGTCATCCCAGTGGAGGTCACTCTCAGGGGCTAGGTACTGTTTCTTTATATTTTCACCATCCAGGATACCCCCTCCCAGACGTAGACGGTGAGATGGCGGCAATCCCTCCAGGGTTCTGTAAGTTACCTCCTGGCTCTGCCCCATGAAGGTGACGGTCAGGGAGACACCCAGGAGGATCCCTGTTGCCACAAGGAGAACCTCATTTGGGGCATTGAATCGCCGAAGTATATTCATCCCTTGAGATGAGGGGGTAGGGGGCTTATAGGGATACCTACAAGGACAAAAACATGAAAAAGTATCAACAGCATAGCATCAATATATGTTTTTCAATGTTCCATAATCTTTAATGGCATTTGAAGACTAGTAATTATTCATATAGGTGAATGTTAGAGACAAGAATAAATTTTAGGCCTGCATCAAGGGTTGCCTCCGAATTTGCCATCACATATAGCTATAGTTAATAGTCTGCCACGTCAAAGGGTGATAAGCTCGACCCTAGCAAACATTGCCTACACTTCTAACTGTATTCCTAAATAAGGAATTGATATAGTCTTATCCGGAGAATAGGCTTCATGAATCCAAATTACCATGGGTGTATCAAATGCAAATGACTGATGAACTGCATTAGCTTGTTTGCACTTAGAGAGCTATTTATGTAGAAGAAACTTACCCTATATATAGCACACCTATGGATTCTAAGTACATGTATCAGATGAAAAAGACATTGCATGCTATTCATAGCTATAGCGAGTTGAGTAGTGGGGTGTTTTATACAGCTTCTCTTTGCCTTTGGACATTTACTGCCTTATATAATTATAAATGCAAACAGAAAGGTAGACTGGAAATTACACTTCGAAACGATTACCTGCTTCTGCACTTAAGGTACTGAGTATTTAAGGCATGGTAGGGCCGCATGGTAAAGCAACGTGCTAAAGATGACTTGGCTATATCTATATTGTGCCATATCACATATGAGAGTGCATTTATTTTCTATATGATATGCAGTTCTGACTGTTTATGTCGGCCTGGTTCTAGGTGGGTCAGGGCACACCACACATAGCAGAATCCTGACCTACCTGTGTAAGTAAGCCTGTGTTTATCAGCCTGAGTCAGGTGTGGCTACCATCCCTTGCATCCAGGCATCCAGGCACCAACTAAACACCGGCTTCTGGACATGTCTTCCTGAAGATAACAGCTTCAATGTGTGAGAGAAAGGGCATTTTCCAGTATCATGACCTTGTATAATACAGGTGTCCCTATATCTACGCCATTGTATGACGATTTCCTACCTGTGTAAAGTTGAACACAGATCTGCACATACTGTATATCTAGACGACGTGTCGACCTACTTTTGTGTCTTATGGGTCAGGTCACGCACTCCTGTCCCGGCTTAGAGAGTCTTATGGCTTGTTAATTTAGCTGAGTTGGCAATTCATTATTGATACTCTCAATGACATATGTCAACCTATCGGTTATGATAGGCAGGACATTTATCGAAATCTTCTTCGGTTGCAACGATGGGGTGTGATATGTGAATTCTGCGAGGAGTCATACCATGGTTACAGCATGTTATGTCTACATTGTAAGGAAATGGAATAACACAGAAGAATTTTACAAAAGCTAACTTTATTTTAACATGTTCGATGTGCACTGTTTGCACTGCTAATACCAATGGTTTACTACATCAATTAATCAGAACTATCAGGATGGGATATACCCCATTAGTTGTTCCACAGCTTTATATTCTTGTCAATTATGGCATTTCCAATCGCCTCATTGATCAGTGTTACCTAAGAATTATCTAATCAATGCCTGGAAAAGTATATACGTTCCCACTTCTGCACCCTATGCCATAATCATTTCATAGTAGCACTCATTAGCAAAATAATAACTATCGTCGCAAAATTCTATTCAAAGTAGAGCATAATTATAAAGATGAAAGTGCATGTATCATGTGAATTCATAATTACATTATGGTGGGTCCAGCTGTAAGACAACTATGTATACATGTATTTACACAGTCATATTAACATTCAACATGACCATGTATAAAACCCATGCATGTCCAAAACCCGCAGCCATCTATATACAAAATGTAGATACATTGTAATTACAAAAGAAAATCTATGGTAGGCATAATATTTAACACAACTTCAGCTGCATGAATATTACCCACCACCCGGACACTATCAGTTATGATAAAACCATTTATTACTTAGAGACATGTACAACTGTATTGCTTTTCCAGAAGTCTGGCAATCACTTTGAAGGGTCGATTCTCGAATAAACAAATGGTATACTATTTATGATCATTGTTGATATTTATTACTGAACTAATAGAAGTGATTTTTTTCTGGGAAAATAACACCTGCAATGACAGTTGATCTGTTGCATAAATACGTATGTTCAAACGTACAATCTTCAAGTGAACATAATATCAATTAACGGATTCTTCTTTTTATTAAGAAAAAAAAAGAGAACAGAGGAAAATCTGGGTGAGGTCTTTATGCTACAGAGAATGTAAACAAGTAAACAGACAAGGAAAGATCGCGTGGAGGTATTGACAATGTATACATGAACATAAACAAAGATTCACCTGAGGGCACAGCAACAGTCAGTTTTGTTTATCTTTCTTCATACCTTCGTATCATTTCCATTTCCTCGCATCCTTTTACCTTTCTATGCAAAGAGCAAAATACAGGCAAGCATCAAAACCCTCACAAATGTTCATTTTGTGTACTCTCCCGTCGACAATATAATTGAGCCAATCAGCAGGTCGAATCCCGCATCGCGATTTAGGGCTCCAATATCTCTGCAATATTGTCTGTTGCGTCCTATGGCCCTTGCTGGGGCCATAGAATGCAACTCATTGCAAATCCCACAGTGGATTATGGTCAAGTTTGCAGTAATCCTTGCGTTTCTGGCCTCAGCAAGGGCCATAGAACACAACAGACAAAATTGCAGAGACATGGGGCCCTAAATCGCTAGATGGGATTCGACCTTTACTGAAGAAAGGAATTATTTACAGTACAATCCATGATTTGTGGTTACCAATCTCCATGATACATATACACGATGATGGACATGTAAAACTACCTGTTGTGATAGTAACAGCAAATGGAGTTAATCAGCGAATTTAATAGCGCACTAACCCTAAATGCTTACTATGGACATGCAAATGTAGCTGTTATACAAATAAGTCTATTCAGCGAAAATAAGTGAGACCATTTAAAAAGAAATTTTAGGAAGTTGACAAGATGAAGAAAAGAAAACGCTAATTAATATAGTCCATTTAATCAACTCTAAGCATTTACCTATTATAATGTGTGTTGTTTAAAACATTTAAATACAGCAAAATATATCTAGAGTAAAATATTAGTGTAATTATTTATGAAAAATGCTAGAATTTTGTATGGACTAAGTAAAAATGTTAACGACAGCTATATTTTTCCATAAGGGAACTTTTATGTTTACGTTATCTCGATGTCACAGGCTTACTTACTTCCTACTTCCTCCCCCATAAATCCATAGAAGCTCTTGTGTAACAGCCATTTATCTTGATGTCAACCTTTAAATTGATCGAATAGATACTGAATTTGCGATTGAATTGCTACCATTTGTGAGTATATACATTAACATTATATCTTAGTCAATAGCCTACTGTCAACTTCCATAATATTGGAAATAACAGATACCACAAAGGTTGAAACCCACATGGCAATTTAGGGCTCCAATATCTCTGTGATTTTGTCTATTGTATTCTATGGCCCTTGCTGAGGCCATAAAATGCAAGGATTGTTCAAATACGACAGTAGGCTGTGATTCAGGTTGCAGAAGCCCAATCCTTGTGTTTCTGGCCTCAGCAAGAGCCATGCAACACAACAGAAAGGATCACAGAGATATTGGAGCCCCAAATCGCTATGTGGGTTTCGACATATAGACGACACCAAAAGCTTCAATGACTGGTACATCACAAATAATACAAAGTACAATATGTTTCTCAAGACAGGATTTTTCGGATCAATCACCACGGAAATTATTTTGAGAAATGACATGCCATTATATTGTATGTTATAAGTCCCAGCAAATTGTCGTCATCTGTCGCCATGATTGGTCATCAATGGTGACTCCTTTTTGAGTGATAACTCATTCCGTCATCTTGCGCCACTGTGTGTTATACTCACTTGGCATAGCAATAGCTATTCCTGGTGATCTTGTGCTATAACGATGTCGTGTTCCATCTAGCGACATGTGTGAGCCACTTCACACAGGTTGACGAGGACTCACGACAATTTGCTGGGGTGTATAAATGTTCATATCAGGTCCATTGCCTCCGTCAAGAAAGGGGATGACTATAATATACCATATACAAAGATCTGTTAGATCCATAGAGGCCTGGAATTCAAGAAGTCACGACCTAAATTTGACCCTCTAAGGACGGCATGATGTCATTAGCATAGTACCTATACAGAAATAGAACCGATGATAACTGATTATTTATCTAGTGTTTAATATATGGCAGACAATCACAATGTAAGTTAGGTATATGCAAAGGGTGACTGTCCTTAATGTTGAATGGCTGGATACCAAAATTTGTCTATCTGAAACTTTTGACCCAGTGATCCTAGCTATTGTGAGACTGCATAGCCATAGGTCCATGGTGGTGCTTTGAAGAGTGTCAAATTTGGGGTTCTTTTTGTCAATTTCAAGCATAGGACATGTACTTGTGTTAATATCGAAATATACAAGAGCTTGTATTCATCGTGGTACATTAAGTCATATTACCATAATACCTCACATAAGCCTATACTGATAGTTATAGAGCGCGCATCTCGCGTATAAGGCGCACCGTGAGTGCTAGGAATTGCTACAAGGCGCAGCTAGGGCGTCATTTTGAGCAGCTGAGTACGTTCTACTGTATGATAAAGTCAGCTATAAGGCGCACCCTGACTTCAAACGGATTCTATAATGTTGGGGCTTATCCTCGCGTATAGGTCGGGCATTATAGGCGAGGTATTACGGTATAGGCCTATCCGTCAATTACAAGGTGCTAATTGGTAAAGGAGTATTCTCATGGTGCATGGTGGGAGGAGGTATCCGGAAACGGAAGTAAAAACAGGGAAGTGATTGGTTGCGTACGCAGCAAGTACCACTGGGGCTTACTGCGTCCGCCGTCCCCTGACCGACGCCTGTGACATCCGTCCTAGTCAGGTAACCAGTTCCTGTCGGTCGGTGTCGATCTGACCTCCAGTACGCACGGTGGGCGCGACATTCATGCGGTCCTTCCAGCCGCGGTACTTGGTATAAAACATCATAAGGACCAACATTATCACAAGAAGTCCACACAGGGACATACACACTCCCAGCGTCACCTGGAATGTCTTATTCTTCATGACGTCAAACCCAGGACGTACAGTCGTGTCAAAGTCATCGTCGTCATCGTCAAAGTTGTGGCGGCCAGCGTCGTCACCCTTCTCATTGGAAGATGTCGTGACGTCGTCGGTACTGTCCTGACGTCCACTGGGAACCTTGGTGACGCTATTAGCCCTGGAGGTGATTGCCTCATGGGATGTGGTGACGTCTTCCTTGGAGGTGGGAACCTCTGGGGAAGAGGTAGTAGTACTTGGTGGTGTGGTTGCAGTTATTATGGTACCTGGCTGGACAGAACCTTCGTCAGGTGGCCAAGGTGTTGAGGCATTTCGATCTATTGGGTTTAAATGAGAACATCTTTAGATTAAAACTTCTGTCTTTTTTTTTCAAACAAAAGCACCGTTTTTTTTTCATTAGCTGTGAATTACAATTTATATGTTTAAGAAAGGCCTAGCTTATTTGTACAATGTATAGAAATAAGCCATTACATATGTAGGCTAGTAGGATTTACAAAGCTCTTCCCACACACCTTTTCAGTCCCCCCCCCCTTACTTCCCTTTCCTCGCCACTGCAGTGTATATTATGGGTGTGGACCACTAAATTCGACATGGTGACCTGGCCATTTTTTTAAAATGACATGTGACATGAGACTTAGTGACATGAGGCAAAAAATTAGTGACAGGACATGGGTGCTTTCTTAAATTCGACATGGGACATGATGGGTTCTTAGAGGTGACATGGGACATAGGGCCTTAAGTGACATGCGACATGGCCATTTCTTAAAATCGACATGTGACATTGGGGACCCCCCATCCACACCCCCTATATTAGAGGGATGTGTGTATTGTTGTGTGTATTGGAGGCCCGGTATTGGAGGTGCATAAATTTGTCTTTATTTTGAACTGTGAATCTGTGAATGTATGTGTATATTGGTTCTTTCACGACTTCGGGGTGTTAGTTTCATCCAGCTAGTTACTATGAAAGTCGCATTGAATCCTCTATGACAACAGTTCACTCCACTCGTCTTCTGAGTTATATTCTCTTACCAGAAAGGCATTTTATGAAAGGTGACAATCTCCCTATGTGGGTTTAGAAACGGTCATTCTACAAAAACAAAATATTTCAGGGATTGTTTTAAAATAAATACAAATTCCAATGGCCTATCAAGCCCTGAACAATATTGTATAAAGAAAATATTTGGGTAATTGAGAGTAGTTTATAATAAAGTGATAATTCCATCATTTGCAATGCAAATGAATGCAAATACACATTGACGAAATTCCATATAGTCGTCTTCCCTTGCCGTATCTCGAGGGTAACCTTTTTTTTATTTATCACCCTCCATGTTTATACCACCCTGGTTACCACACAGTCCTCCATTATCTTTTCTCCGAATTACCAACGCCCTCTTGGGGTTTCCCCACCCACCCATCCCTGTGCATTTTATTCATTTTCACTGAGTTATCTTATCATACAGTAAAGATAGACATATCATTTGATAATGCCATCATGACAGCAGAGCTTCTTATATTGTTTCATGGTATTATTATGTGGTATTCTCCTCGTAACTTCATGTGTAATAAGTTAATTTCATCAATCCACTATACTGCCCGGCAGGGGTCTACAAATCAGATTGGAATCTAAAGTGTATCCACTGGACATAAAGAGAAAATTAGTTTGTGTCCTGCACTTAAATTTGTCCATACACTTCATATACATCGTAACTGAGCTTGCTAAGGCATTGCATATGAGCTGCTCACATGGTAAATTATAAAAACAAAAAAAAAGGCTGTGTACAGAGAGAGCATTTTGTGTGCCGGGCACTGCATAGAGATGGAGATGGGGGTTTAGAGCAATGACACTCAGTGCATATACTAAAAGGCATCCATATAGACCCATTTTCCACCTTGCATTGGACAGTGTTTTGTGTACTTTTGCGATGGGAGGAATCTAGAGGCCTATTGATTTCAGGGTTTACAAGGCATCAGTACTTAAAGACTTTATTTTGCACTTAACCCAATTATGCCAATGGAGCACGTGAGCTAGTTGTCCTCATTTCTTGAATGGGATGTCAGTAAATATCGACGTATGAGTGTGGGTGGTGGACGAGGGTTGTATAGTAGCAGTGGACGAGTAAAATGTTGTCCAGGAATAACTCCAACACCCGACCACTCCCCAACAACTTTCCCCTGAATCAACCTGTCACCCAACTATATATAACCAGCCCAACACATAACAAGGTGTTAGGGTCTGTAATCAACCTTCAGCCCACATAACATTCAAAGCAGTGTACGTTACTACGCATTAGATGGGTCATATACTATTGTTTCATGGATATATATATATATATATATATATATATATATATATATATATATATATATATATATATATATATATATAAAAGCAAGAACCTCTTGCAATATACAAACAGAACACAAAATGCAACAGGTTGCTAAAGTGCAGAAACCTTTCTGTGGAAATCGCATCGTTGGATTTGACCTTTAACTACACTGTAAAAAAGGAGCTTAGGTTTTAAACGCGTTGAGGTCTAAATATGTTTAAAGTCTAAACATATTGAATATGTAGGTGTACACTTATCAATATGTTTAGGTTTTAAACACATTTATCCTAAATGCCTAAACACCTATGCTAAACATGTTTAGATGTTTAGCATTGAAACAGTCTGAAGTTTAGGTGTTTAGGATTTTAACATGTATATGTTTAGGTGTTTAGGTATGAAAGACACACTAGATGGCAGCTCTGTGCTTAAACAAACTTTCAAAAAGGAGTTATACTCTCTTCTCATTTAAAATATGCTAAAGGTCCTTTGTAAATCATTATTGAGGAATTTCACATAAAAGAACACCAGTACAATAATTCACCATGATGGATTGGTCATTAAGATCCTGTAACATTTGGATCAATGAGGATTGTTATCCCTAGACACCTTTACTCTGCAGTCCAAAAATAGATAAGGCTATATCCATTCAGTCATGCTGTTGTACTATACATGGGGTTACTCTCTATCATGGATAATGGATGTGATGATATTCCTTGAGAGTGCCTATGATGAACTCTTTACCTACTATAAATAAAGTAGGATAATTGGGATGACCTACCAAAGTTCAACATTTATGTATATCATAACTAAACACAATAGCATAATGCTAAACACCTTGACCTTGAAACATCTAAGCATGTCATACCTAAACACATGGGCAAACCTAAGCATAAACATAGTAAACACTTTACAAACCTAAAATCAGATCTAAACACATGCACTGTAAAAACAGTGTTTAGGGATTAAACACCAGTGTTTAGAAGTTAAACACTTGGTTAAACACTTATTTGTCCCACTTTTCTCAACGCTTCTTAAGTGTTAAACGCGTTCAATTTTAAACACGTTTAACTAGGAAGTGTTTAACCAAGTGTTTAAATGCTAAACACTTAAACACTTCAGTGTTTAGGTGTTTGAGAATAAGTGTTTAAAAGCTAAACACCTAAACACTTCAAGTGTTTAGATGTTCAAATGTTGGTGTTGAGAAAATTTGGTGTCTATCTTTAAACACCTTTTTTTGCAGTGTGGAAATCTAAGCACAAAGGCTAATCACATTATGAGGCTAAACATGTTTAGGTTCACAAAGTGTGTTCAAAAACGGGACAAGAAAATGTTTAGCAAAGTGCTTAGAATCTAAAGTGCTTAGAATCTAAACACCTTTTTTACAGTGTAGAGAAGATAAAGGACACCAATTCATATCTGTGCACAGAGAAAAACAAGTCTGCCGGCTGGCCTCTGCTGGAGGTTCGGCATTACCTAGCTCTCAGACATTGCCTGACTTCCAGAAGGGTCCGCCACAACTTCCACATCTTATGCAAGTACCAAGACCAACCTGGCCCTGGAGTGAAAGCCAGGCATGATAACAGGGTATATCTGACTCTGACAAGGGGGTAAGGCAATGTCAGAGTCTGGTGACTAGCAATCTATACCTTCCTGGAAGGAATGCCTTCATCCTTTTATTCAAAGAAGGAAATAGCTTCAGCCAATCTGGCCCCAGCTCGACCACTAGCGTGGGTCGTCTCTGGCACCTAGCGTTTGTGGGTAAAAGAAGTTTTTTCCGCTGGTTTCTGTAGTGCTTATTTGTAGGCAGGTACCTCACATAGTAATCTTCCCCAGAAAATGGGGACCATCATCCCCATACACGAGAGAGGTATTCCCTAGAATCCCGACCAGGCGAGACTGAGCTTCAGCCATATTAAAGTTTATGCCATCTAAAAGGGAATCTCTTTACATACTCAGTAGCTGCACTTGCGTGATACAATGTATCTACATGATATGTGTACCAAAGGGCAGCCACTCCCACAGCCCAACTCAATGGATTGCTGGAGATGTGCATAACACTATTACAGAATTCTATAATAGACAAACTGATGAGAGAGTAAATGAGTTGCTGAGCAAATTAAAAGTGGTATAAAAGTAAGTCTATGAAAAAAAAACTTTCGGGAGTGAATCAATAAGTACCGAAGATGGGGATGGATGAGTTTGTGGATGAGTAAATGCATGAGGAGGTGGCTGACTGAATGAGAGATTGAATGAATGGGTGAATTGGTAATTGAACAGAGCATTGAGCAGGTGAGTGATACGAGAGGGAGGGTCACTGGAAACGTAGCCTTGGGTGCGTGCCAAAGATCAAAACCACTGATAACTTTGGTTTAAAACTATGCTGGCACTTGGCGACTGGGTCATTGTTAATCAGGGTCAGTATACCCCCCCCCCCCACGATAAAAACAATGAACTACTCCCAATAAGCGTTTGCTCAGGCCCCCCAAAAAAATATTGTGTGTTTCCAGTAACATGACTCAAACACCCAGGGTCGGCAGGTCGGATTTTTTTTTTATGTTATTATTCTGTATAGACGTATATGGGCAGATATGTCAGATTCTTTGAAATTATGAAATACTTACGAGACAAGTGAAAAATATGCAAAAGATATACATATCTAAGCTCTCAACTGTGCACACAGAGATGATCTTCATGAAACATGGATGAAAAATCACGAAAAGTACGAAAGAAATTATTGAAAAATGACCAAAAATTCTCAGAATAAAAAAAAAGGAAGTTTTTTTTACCCTCTTTTGCTAGGGTCGGTTGGGTAACTGGAAACAAACCTGCTTTTTTAGGCGTCAGCAATGCTTTGCAATTTCATTTTCAGTTTAAAAAATTCAACCAGTGAAACCAGTGAACCAGGTTGTTCTAAAAATAGACATCTCACCCATCCTTGAACATTTGATATGCTCTAACTAATTACGTGTTAATTGACTCGGCAGAGAGCAATTGGCAACGCCCAAACACCGACGCACGTAACTGTATACCTGGGAGCCGTCCTACAATAAGGGTGTTTCGCACACCCCACCATGGGGCATTTTTTTTGCAATTGGCTATAAACATGTATATCTAATTTCCTTCGAACATGGTGGATATCATTCCTGGCTGTTTGTTCTGTACAAATTCCCTGTTCTGATTGAAGAAAGGAACTCTCAACGGTATACTTCAGGGTCGGCTCCAGGATCTGGAAAAGGGGGGGGGGCGGCCCTAAAAGAGGTGGGAAACCCCTATTTCTGGGCAAATTTTGGGGTCCAAAATATCTAATTAAACTCTTAAGTACAGGGGAAAAGGAGGGGGACGCGGGTACGCCCCCCTCTAAATCCGCCACTGTACTTTGCTCGAATAAAGGCATGTCCACAACAAGTAGAAAGAAACTTAGAAAATGTATAGAATATCACAATGACTGTCGATCTTAAAATGTGTATCAAAGGAGGTGGTTGGTCGAAGTAACGTCACAATCAATTAGCCCGGGTCATTTAGCCATTGTTAGAACTTTCATGTCGACTTTTGATATAATCAGAGTGTATAATTAGTTAAAGTGCAATTCACGGCAACAAAAGTTAGTGCTTCGTGGTCAAATGAAACTGAGAAAAATTGTAAAAGACGTACACATATTTATACCTGCAACTATCACCTTGTATTCCCTTAAGACATTCTCCTCATCAGAGAATATCAGCCCATTTATTAAACTGAGGTCTTTGTTTTGAGTGTAAGAAATGTCCTTCTCTGTACAGTTCTCTCTACTTTCATGCAAGTGGCATGGTATGATGGTTATTGCGCGAAAAGTTCCCTATACTGGTGTGAAATAATTCCACATTCCTCAATAGGCTATATCTGATTTATTCGTAAACCACAGGCTACATGGGTTTGAGATTCAGCACCTTTATATACCGAGGCATGCTATACATTGTTAAGTGTATAATAGCTTTGCGAGTTTATCTTTAATATGTAAATTTCAAATGAGGTGTATTTCTTTTTATTAAAGGAAGCCCCAGTGATTGTCTCAGATAGACATTATGTGAAGGATATTTCAAAAATGCAGAACACTGCTTTTCATGGTTCAGAAAATGACTGATTAAGTGAATTATCTAATTCCGCTATAATGAATTCTTGTATAGGCATATATGTGGTAGAGAGCGTACAACATATACAAATGTATATTCAGAGACATCCTGTGCAAGGGCTTTTGAATACTAGGTTGACTTCGGAATTTACCTATTGCTTTGTTTACAAGTTGTGTAGAGGGTCAGTCTGTAGAAGTGTAGGTGTATGGGGTATGGCAGGAAGTACAGACAAGTAGACAGCAGAGATTACATTCTATACACAAAAATAGCTTGACCTAATTGTTTATCTTGAGGATTAACTATACTCTACTGTGCTACCCCCAAATCTATCCCATACACAGTGCTTTATTCTGATTATTTGCTGGTGAAATTTCTGTATTTTATTGTGAGTTGAGGTAGGAAAGTATGTGCATAGACCTGTGCAGCATAATGTATAGGAGTAGGGTCTGGGAGCTGCTCAGGCTAGTATTGTAGTACTAATGCACAGAGCTGCTCATGGCTCACCTTCCCTGTATGCGCTGTTCTCCTGTGTTGTTGAGCTGCTCACCCCGCCCTCTGGTGTCGTCCCTGAGGTCACCTGCCCGCATACAGGCCATGCACTGCTCACCAGGACCACTAACAGCAATGTGCAGGACAGCAGACGACATTGGTGACATGCTGTGGTAGAAGTTTGCCGCCAATTTTGTAGGACCCTCGTCGTACTCTTCATGTTCTTCGTGTTGAGCTGTGGCTGTGGTGGCTGCAGTACACCTAGCCCTCACAGCCAGCTCAACGTAAATATAACCGGCTTAGAGGTGGTACTGTAACAGGGCCTGTCTCACCAGTAGGGGGAGCAGGACTCAGGTAGTGTGTGGGGTGTGAGCTGAAGAGCAGGATCCAGAGGAAGAGGGGTCGGGTAGAGTGGCGTGGGAATGGCTGTTGGAAGAGCCGTTCTTGCTGGATAATGTTTAATTGACGGGTTGGCTCCTTTGTGTTTAATCTTATTTCCGTCTTATTAGGGGAAGGATGAAATCATCCTAATTAAAGAGACGGGGTGGGTAAACTCATCCTTATTTAAGACACCCACCTATGACGTTGAGAAAACCCACAGAAAGACTTTAGGGAGCGTTCATTATTTATGGAAGGGGGACGACAATCTGGCAGAATGAAGACGTAAAAAAAAAACTGACCCCCTTCGGAATGGGTTGAAAAAATCTGACCCCCCCTAAATGCCCCGCCCCCTTAGGAATGGGTTGAAAAAAATGACCCCCCCCCCATAGAGACTCTAAAAAACCTAAAAAAAATGACCCCCCCCCCCTTTCATTTGGTCATCCCCACTGCCATAAATAATGAACGCTTCCTTATGATGTGAAAAGCGTCAAAGTATTGTATATATGGATATATATCGCCATGTGTACTGAAAGTACACTTTAAAGCACAGTCATCGGCCCCAACCTTTAACCATGACATAAAATTGAAGTTCCACCCAAACTAAACTCAAATCTTAACTCCAAAATGAATTTTTGATTTCCTAAGTACAGAGAGCCGGAATGCACAGATGTTTGGCCTGTGTCAACCGCTTGTACTACAAAAAGAAAGAAAGAAAGAAAGAAAGATAGGAAAAACATAATGAATAATTGTGGGGATCCAGGATTGGCAAAGGAGGATGCTAAAATGAGGGGTCGCACCCGCGACTTTCGGGGATTATTCAGGTTTCAAAATTATTAGAGATAAACATACGCTATATATACAAACAAAAGGGAGGGGGCACGAGCCCCATCCCCCGTCTCAATCCGCGATTGGAATCAGATCCTCATTCATAATGTTTTCCATGGCAAGTATTAGATGGAGATATTATATCTAATTATAAGTTGGAAGGGTATACATTGTGACAATTATTAAATCAGTGGTGGATTTAGATGATGGGGGCGCGGGGGTGCACGTTCCCTCCTTTTTGCCAGTATACTTAAGATGTTAATTACATATTTTGGGCTGCAAAATTTGCTCAAAAACAGGGGGTGGGCCCCCTCCTTTTGGGCCGCACCCTCTCCTTTTTCAGATCCTGGATCCGCCACTGATAATAATTTTGCAGTGCATCATCCTCTTGTCCCTTTCTTTTTAAGTAAATTTCACAATTTTGGATTTTCAGTTTCCTGAATCCTCCATATTTTACTCATTTCATATGCCATAAACTCCCATAAATTCCGTAGATTCTTCAGAGAATCATTGTTGAATTTTACAGTTTTTCATCATTATTTCTATTACAATGAAACACCTTTAGATTGAGTGATGGTACAGTGAATCTGTGTAAAACTACATGAAAGTACTGTCATTTCTTTTACGGTGAATCTTTGTCTTTCCGAAGTTTCATATCTTCCAGTAGGGAAGAGCTTTCACTTTGGTTTATGTACCATGTTATCAAAAGGCAAGTTAATTTCATTATTTTCATGAAGAGAAATCTGTGAAACTACAATCTATCTTAATGGTGTGAAGGAGAGAAGCAGACGTATTTTAGACACCCATTATGTGGGAATAGAGAAAATAGATAGGCATACCACTGCAGTTCTTGAACAATCACAACTTAGAGGTAATTCACATTCTTAGATTGTGACTCTATCAAGGGCATGATGGATCTTCAAAAGACTCATTCATGACCATAATGATTCTGGTGGCTGGCACTAAGATATCCTATTGAATTGTATGTGGAGCCAAACACATATGAAGATAATATTAACCATGGTGGATTATTGTGAAATCCTTAGAATGACATATCACATGCTGAATATTCATATGAAAAGCCAATTTTGGGTGACATTGAAGCCAAAACAATGTGTAATCAGTCCCCTTAGTCATTGTTTAGAAATAACGGTGAAAGTCTGACAAAATTACAGTGACTTTTGGAAAACGGTGACTGTTAAAAAACGATGAAAGATTGGCACCCGTTGTTGCCAATGATTCTTCATTTTTCTAAGGAAGATGTTGAACAGTGTATACCATGAACACTAACACAAGCCTGTGTTGTAAAGATTGTATTGTGACATGACCAGTTATTGCATAGGCAAAAAAAAAACACGTTTGGTCTCCAGTCACCCAACCTGCCTTAGCAAAACAGGGCCAACCTCAGATTTTTCTTTTTGTGATTTTGATGAAGGTACATTAATAGTACGTCAACACTTGCATCCCCATCATACGACGTATTGTAACAACTTATTCAGATCATTAAATTTTTCCAAATGAAAACTAAGTGACTGTGTCATGGGTTTTGTGCCTTTCCACATCTTACTATTAAATTCTGTGAAGGCTTTTCATAAGGTACCGAGTTTTACAATTTGTAAGAATTTGCAATAATGTTTGTTAATGTTTAGAACGTTCATACATCTATAGGAGCACGGTTTTCTTCAGTGATGAAATTGTCACCTGTTAGTTGATTCTATAACTGTACACCACGTACTAGTGGACTTTTCGAGTCGAAGTGAACGATCCGGGTAGTTACCTGATACACCTAACAGCATGCCATCTGGATACATGTATAATGACGAGTGTTCTATCACTGTCTCGACATCATTGATGTAGTTTAAGAAGAGTAATGGGCCTAAAACCGAGTGCGACTGGCTGATGTATAGTGATGTAGTGCATAGTCACCATATTACTGGAAACATACAATTTTTTGGCCTTATAGTATCTCGTAGGGAGTAACTAAGGGAGTGATCATTTTTTAACAACAGGGGGGCTGGTGGGTTTGTGCATGGACGTGCGAAAAAAATTCCGACCCCCCCCTCTTGATGGGGTAAAATTTTTTTTTACCCCACCCCCCACAAGGGCCGAAAATCGCGTGCGAATGTGCCTTTTTACCATATAGTAACGCGTGGGGTTTTCCACTGAAAACAGGTGAAATTATTTTGACCCCCCCATTAGAGGGGTTGGAAAAATTCTGAACCCCTGATAAAGGGGTTGAAAAAATTCTGACCCCCCCTCAAACCCTCCAGCCCCCCTGTTGTTAAAAAATGATCACTGCCTAACGTGCACCTAACCATGTCCCACGGCATGGAGTCGATCATAATATGGCTATCAGCCTATCATCTGGAGGAACCAGGTGACCATGACGGTTCAGCTTTTAATTGCATGTTACAGGCCTCCATCATCAATTTTCTTTCGCTACCCCCACCTTACCCACTATGCCAAACCCTCTTCCTGGCCATCCACAAGTTGTCAGGAGGGTAGGTATAGAGGTGAACACCTGGCTACTGAGTACAAGACACAGGTATGATGAAGGCAGTTAGGTCACAAGTCAAAGAGACCCAGCTCCCCACAGGTGTGGTAAAAATATCAGAGGTACAGCGCCCTAGTTGCGAAAGAGGCTGACTTTATGGGTCTCAAATAGTGTCATTCTGCCGAGGTAAACATGTAGAGTAAGTCGCCCCTGACTCGACCACTAGGCAGGTTGGTACCATCAATCGACCACCCAAGGTTAATTTCATTCAGATAGCACCTATCTGTGGGCAGATGAGGGGAAAGGGCCCTTCCTGCGGAATGTTTAGTACTTGGTTTGGCCACTAGGGGAGCTAAAAATCCTAAAAATGTGAAAGATATGCCCAAAACTAGTCATAGTCACTTTTTTGCTCAGAAAAATTTGGTTTTCTCAAAAACCTTCTATTTTCACTCATTTCCTCTGTATTTGGAGGGTTAATGGAATGTTTTAAATCCAAAACAAGGCATAAAGGAGTGTTTTCATAGAGATGTGTTACCATGGCAACAAAAAACATTCCAAAACCTTTCCAAAAAGAAAAAGAAAATAATGTCAATCGATAGAATGATTCATGGAGATACATAATGCTGAAAACGGCATGTAGATACCATTTCTATGTCCAATACTATTGCCAAATGTATGGAAAGGGTTGGTTATCTATCAATTTATTATCTACATCATTATGCTGATTAGATGCATTATTACATCAAAACGATGAATGATAGAACTTATCAGCTGTATTGATATGGTTTTATGATCCCATATTCATGAAATAATAGCTTGAAGACCAGAAAGGTTATCTGCAAGTACTATACCTCATTTTAAAGCTGGTGACTTTTTTAAGTGTGGCTTTTTACCTCGGAGGGCCCTTTCCCCTCACCTGTCATAATTTCTGATTCTATCAATTAGTTGCCAATGATTCACTACAATATGAAGACCTTGGACACTATACCAATCGTTAGTCACAGTTTGTGAATATCACCTATGAAAGATTGGTGTTCGACTCAAGGTATATCAACATGCCTAGTCGTCGAGTTAGGGGCGACTTATCCTATGCGAGTGATGTTTTGTACATTCATGAAAGCCCAGTAAATGCAATACAGAAAGCAGACTATAAGAAAAGGAACCAAATGAAATATCGTTTATTATTTGCAACAAATAAGTGAGTTAATTCATATCAGCAAGTAACAAAGGCACCCTCGTTACTTAGATTTGGTATCATCCTCATAACATTCCCGACTAAAGGACACCTATATTATATCATTGTTACCCAAAATGATGTTATTCACACGGGTGCTAGTGGTACCATCATTATCTTGGGCTGCAGTTGAACATATGTACCTAATAGCGTCTACTCCAAATAAGTATGTCACTTAATAGAGCACAAAAAATATCTGAAATCAAGCCCTGTTACCGAGCTTTTAGTATAAAACAAATTGGATGTTTTTGACCCATATCCGATACATTCCCTTATGAAACAATTCTTAATGAATACTTGGGAGGGGGGGGGGGTTCTTCACGGAGAAGAGAAAAGAGATGTGTTTCAATTGACGATAAGTATCAATAGGTTTTCACAGTAGCGATCCTATTCTACCAATTTGCTAGTTCCTATGGTGTAGGACAAATGGCAGATGTCTATAATATGTAAGGTTAATGTTATCACTGCTCCCATACCTGACCTCTGCTCTGACCCTGTCAGCAATAAGCTCCTCCATACACCTGTAGGCCAGAGGTTGGTAACCCGAGTGGAACTTGTTAGCAAAAAGAGTTTTGCTAGATAAGGTAAATGGAATACATATCCAATGCGTCTCCTTCCCTGGACAACTTTCATTCATAGGCATGTCTTCTGGCCACTGCTTGTGACGGGCAACTGAAACTGCACGTTGGATCTTAGGATCTAACTCACCTGTGAAAAGATAGGATACATTATAATTATATGCATTAAGCCTATATATTGATGAATAGCCTGTTGCCAAAGAGTGACATCATGCGACACTCTTTGCAATATATGACGGACCTGGCTACAGAGAGAAATTATTTTGGAATCTCAAAAATTGCAAGCTGCATGGCACCATTTAGTCTATGAAGTAATTTTGAGAAATTGTAGATGGCCACCAATACGACTGTCAGCTGGATTTCAAATCTAAATAGGTTTGGAATTTGTGGAAAAAGTGATAATTGACGAACGCGTTTTGCTGGCCAGCTTAAACTCTATAGTCTAGTCACTGATAGTTTTATATTACAAAGTATACTATATAGAAACTATGATTATTGAAGGCCCTACTTATATGATCCTTTGGAGAATTATAGAATGACATCTAACCTGTGTATGCTCCAGGTATGTTCAAAAGTGGACTTATATTAAGAGAGCTGAAGAAGTTCTCGTCTGGTACCAATGTGCCCTTGAGCCACTCATAGAATTCAAGGGCCGCTTTATTGTGTAGAGCAAAGTAAACAAATGCACGTGAAAGGATAACATGGATCTGCCCTTTACTTATGCGTATGCCATAGGGTGGTGGGGCATATCCAGCCTTTCCCAACCTGGCCTCTAACCATTTTCTGAAAGCAGGTTGTGGACATAATTATCATTTAGCATGTGACTTCCCTGCAACACTCTTCTTGCTATCAAAGCATCTATATTGTTCTAGATGTGAAGAGTAAAATACCCACACAAAAACACCACCATATAAGTAGAATATAGGGGTAAACTCAGCGCATAGCTACAGCTACAGAAATTCGTTTGACCTACTTACAAACCGGAAGTGACCTAGTTTTGAAACCGGAAGTGATCATATATGGCATGTGACCTACTTTCTCTAGCTCTGATTGGATGAGAGCTATGATGTTATCAAGTGATGATCACATGATCACAACAAATAAAAGTAAAAAAAAACAAACCAACCACGTGGTTGGCATGGTCGCCCCAGTAGAAAACATAAACAAAAACAAATCTTACCCAATGTACACACACCGCAAGCTTGTTTATTTCTATAGCTCCCATGGGGTGTGGTTGCACCATATGTTCTGCACCTACAACGTTTTTACTATGCTGCTAACACATATGAAAAACAACTGGAAGGCTTTTTTTTCAATTTTTCTCTCTCTTTTATTTTCGCTACAAAAAGGGGTTATACACACACACACACACACACATTCTACATGCTAATAGAGTTTTTAGTACAATTCCAAGAACACCCCGACTTTCTCGCTGCTGGCGGTGTTTCATTTTCCAACACGCACACACTTTCCTGCAATGTGGTAATTTTGTTCACCAACTTGTCTACGAGTTCCAGGACTAGTTTCACTCCCACTTTTATTTGTTGCACTTCGTCAACCATGTGCGTGTAATTCATCCGTACACGTGCGGGATGTCCGGTGCAAACTACGTCCTCATCCTTGGTTGGACTATTTTGTCCATTAGGTTCTTCGGTAGTTGAGAGAAGGTTATCACCGTGTGAAAGGGGTCCTTGCTTCAACATGTCTCTACAGGTTTTGGCGTACAGGTTCTGAAGTTACATTCTGTTGAAGTGTCCGTGTCCGTCTGACGATTTTGACAAGAACTTGCGATGGTATATAGTTAGAGGTGGTATGCCATAGGGGTCAAAGAAGAAAACTTGACCGTTTTCTTTTACGTAGAAAGCCACCCAATGTTGACCCGGTTCAGAACTAGGGTCGGTGTTGCTTATGAAGCATGTTGAGGGTTTCATAGTTTTAGGATTATTGGTCCCTGGAAAAAGTTCCCAGGTAGTGTCTTCGTGTGTGCGGGTGGTTTTTCATTCCTAGTTCATGTGATAGTCAGTCACTGGGAGGCGGTCAGCCATGAGTTGGATGTTGTTGGCGTAGAAGGAACACAGGATTGCCGAAATGGCTTGGGTGGTGGGAGAAGCGAACTTGAGCACTAAGCATAGTTTTCCTTGTTTGATGAGGTTGATGCAAGAATCTTCTGGAGTTCTGTCAGAGTTAGGTCAAAAATGAAGAACGAGTGCCCATCCATTAACTCCTCCAGAGAGATGTCAGTTTTGTCCGAGTGCTAAGAGTCTGCTGTCGGTGTACATTTGATGGTAAGCTCTCACGCAGTTGTCAATGGCGAAATCCGTTCTCAGTTCAAACTTTTGGTCTTCGAATCTGAGAGCGACCTCCTTCAGGTTGAAGTGCCTATAGTTGAACGGGTTCTCAGTTTTGCTGCCTGCCGATGCCGTCTCTTTGACCATAGCCAAGACCACCCGGGTGGGGATTTGACTGGTGTCCGGTTGAGTCCACCTGTAGTCTTGCGAACCACCATCCAGCGTGTGCTTGGTCACTTTACACCTCGATGTGTAGTAGTTGAATGGCCTGAACTCCGGATTGACGACACATTTATTGTTGACCACCTCGTCATTGACTGTCATCTGCTTGATGCTCATTTCTGCTTTGATTATCTTGATCCAAAACTCCTGGTCGGCCGCTTGCATCATGTAAAATTTGGGGTCGTTCTTCTCAAAGATGAACTTTATTTCACAGTGCCTCGCCATCCAGCCCTTGTTCTCCACTGTTCTCGCCTCCATGTGACCCACAGTGTCCTTGTAGTATTTCTGACATCGTCGCAGGTGGGTCTCTTTGGCTTCTCTGTTGCTGCTCAATGTGTCCAGGAGGTGAGACTTGTAGGAGTATTACTCATTGTTTCCCGTCACTTTTTCACCATTGACGAGTAGTTGACATGAAGAAAACAGAGCTTGAGCAATATTATTGACCAGTGCCGCCTCATCGGTCGCCGTCAGGTGGGTAGTTCCGTCGTGCTTTGATTATCTTGATCCAAAACTCCTGGTCGGCCGCTTGCATCATGTAAAATTTGGGGTCGTTCTTCTCAAAGATGAACTTTATTTCACAGTGCCTCGCCATCCAGCCCTTGTTCTCCACTGTTCTCGCCTCCATGTGACCCACAGTGTCCTTGTAGTATTTCTGACATCGTCGCAGGTGGGTCTCTTTGGCTTCTCTGTTGCTGCTCAATGTGTCCAGGAGGTGAGACTTGTAGGAGTATTACTCATTGTTTCCCGTCACTTTTTCACCATTGACGAGTAGTTGACATGAAGAAAACAGAGCTTGAGCAATATTATTGACCGGTGCCGCCTCATCGGTCGCCGTCAGGTGGGTAGTTCCGTCGGCGGCTACCACAGGCAGTGACAGGCAGAGCGTGAAGGTCTAACTCGCCCAGGGCGCACACCCGGCTTTTAGGGTATAAGAGACTCGTCTTTTCGCTCTTTTTTTTTCAAAACCACGTCCCTCCTGCTGCTTTCTCCTTTTCGGCGCATGTCCTTTACCGCTGGTCGCATATGGTTTGGCCGGACTGGGTTGAGAAAGCATGTTTATGTACCCCTTGCCTGTTGTGTTGGCCCTCTGCAGAAGTTGTTGACCTGTTGCTTTGCCCCTGTCTGCGACGCTTTGCTTGAAGTTCTTTCCTGTTATGACGTTGGACAGTACTTCCGTTCCGGTGGTCAAAAAAGCTTTTCCAGCCGTCTTGGCGGCAGAGTGACCGACAGATGCCAACAGGGATACGGCACTTCGAAAAAGTAGCAATATGAGAGAGCCTAGCCCGTGACCTCTCTGTCTGCCTACTCCTCCATAGGCCGGTGCTAGACCGTATCCGAACTGAGACTTGGTGTAGTACTGTGCGTACTGCCCTCTAGGCGGTTTGTAAGCCGGCGGTCCGTAGTAGTGTTGCATGACGGTCTTCAAGCTTGCAGAGGTCGGAAAGCAAGTACCACCGTCACTTGCCCACTTTCGAATGGGACGGGTTGCCCCGTGTTGTCCCTTACATAGATTTTTATTTGTCTGAATGTTCTCTTGTAGACGGGGACGTAGTTCAAGTTCTAGACGCTCAACGTGAGCGTCTCGCACATTACGGAATCCACGGCGAAAGAGCGCAAGAGAGGTGCTTCCTTGTCGCCTACCAGACTGTGTTTCACTATGTCCGAGTAGACATAGATTTGACGCGACTTGAAGAAAACGTCCGCCACGTAGGGACTTTGCGTTTCTCCGCTCAAGAAGACGCGACCCTCAAAACCCAGTTGGGTTCCCAAGTTCTTGGGCAGAAGCAATACCGTACCAGGTGGAAGGGAAACAGTGCATTTCATGGTGTATTTGTCTTAGGAGAAAACATTGGCCCCACTCTTATGTGGAGCTTTTCTCAAAGCCTCCACAACTTTGGAAAACGAAGGACTTGTTCAGGTAGGTCATGAGGTGAGCATTGTTTTCCGCAAAAGCCGGCTTCAAGGCCAAGACGTGATAACGACTCAGGACTGACCAAACCTCATCCACCAGTGGCATGAGCTGCTTGTAAGCGATGTGCGACTCGATCAATAAACGATCTTGGTCGGTGAGGGGAGCGTTTGTATGGGACGGATCAGACAGGTATGTAAAGTGTGTGTCGCGCTCCTTTGCCACCTCCTTCTCACTAGATGGGGTGGCAGCCTTTCCCGCAGGGCACGCAGGAGGTAGCATAGGGGTTATATATCACGTTGACCCCATGCCTGAGAAAGTTCCGGAGGGCGACAAGTTGAAGCTTTCCGCTAGAGCACATTTCACGTCGCTGTTTTCACCTGTGAAAAAAGAGATGCCTTCCTCTTCGCTGTGTTTCTTGAAGGTTTTGTTCACAAACTCTTTTCCTTTGTCCGTCTGGATCTGCTTAGGTTGTCTTTTTAGTCAGGATAGACATCTGGAAAAGTGTATTGGTGCAGTATTTTCTTGTCCTTGAAGAGGGATCGGTAACGCAACCATTCCATGGTGGAAAAGCTGACCTGTTGACTGCAGACAGCTCGTAAGACGTTCTCTCTGAAGCATATTTTCACACTCTACCCAACTGCTGCTGCTGCGGCTGCTCCGTCTATAAGGGGGGGGGACATCAGAGAGGTGTCAGGGTGTGTGTGAGGACGTCTGCCCCACCTCTACCTGGTCCTAAATCCGTCTATAAGGGGGGGACATCAGAGAGGTGCCAGGGCATGTGTGAGGACATCTCTCCCACCTCTACCTGGTCCTAAATCCGTCTATAAGGGGGAGGGGGGACATCAGAGAGGTGCCAGGGCGTGTGTGAGGACATCTCCCCCACCTCTACCTGGTCCTAAATCCGTCAATAAGGGGGGGGGGGAGATATCAGAGAGGTGCCAGGGTGGTTAGAAGCATCTAAATGGCCGTTTTGGATACAACGAAATTCGTTTACAACAAATTCTTTTGCCTGTCCCAAGCAATTCGTTGTAAAGGAATTTTACTGTACTACTACTACTACTACTGCTGCTGCTACTACTGATAACTACTGATGTCATTGCCACTGATCCTGCTGCTCGCGCTACTGCTGCTGCTGTGCCTACTGATACTGTTGGTGGTGCTGCTGCAGTTGCTGCTGCTCCTGTCACAACTAAAAAAAAGAAGACGTCGGACCAACTCAAATTCGCCAAGGACAACAGTACTGACAACGACAACAATGGCAACAGCTACAGGAAAAACAATGAGTCAATCATGCAAAGAAGACTCACCCTGAAAATCGACCTTGTACGCCGGAGGTTGACCTCATGGAAGTGAAAAAAGCTGCAGTGGTCGATTTGGTCGATTGAAGTTTTTCTTTTTCTTTTTTTGCAACAAAAAAGAAGAAAATGGCTAAAAAAAAAAAACGAAAAAAAACTTACACAGTCAACTGTCCTAGTTGTAACATACCGAGACCACCACGACTTTTGACAGTACAAAACAGCAGAAAAACTTTGTCGCTCGCTCACTTGTGTACTAGACGAACTGACGAAATGTTCCTGAAGTGATAGACCAGGTCTCGGCTTACTGAGAAACATATGAGGACAACTTCAAGTCTATTCTGGGGGGATTAGCAGTCTTAGGAACGGTCGGTACAAAGCATTTTCAATGTTAGATTCACCTCTTTGGAAAGCGATTCGTCGGTGGAAAAAGTCATAGAATGCCTCAGGGCTATGCATGAAAATCAAGTCTACGCCTACAGACTGGCTGTTTCTTTCGGTAGACTTTTGTGCAGCTTAAAAGAGGGTGAACCGCCCAAAGTCATGTACTTTCACGCCTCCGCCAACAATGCGTCCTTGTTCTACGACAGTGACACCCATCGATACCCTTACTTTCTCGTGAGAAACGAGCAAGTCTTTCAGGACTGCGTGGAACACATAAGGAGTCAAGTCAAGGACACGCTTCGAGCCTCTACCAAATGGCACTTTGTCTTGAGAACTTCGGCGGGAGGACTCTTACTGGGTAAATTAAACTTGATCTGTCCAGATTTAAGACAGCGAGGCATGGGACACTTTCACAGAGAGCCAAAGAGTAAAAGACCTTACGACGATCTTTTGTGTTTCTTTTTCATCGAAAAAGACCACGTTCCCCTTTCGGACAGTGTTGCTTCGGATTTCCCCGGTCACACCATGCCAGTGTGTTTCATGCGTCGTTCTAACAGACATGACGATCCCCTGGTTCAGTCGGTGCTGGAACACATAAACAATTTAGGTCGAAACAGGCGCTGCAATGAAAGACGCTTTCAGAGAAATACTGGACGGTGAAAAAGAAGCAGGAAGTGAAAACCATCAAAAGATGCAACCAGTACATAGCAGTGTACACTGGAAACCTGCTGTTCCTAGATCTCTACAACTACCTGGCTCCAGGCTATTCTTATGCCAACTACCTGAAAGCCTTCCTCAAAGGGAAAGTGACCATGGGGTATTTCCCCTACGAGTGGATGGACAACGTGCGAAAGTTGGAAAACAAACAACTGCAGCCAAGAACGGCTTTCTACAGTTCTCTGAAGGGCGTGTGTATATTGCGCATGGTCGGAACACAAGATGCAGTCCATGAGCGACTACTTGGTGTATTACAACAACTTGGATGTGGCTCCCTTCGTGGAAGCCGTCAACGAACACAGTAAGTTTTTCATATAGAGAGGTGTAGACATGTTCAAAGACGGCTTGACCTTTCCCGGTCTCACCTTGAAGTTCCTCTTTGAAAACACATCTCCTAACGGCGCACCGTACGTTCTTTTGGGCGTGCAAGTAAAGGATGTGTATGACTTGCTGAGAAAAAATCTCATCGGAGGTCCTTATATCATCTTCCACAGACACCACAAGAGTGGACAAACTCAAATAAGGGGAAGAAAATACTGAGCGGAGAGCAAGGTGTGTAGACACATCTTGGGCGTGGACGCCAACAGCCTCTACCTGAAGTGTATGGGGGAAGCACACTGCTCAGGCTACTATGTGGTACGCGGCAGAGAGAACGACTTTCAAGCTGTCTGCAGTCAACAGGTCAGCTTTTCCACCACGGAATGGTTGCATTACTGATCCCTCGTCGAGGACAAGAATATACTGCACCAATACAATTATGGCAAGGTGAACATCGGGAGGAAACAAGTCAGAGTAGACGGCTTCTCAATCGCAGACAAGACCGTTTATCAATTCCACAGGTGTTATTGGCACAGTCACTTGTGTTGTTTGACCAAGTCTACTCTTAAAGCTTCCGATGGGCAAGCATTGATGGAGAAAAAGGCCAAGAACCCGGATCAAGTGACTGTCTACCTCAAGTCGTTAGGGTACAAAGTGGTGGAAAAGTACGAATGTTAGTGGCTGAAAGAAAGGGAGAGCAAAGAATGCAAGGTGAAAAAGGAGTAGTGGGTCATAAAAAGACTCTCTTGTTCGGGTAGAAAAAGCGAAGCGGATATTCTCAAAGGTGTGTTGGACGGTTCCCTTTCCGGACTGATTCAGGTTGACATAGAAACACCAGAGGCATTGAAGGAGAAGTTTGCGGAAATGATTCCCATTTTTAAGAACTGTTTGGTGAAAAGGGAAGACATGGGCGAACACATGCGGCACTTCTTAGAAGCCGCAGGTAAGTTGAAACAACCTCAACGACAGCTCATAGGAAGTTATCACGCTCAGAAAATCCTCTTGGGCACCCCTCTCTTAAAGTGGTACATGGAAAAGGGGTTAGTGGTGACCAAGGTGTACTTAATGGTGGTATACATGTCGGAAAAAACGTTTCTCCCTTTCGTGGAAGAAGTGAACGCGGCTAGGAAAAAGGGCAACAAGAACGTCGACTGCAAAATTCTTTCAGACCTGTATAAACTTCTCAGAAACGGGTCTTATTGTAAAACCATATGCAACAAGCAAAACTTTCTTCAAACGCGGTACACGTCTCCCGCCAAGGCCAAGTGGTAAGCTTTACACTGGTCTGTTCAAGAGGTGCAAGACATCAGTGCAAACACAGTGGAACTTTCTTGCCTGCCCATCGCCATCACCTACGACCTCCCTGTGCCAATAGGGTTCATGGTGTATCAGTACACCAAATTGAAAATGCTGGCCTCAGAGTTGTGTGACAACTCTTATCATCGGGAAAGCTATGTAGAATGTAAAACCCTGGGGTACACTTGGTTCCCTCCACCGTGTTGTAAACAATGTCTGGGGTTCGACAAGAGAACTCCAGGTCTTTTCAAAGGGGAGTGGGAAGGAGATGATATGACGGCCTTAAACTCTAAATGTTACATAGGAAGTGGAGAAGGGGTCAAAAGGAAAATGATCTGCAAGGGAGTGATCAAAAACAAAATGAATCAACAGCTGAAGACTACAAAAAGGTGTTGAAAACTGAAAAAGTGCTGTTGTGACCAACAAAGGTTTCAGAGTGGTAAACCATCAAGTCAGTACTTATTCGCAAAAGAAACAGGGATTAAGTTTTCAGTATATCAAAAGACGCATGTGTCGATGCGGAGTAAGCAATTTGCATTTTTGTGAAATTTCCATAACATTTTTGGTAAATTTGTAAAATTTTATGGAAACTTTGTAACATTTCCATAGAATGTTGCACTTCTTTCGTTTTATGAAAAGAATACATAGGTTAAAGTCATGTTGCAAGGTCAAAAAGGTAAATGTGTAAAATTTTTGTAGCATTTCTGGTGAAAGGAGGAAAATCTTGTATGTGTAAAAAGTGGAAATTTAGATAAATCTCTTTCATTTGTGTAAAAGTATACCTAGGTTAAAGGTGTGTGTGTGTGTGTGTGTGTGTGTGTGTGTGTGTGTGTGTGTAGTGAAAAACACCTTCGAGTTGATTTTCACATGTGAAACAACCAATGTCATGACAACATAGTAGAAACGTATGTGCAAACAGGTCCCTTTGATTATCTTTTTTTTACTGCTGTTTATAAAATAAAAGAAACAAGGGTTCTTAGTGTTGCACACCGGCCACATGGTAAAATCATGTGGTTGGTTTGTTTTTGTTTACTTTTATTTGTTGTAATCACGTGACCATAGCTCTCAGTCAATCAGAGCTGGGAGAAAGTAGGTCACATGCCCATATATGGTCACTTCCAGTTTCAAAACTAGGTCACTTCTGGTTTGTAAGTACGTCAAACGGATTTCAGTAGCTGTAGCTATGCGCTGAGTTTACCCCTATATACTACTTATATGCTGGTGTTTTTGTGTGGGTATTTTACTCTTCACATCTAGAACAATATATATACTACTCATATAGACTAATTCTATTCATTCACCCTTTCTCAATTGCGACATGAACATCAAGATAAGTTTGCCTCAGGCCTAAAAAAAGCTCAGTAAAAAAAAATAACAAAAGAAAAACTGACATACCTACCTCAACGTTCTGAACCATGTTACCGGAAACTTACATCTTTTTTTTTTTTTTGCAAAACACAAACGTCTTTTGTCGATATAATGTATAATATTATCAAGCATTACTCACGGATGGACAGATCCAAGTGCATCATTTGAACTATCAAATACTTTCAGAATATTTACGATTTCCCAGTTCGTTTTGAGGGGAAACTCTTGTCCAGATAGATTGATAAAAATACTTCCAGTCCTGGTACGCCCATAACTCCTTCAGACAAATCATGTCTGCCTCCAAGGTTTAACCTTTGGATCTGCAGAGCACATGTTTCAATGGGTGGGTTGTGTTGAAATGGGTGATTTTGAGGCTGCTGAGAAGGTAATGAAGGCAAATGATGCAGCAGATGCTCGTAAAGAAGGTGAAGGTTGTAAGAAGGGAATGAAATGGAGAAAGATGAGACTCAAAATCATGAAACTGTGTCTGAGCAAAAAATTCTACCAGAACAGATTCCTACGGGAACTACTGAAGAAAACAAATCAGCTGAACCTAGTTCAAAGTGAGACTGAAATGTTCTGGAGTGCAGGTGTGGGGTATAATGATAGTAGCCTGGACAATGACACATACAAAGGAGAAAACATGCTAGGCATTCTCCTAGAGGAGCTAAGGTCTAGATTCCAAGAGGAACATGACCCAAAAAGCTCTGAGAGTATGGACAAACCCAAAGAAAATGAAGGAGGGGACTAGATATATGAAAGCCAAATGTTTAGCTTTGAACTATAATATTCACCAAGTGGTATAATATACAGAAATAAATAGACGGTCCAAACATGTCCTTAGGACCGTCCCTTTTGGTTAAATAAACGTATACCTATCTATGTTTAGTATATAGAAAAATAGACGGTACAAACAGGCTCACAGGACCGTCCTTTTTCAAGTTGCATTGTGGAAGAATGAGTGTATGTGGTAGTAGTTTCCTTTGTATACAGAAATTAAATATATATAGGACACAACAAAGAAAGGTCCTGACTGTACTAAATCTTATGGTGGTAGGGAATAATTAACTCATGTATTGAATTAATATTATGTATCTAATCTTGTTTTTTCACCAAGTGTGCCAATGTCTATTTATTTGTGGTTCTGTTATACCACCAATGGACATTACGGACACACGGTATAGAGTGTCAACCTCAACCGACTCTCTCTGTATGAACCCTATAATGTCTAGTGTTCATACAATAACTACACTTGTATATATGTTAATAAATAGGATATCATATGTGAACAGAGTAGGGGTGGATGGAGACAGGTGGAACTATCGAATAGCAAAAAATGAGTAAAGATCCAAAGACAGTACAAGAAGGTAATGGTTTCAAATTTCTGGTCTTTAATGCGCAGAGTTTAAAGGATAAATACAACTATGTAAGACGTGAATTCAAGGGTTTTGATTTTATAGGTATAACTGAGACGTGGTTAAAACCATACACACCAAGTAGTCAACTGTACATATATGATAAAACATTGGTCAGAAATGACAGAAGGCGTGGTAAAAGAGGAGGTGTAGCCTGTTATATAGACAATAAATACATGCCCTATGTTGAAATCGATAATATTAACTCAGTGGTGAACAAAAACATAGAATGTATATGCCTAAAAATAAATTACCCGGGACATAAACAAAAGGTATTGGTGGTAGTATACAGACCACCAAAGGGCAATGTATCGGAATGTTATAACCATATCCATGCCATAGTCACATATGAAATGTATAGAAATAAGGAAATATGGATCATGGGAGATATGAATGTAAACAGCCGTAGTAGAAACTGTATTAAATTTAGAAGAATGTCCAACTTTCTAAAGGACACAGGTTTAAGGTATCTAAGAACACAACCAACATATTTTCATAGATATGGAAAATCAACGCTTGATCATTATTATACAAACTGTACATGTATAAAGGATTATGGACTCTTAGACGACATCTGTGGTGATCATGTCCCAGTATTTGTTATTAGAAAACTGGTAAAAGAGGTTAAAAAAACCATTAAAGGTGATTAAGTCAAGAAATATGAGTAATCTCAACAAAATTGAGCTTCAAGCCTATGTAAATGATATAAACTGGGATATTTGTATATTGCCTGATACTAATGAAAGTGATGTGTATACCAAAATCATACACCATATTAATAAATACCTAGATATACACCATCCTATAGTACAATATAAAGTACGTGAAAATGATATGTTCTATGATGAACGAGTAGGCAGATTAATTGCTAAGAAGAAAAGATTGTTCAGACGAGCTAAAAAATGTATACCAGGTTATATAAACCAACTACTTGACAGAGTGAAAATGTTAAAAAAGGATATAAACAAGAGATTAAGAAATAAAAGGAAAAGTGTAACAGTGAACCTACTATATAAATATAAAAAAGATCCTAGACGGTTCTGGAAAATGTTAAATACGGTATGGAAAGGTAAAAATACAACGCCTACGGTTAGCCTAAAAGATGATACCGGTACAATGATAAACGCTGAACAATTGCCAGATTATATAAATGATTATTATATAAATATAGGTTCAGACCTAGCAAAAGGGTTCGAGGACATAGCATATGTCAATGAGGGAATGGTATGTGAAAATGTATTCACGTTAGAAAACTGTACATCGGCAATTTGTAATAAAATCCTTAAAACAATAGATGTAAGTAAAAGTACAAGTATTGACAATGTACCGTGTAAGATAGTAAAAGAATTCCTTCTAAGTAATGATATATTATTACCAACTTTTGTAAATAAATCTTTTGAGAGTGGAAATATACCAGAGGTATTAAAGATAGGACATGTCGTGCCACTACCAAAAGATGGATCACTAAGTGAAGTATCAAACTGGAGACCAATTACAATGACCAATGTATTCTCTAAACTTATCGAAAAATGTGTACATGTACAAATGATGAAACACCTGTTAGATAATGATATTATTAATAAAAATCAATTTGGTTTTATGCCAGGTCGGTCAACTTCAGACGCCATTTTTGGGTTGGTACAGTATCTACTAGAGGCTCGTAATAGAGGAGAGTACTCGTTAATTCTATTCTTGGATCTGAAAAAAGCATTTAATACAGTGAACTTGGATATACTAATAACAAAACAACAAAATATAAACTGTGACGAACAATGTATAGCATGGTTAAAAAGTTTTCTAGTAAATAGATACCAGACTACCAAAGTCAATGGTATATCTTCTAATAAAAAAATTATGGACTGTGGAGTGGCTCAGGGCACGGTATTAGGTCCTTTGATGTTCAATATTTATCTGAATAATATTACCAGTAAAGTGGTGAATTGTGAATGTTTTCTTTATGCTGATGATGTGGCATTGGTAATAAATGGAAAAGACCCGGTAATAATAACCGCATTGATGCAGAGTGATGTAAATGAAATTGAGAAATGGTGCAGATTAAATGTTCTTACGGTGAATGTTAAGAAAACAAAAACCCTGTGGTGTAGCTCTACAAGACAATATATACCAGATAGTAATATCACCATGCAGGGTACCGTATTATCAAATGTGGATAAATTCAACTATCTAGGTGTTATAATAGATAAAGAACTTAACTTCAAACACCATTGTAAGAAAATAGATGGAATGGGTACATCAAAGTTGAAACAGTTACGAAACATCGTAAAATATCTTGATACAGAAAACTCGTTAAAGATATATAAACAAATGATTGTACCTACACTAGAGTACTGTAGTTTTGTGCATGAATCTGGACCAAAAACAATTATAGACCATATAGATGTAATACAGAACCATTGCCTACGAGCATGTCTGGGAATAAGGAATGCCCAAGATATACATATAAATGACCTCCTAATGAGATGTAAAGTGGAAACGCTCAGTATCAGGCGTAAGAAATCATTAGCATGCCATATGTACAAGTATGCTAGGAATGAAGAAAATGTTATGGTTCCCACCAGGGAACTGAGAGGTTATAATAAGATAAAACTGAGAGTAAGCAGACCCAAAAGGGAAATTTATAGGAACAGTCCGTTGTATTGAGGATACCAAATATGGGATATATTACCAGTAGAGATACAACTAAAACCGAATATAGGAGGCTTTAAAGCGAGTCTAAAAGGTGATATCCTAACAGCACTGGGCAGATTGTGAATTATAATGAGAAATGTACATGTTGAGAAAAACATTGATCTCGATAGTTCATGGAAACCACTTGTTGACATTACATTCATACCCTATACTTTGTCGATTTTGATATATTGTATTCTGGCGACTGATTATAATAACTACATATGTAGTGCTTTCTTTAGCCAATAAACAGTGTTAAAACTTCAAACTTCAAACTTCCAAAACCAAAATTTCTCCCCATGTGACATTTAAACTAGTTCTCGACACAAACACAGTTTGAAAGCAGTTGGCAACTGATGTAATGGCATTCCTGAAATCATCACTAGATTTCCTGTCAATATGAATGCAGTAGCGGTTTTGTGGACGATGTATTGCCCTTAGTAATCTCTCCACCAAATGAGCATAATCTTTGAATACTACCAAACCAAAAGCTAATGGAAAGTTGGCTTCCTCAAGTGATACAGGTTGTAGGATATATCCTCTGATGTTTCTATAACTGTCACAGTCCATGGCTAACTCCTTCAACTGATGATTGGTAAGATCGGTATCATGAAGCCTTTGGACTTTAGCAGCTTGTTTTATTGCATCACTCTTATTCGAAAACAAATTATGTCAATGTATTTCAGACACCTTCAGCTCAGGGGCATCTTCCAGCTTAAGTCCAATAAAAGCATTTGAATCTCCAATGCTTTTTGATTCTGTTGTCCTGTAATGTTGAAGTACCGCTGTCTTGCCAGAGAATACCAGCTTCTGTAGATTCACCTTTGTTACTAGTTGGCTATATCCATCTGATCTGTAGAAATAGGTAAGGACTACCAAAACAATTGAATACAGAGCCACTAGCAGGCACGTCTTAAGTATGTAACAAGAATTCATTTTTCTCACTATCTTTCAGGCAACACTCTGGAAATAATGCATGTATGCAGTATGTAATAGAACTCTATACATTTAAGACGATAGTGGCACGTACACTGGATATACGTGTGCACAAATATTAAACATAAGTGTTTGCACATATTTCATTGATTTGTCTTCTGCTTGTATAATGGTCCTGCGCATGCGTGGGTCTATGGTTCAATATTCCACGACCGCGTAGCGGGAGTGGAATATTGAACCATAGACCCACAAGTGCTCTATCATAACTTGATTAAGGCGTTTATCTAACATATTTCTCCATTTTGTATCAATTTCTTACCATATAACACCAGAATTAATCCAGGAGAAGACATTTTGTAAGTGCATACGATCCGCTCGGTTTGCCAAGCCGTCGTGGCCATGTTGTCATTCTGCCCGACATACCTCCACCTTTACACACATTTTTCGGGTATAATCCAAGCTTGTCAAGTCCCATACTTCTAGCAGCGCCAAATATACGATCTCTAGTTGGTGTTCGCATACATTTTGTCTCCATTTTCTTCGAAATAGATAAGAATCCATTGATTTTTCATACCGATCCAACGCACACGGCCCGGTACACGGCCATTTCGTCTTGTTGACGCAGCAGGGAGGTTCCCGGATGTAAGAACTAGGTCAACCACACGTCGAACAAGGAATGGCCGTATGAGGTGGGTGCCGACACGTATCAATGTGGAAAATCAATGGATTCTTATTTATTTCGAACAAAATGGAGAAATTAGGCATGGCATGTTCATATAGGATATCTAAGGATGGTTCTCTGTTAATAACTCCACCTGGCACCATTGGATTCTATGCTAACGAGGTCTGTAAACATCAGGTATGTCGGACAAATTTTCGATATCTTCCATGTGTATTGGGTTCTACCACCGGTCGCCTTGGTATAGTGGACAGCGAGCTCGCCTCCTGCCCCAGGGAACGATTCCCCATTGAACCTAAACGGTTTTAACAGGAAACGTATGGAGGAGTTGACATTCTCCAATTTATTAACATGTCCGGATTGAAAACAGCAGCTTCTTGAAGACGAAGAAAAGGTCTCAGAGTGCGTTATGGCTGGATAAGGAACTGGGGTTATGAGCAAAAAAGCACTGTTGAGGCCCAGATAGTTAGATAAATGTGTATACACGCACACTTATCCACGCTCCTTGGTACAAGGTCGAATTCCACGATGAGATCCATCCAGCTAACAGATTTTTTCTCCAATTTTGGAGGTGTTGCAGATTGAGAGCCTTGCTTCTCCTGTTAATTATAAGGGTTATAGCCCACAATTCCATTTCCCAAATCCCACTATTGTGGTCAACACGCCAACCAAGCAGAGTATATCACATTATATAAGCTGAATTCAAATTGCTATGGAATCCTATTTGATGTTGATATAGGATTGATGTTGATATTGCAAGCTAACTTGGCAAAATACAGTGTGCAATAATACCAAAATTGAACTCTGCATATGATTTAAATAGACTAAATTATAGCATATGATAAAGGTTTAGATTGGAACTCAGGTGGCAAATTGAAAGGAGCAGGCATGCCTGCAGGTGCATGTTTTTATTGGAAATTTGGCCAATTGCAACAGAGTTTGTCAAAGTGCAGAAGCTTTTCATTTACGCAATAGAAAATGTCTAATCATCTAGACCTCAATATGTCTCCCAATTGGCAAAAGTTTCCTTGCAACTATTGCAAATTGCATAACCCATGTAGCAAAGGTGGTGTGGCCCTACTGTGGCCCACACTTTATTTGGTGTGGCTTCCAATGTGGGCCACTATGGGCTAACCGATAGGCTGCTGACAGTTTCTGTCCTCAGTGAGGTGCGTGGGCCACACTGGGCTAACCAATATGGGCACAGATCAGTCTCAGAGTGGGTTTGGGTTCAACATGGGTTTTTGGTGTGGCTGAAAGTGGGCTGCTCACTTTGAGCACATGGCGCCATCTGGTCAAAATTTATCATTTTGGGGTCAACATGGGTTTTTGGTGTGGCTGAAAGTGGGCTGACCACTTTGACCAGGTGGCGCCATCTGGGATAGATATTATAGAAAATCTATTTTTTCCTCATTTTCTAAAATTTTGAACCCTGAAAATGCTAGCCTCCAGGTGCTAGCCCCTCCCCTTGGCCTCCATAGTTGGAGGGAGACTAAACACACTGTATTACTCTCCCCATAATCATAATACAGTAGAACCATCAATTCAAACTTAGTTGGCCAAGGCATGTCAACCAGACCTAGTCCAGTAACATGCTAGCCTTCATGTTCATAGTGCCTCCCAATGGGTAGCATACGTCAATGTAAAATGATTACCATAGGAATGGTGTAGTCACATTAAAAACTGCTGACATCACCTAACTTTGCACATTTCAAATGTATTTTGCCAGTAGATCCAAACTCTGAGAAAATTTGTGTACTGTTATGATTTATATGATTTATTAGCCTATTTCTGTTATATCATACTAAAGAAAATCAATACTGACATAGTGGGAAAGCTGTACATCAGACATAGTGGGGTCATCTAGTGTCAAAGTTCAGAACTCCCAGCTCAGTATGCCTTGTGCAAACCCATCCTCAACCCTGTCTGGGGAATTATCTTTGGAACTGATCTATGCCTGATTCGGGGTGTCCACCTTGAAACCAATCTGTGCCCAAAGTGTTTGCCCATTTTAAATCTGCTCTGTGCCCAAATCAGTTAGCCTGATGTGGCCCACACAACTTGCTAAGGACAAAAACTGTCGGGAGCCCAACAGTCTTAGTTCAGTTTGCCCTATTAGGGCAACCTAATGTGGCCCTGACTGGAAACCCACCATTTGCCTAGTCACTGGGCGCGACTCAGTTAAGGACTTACCCGTCAGGTAAGAGTCAACGCCCGCCGGACAACATTTGCCCAACCTAAAACCATGAATAGTATTCTGCCTGCTTTGAACGAGCTTATCTGAGCTAAAACTGAATTGGCCCTAAGCGGGCTTGCTACATGGGAAATTCTTCTGCATGAATTGAAATAACTAATGTTGGACATAATCTTTCTTCTTTCTTGCTTCATCTTCATTACGTGTCAAAGCAAACAAACTCCTGTAGATCTCATGAGCTTTATTTTTCCTGGGACGTTTAGTAGTGGCTATAGATAAATAAATAGAAGATCGAACACTGTTTTTACACAGATTCCTTGTTCCACCATACTGCCACCTGGGGGTTCTTGCAAAAACTACACTGACTCCCTGCTTAATGTTTATGGTGGTTCACTGTTCACTTTTACAAGGATCCCTAGTAGATTCAAAAGTTGTTTTACAGTGGACTATGATCATAAGATGAACCTAATTCTTCTCACAGTTATTGTATGACTAAGTAGAAGGCAAAAATGGATAATTTTAGTATCACTTGGTGATCACATGTCCATACGGTGATCTATGTGGTCCCACATCAAACAAGAAGAAAAATTGGACTGAAAATCACAGTTTTTGCAAACTAACCAAAATCATATGTCTCCCGTGGTGTAATGAGTGACTATAGATAAAGGGGAAAAAAGCATACTTATTTATATACTTGATGAGTCACTCTTATGCACTATTTGTCATGAAGAATGATAGAATAATTTTTCAGGAAATATATAGGGCCAAACCTTTGAAAACAGCTCCTTTCATTTGCTGCAAATATTGTGTAAAGCTTTGGCTACACTACAGCAATTCTTCGCAAAACTTCAGGAAAAACTGAGTTTTAGGTTCCCAACTTGCTGCATCGAGCATCAGTATACAATTACTACAAAGGTTGTGGCCCATCTTCCTGGAAAGATGCCAGAGATCTTGATGCATCTATGCAGAATCTATCCCCTTCGATCTATGGACTCTTTGCGTCCAATGGTACCACCGCATATAAAAGTTCTTCTCTGCTATATTTACAAATGAATATTTAGCCACGCCCTTTAAATTGGGAAATCAAAGATACGTAAACATGGGCAAAGTAAAGCTTGACACTTGAAGGTAATTGGATACAGATCTACAAAAGTCAGAGTAAAGTGATATGGTTGAAATCATTGGTACTGTTAAGCTGTCCTCAAACAATGAAGTGGTACTTCTGAAGTGTTGTCTGTAAGGGGCTTGTGCATGAGCAACACCACTTAAAAGGGCATGGATTGAAGCAAAACCTTCTTTGATGTAAGTCTACAACTGATAGTATTAATACGAATCAAGTTTGTTGAAACCCTGGTGCACAATCTCAAACTTTATAGAATGTAGAGAATGACATTATTTATCAACAGGGGGGTGATATGCAAAGATTTTCCTAAACAAAGTCAACATTTTTCCCTCATTCCTTAAGTCTTAGAGCTGCAGAAAATTATTATTTTTCTCTTTGAAATACAGTTGCACCTCTTTTAAAGAGGCAAATTTGCTATGCCCCTCAAGAAGGGTTAAAAGTCTTTTTGGCACCCCTCCCCACTGCCCATTTGCCCCCATTGATGATAAATGATCACTCACTTACAATGCAATGAAGATATTCGACCAATCAGAATGATGCCTTGGATTGGTATAAATATATCTATGGTTTTAGTGTAGGATTTGATGTGCTGTTAGCAAGTCACGGTCTGGGGTGTCAGTTGGTACCAAAAGTCTTCAGTCAAGATTAGTAACAACAATCATTTTATGTTTAATCAAACCTGGTAAGAGACTTCAACCGACATCAGTCATTATTATAGAAGGCCACTCTGTGACTATTTCTGAGACAATGGACAATACTACTGCCACCTTCAATGACACAAAAGTTAATATATTTCTCGCTGGTGTACCAGTGTTTGGCATACCAGGCTACAAGTTTGACCTCATCCACGGTCTGGCCATAGTGAGTCTTGGCATAAGTATTATTGTCAGTACTTGTGTGGTTATCTACCTCCACTGGGACAGGGTGGTCATCTTCAAGAAGACCATTGGTGAGAGGCTGACCATCTACCTTGCGGTATGTGACCTCCTCTATAGTATCAGTCACATGCCTGACCACAGCTACAGGATTGTAGGAAGAGGCCAGCCCCCTGATACCCTCTGTATCATCATGGCCTACTTCTTGTCTGAGTTCATCCTGGCACAGTCCCTACTAGTGTCCTTCACAGCCATCAATGCGTTTCTTCTGGTCGTTAAGGAGAGAAAGGTAATGTATGGGTATCATTGCAGTCATTTCTAGTCTCTCTACTAAAAGAGCACTAGAGAACTCTGATCATGAATAGATTATACAAACTTTGTTTATCTTTGTTTCTTACATGTTTATAATGAATAAATGATAAAACACCTTTAGTTCAACTAAACTGGAATATCATCACAGCATGTGACACCATTAAAATATCAATATAAAATATCATTTGACCCTAAATCTAAGGTGAATCTAGTCATGAAAGGTAATGTATGTTCTTATCTTTGTTATCATGATCACAACCTGATCCACAGATATCCCTTGGACGTTTTGACTGGAAGCTTCTCGTAGGAGCATTCGTTGTCCCCGCAGCAGCGTTGGTTCCATGTGCAGCTTTTGGAATTATTGGGTCTGCTGGACCATGGTGAGATTTGAAAGCACTACAACAAAACATGACAGATAGAGGCACATCAATCCTCCTCTTTCTGGAATGGACAGAGGGAAACGTTTCGTCATAACCATTGCTAGTTAAAACTGAGGGCTATTTCCGTCTGCTTCGCCACGTGAAATAGCTCTCAGCTTTAAGTAATTCGAGAGAATCCCTGTTGTCATTTCATGTGATTATTGACAAAATATGTTCAGAGTTTACTCAATTGTTCAGTAATCAGAATTTGATCGTGGACATTGTGACCAGCTATGGAAATTGTAGAAGGCCATTTCACAGGAGGATGAAATATGGTATTCTGTGGTTGAAATAAGCCTATGTATAACATGTGTTCAGAAGTTCAGAACTGACTGTTATCTTAAAAATTGATCAACTCCGTTTTACCAGATACAGTGCACTGAGTTAGAATGTAGTACAATTATGCAAGAATCATCTTATCTAAATGAATTTTACCAGGTGCTTTGTGGACATGAGCAAGGAAACTGGCCCTCTGGTAACAACTATTATATCTGCTGGTATGACTGCAACCTTCCTAGCTAACCTCATTTGCTACATGTTAGTTTGGGGAAAGATTCAACAGGTGAGACGTTTTTCTAATCTCCAAAGTATTGTGTTAACATATTTTTTTCTCTGTAACGGATTTGATTGATTGATTTTTCATTTATTTATCCTGGAGTGGTACATATCATTGTAGACCGTTTTGTTATATACTCCAGTAGTTTAGCCATTGCAATCGTGATTAATTTGATTAAAATGCAATTTAAGTTACACTGTAGGCCAAGATTGTAGAAAGTCACTTAAGGTTATGGATGATTTTGTGGATTTTCAGAAGTTCATCTCTATTACTCTCATATATTTATGACCAAATAATCTAGCTTTTAAAATGATTATAACAAGAACATACGGTAATTCCTACTTAGGTCACCAAGGCTACAAGTGAAATTGGATCATCAACAAGTCAGGGAGCCAAGTATGCTGGTACAGCCAAGGTCCTGATGTTATTTGTGGCGGCCTACATTGCTCAATGGTGTACATATGTTATGTACTCTGTCTGGGCCATTTTCCAGGATCCACCAATAGTTCTATTCTGCATTGTGGAGTTCTTATGTAACTTGGGCGGAGTCTTTAATTTTATTGCCTATACTTATGTCAGGATAATGCTCAAACAGAAGGCAGCTGAAGAAAAGGCTACCCTAACGTTAAAGGTCTCTTAATGGGCGATTTATATACTTCTTGTGGTTATTGCATGTATTGGGTTTGCTTGGTGTCAATGGGTAGTCTGATGGTTGACATTCACATGATGGCTATTACGAGACAAGATCCTGTAGTAGAATGTGTAAATTGTACACCTCTATGATTGTCCCTTTGATAGAAAGAGACATGATGCATCTCAGAATGTTTTATGGAACACTATAAGATAAAGAGCAGAAGGTTTATGAAATGGCACAAAAAAAGTTATGTTTTTCACATCCCGTTGTATCCATGATGTACCAATGCACCATCGAGAATTTCTGTCCACAAAGAGGCCTGAAATGAATCTCAGAACCTCGATGACAAAGGCCACTGCATAACACTACAAAATATATCACCATTGATTAAACTAAAGCAAAGTAAAAGTGAATTGAGTTTAATTATTCTTAAACTTTAAAGGTCATCGAGCTAGGAAGGTGAAATTACTTAATTGTGTGTATAAGAAATGTCTATTACTGTCCTATCAATATCATAAACATCTTCCTGCCATCCTACGTATCTTGAAACACCCTAATAATGTATCCCGCTAGGTCGGTATTAGTGTGGGCCACACACTAAAAAAGATTTTACCCATATTTAAAACACTTTCTTGTTACACTTTGTGAAACACTTTTTTCGGTAAAACACTTTACGCTTCTGCGAAAAGTGTTTGAAAATTGAAAAGCATTTTAATTGAAATGTGTTTAGTTCAGAAAAGTGTTTAAACAATTCTGAAAATAAAGCACTTTGGTTCAGAAAGTTTTCATACTAGCAGGTCCTTCCTACACCCATACTGTTGTCTCTGCAGGTACAGATTAATATTGAATAAATGTTGATGGCTGATTGATGATTGTTGATCATCCAGTTATCGACATCTATTCATTATTAAGTCAAGATGCGTTAAATCACTTTGATGCACGGAGTTACCTTTTATACTTTTATTCAGACATTAGAGTCCATATGAATGTTAAGGTAGTACCATCAGCACCGTACCATCAAAGGTGGCCCCTGCCACCTAGTGATTTGGATGGGAACCAAGTATTAAAACACTTTTATATACCTGAACACATTTGCAGGAAAAGTGTGAAAGTGTTTTAATAAAAGTGTTCAGAAGATGAAAATGTGTTTAACCAAAAAGTGTTTTGGTAAAATATGTTTAAGTTTAAACACATTTACTGGAGTGCATGGGCTGAGACACCATGCACCCCTACCCTATATAACTGGTATCTTGTTATTTACGATTTTCTGAATAAGAATCAAGATGTTAACTTTCAAAGTGTTGGATGCACGAACGGTTTAATTTGTTTTTTTGTTATTTTTGTTGTTGTTTTTTTTTGCTTGGAATTCAAGGGTAGGGTTGGGCCTGTTTGAGTTAACTACGGCCCTATATGACACATTGTGAGCAGTTATACTACTTTAAATTTAATTGATCCTCAAGATATTGTCCTGGTTGAAAGACAACACACTGACCAATTCATCAAGTCCCTACCCTACCAGATGTACCCAAGTGATGGTATATCCCGGAGCCTCGCTTATAAGGTGCAACCCACATATATAAAGTGCACAATGTCTGATTTTCAAATAATGGCCAGATACAGCAAATACCCGGTAATTACACTTATAGGCTAGATGCCTGATAACATTTTCTTATTTATCATTCAGTTAGCAATGTGTAGGTATAGTTTGTGGTTGTTACATAGAGCGGGTTTTGTAAACACCTTTCAACAGTCAATACATGTATGTCTGAGAAGATCCTGAAGACAGGGCTGTCAAGATCAGATTAGAAACAGCCATTTCTGCCTTTGAAGGTCATCTCAATCTTTGTCCCAGAAGGATAAGGAATGACACAAACTATCATACATTGATTTAGGACTTAACTAGATTTCATTACTACAATATACTCTCGGCTAAGTCATGCAGAAAGTTAATAATTTTTGGGCCATGTTTGTCATCAGTGAAGTCCTTTTGATTCATAACTTGTGTAGTGCACAGTGTCTGGAATCTATAAGCCAGTGACAATAAGAGAGTAATGAATGGGCTAACGGGCACCGAATTCATTGAATGAGGTGCCTGTTAGCCCAGAACTTACTGTCTTTATTACACGATTAATCAATAAAAAATCAATAAATAATTAATATAATATCAATAAAAACAAGTTGAAAACAAAAATCCTTCCCCGGGATGCGAAGCCTCAGCGCCCGGCTTGGCTTGCTTTGAATGCGTCTTGTGGTTATGGCAGCAGCCAAACGGCGAAAAAAAGATGCGCCCGGACCGGACTCGTCCCACCTTCCACTAAAGGCTGAGCGCAATGCACTACCTAGACCACCGGGCCCCACGCCTCACAACCCGGCTTGGTTTGCTTTGAATGCGTCTCGCGGTTATGGCAGCGGACAGCCCGCAGTCCTCGCCGTTATGTGTGCAGTAGCGACAAAGCTGGGGGGGGCACAACCCAGACTGCTGGGTATTTTCACACTTTGAATGTATAATAGTTATATGTGAGTACCCTCCCCGGGCTTTGTATCATATCAAGACCTGGTTCTAGCCAGCCACTTCTCGTCAGTCCCTGTGGTGCAATGCATAGGGAGTTGGATTTGGGATCTGAGACTGCAGGTTGGACCCCTACACTGGCCATGAATATTTCGTGGGTTTAACATGTAAAATGTGACATGTTGTGACATGTGACATGTTAGGAGTGCCGATATCCTGGATATCAGCACTCCTGGGACCTGCAATATCGACAGGTATCAGAATGGGAATATCCAGAAAAAGCACCCAAAATCACAGAGGTTGTGTAATAAGACAATGTATGAGTCCTGCTCCCAACAACTTTTCAAACACCACTGAAACCCCCAATCGAGAAAGTAACGCCAATATAAGGGCAATATTGGGCCAATGGTCAGGCCAGCATTGGCCCAATATCATAAGTCATATGTTGGCCCAAGGTTCCAGGAGTAGGGCAATATCAGAATTTTTATCATCTACCAATACCTACTTCACCCTATTGGGCCAATGTCTAGACAACAATTCCGATGGTGTCGATGATAGCCAATATTGGCCCAATGTATCCTTGCTACCTGGGAAGGCACTGTTGTGACTTGATCTTTGACAGTGAAGTATTGTTCTGTAACAAGGGGCTGTGTACAAATGACGTCATGCTTTTTTTGGCCATTTTTGACCCCCCCCTCCCCCCCTTGTCATGTTTCGTCATACAATGCTTGACCCCCCCTTAACATGACGTCATGCAGAGATACCCCCCCCCCCCGGCCCAAAGTACATGAAGAGAGTATAGCAAATTGAGATGGTTCAAAGGGACATGTATATATTGGGTTAACTTAATGGTGCTGGCAACAGGTGGGGCTTTTTCCACTGTCCCTGGTCCAAAACCGTGCTGGGCTAATAATGGGTGTGAATTGGTAAGGCCTAAAAAACATTGTTGTGTTCAGGTAATCGGTCGAAAAAAAATTAGAAGTTCTAGAAGCGCCAACCTAAAAAAAAACACCTACCTACTACCTACCCTAATTTTTTCGACCTTTATTATATCTGGGGGTAAATGTCCATGGGGGTAAATGGTTTGGGGGTAGAAGTCTGGGGGCAAATGTCCAGGGGGTAAAGGTCCTGTTACCTCACATCCTCATGAGAGGTAAAGGAAAGAAATAAGAGAAGAAATCAGATCTAGCCGACAGTTACAGTGGCTTCACTGAATTACAAGTGTAACATTACAAGTGTGGTAATATGATGACACATATATAATTAAGATCACACTTACAAAACAATCATTTTACTGTAAGGCATAATACAGAGATGTCAGACCTTCAGAGGTCTGTCCATTTTCAGATGTTCAAACTTTTCCAAAAGTCAGACATCTCAGAGGCTTCTTCCATCTTGTGGTCATAATATAGATAGAGGGAATTACATTAATCATAGATACCCTTACCACATACCCTTTCTACTTCTATGGAGCATAAGGCTGAGCAGAGTTCAGGCTTCAGCAGGTGAAATTAAGCATGCCTTGTGCTGCCCTCTAGCCTTTTCTGGACAAACCACCTTTCAGAGATCAGAGGATCTCTGAAATCTCATTTCAGAGGACATGAACCTAAGCTGGCTTCTGATTGGCTGAAATTCTTTTAATTGTTTTTCTATCACCATCTAATGTAGAGATAATTTTAAAGGTTTTTAATGAGGGGAACAGGTTGAAATGAAGATGAGATGGGTGCTTTTAGTATAATTAATTGAGAGAAATGGGTGCTTTGCTAACACCCAAAAATTTCAGAGGTTAAGCCCATACCCAACTGACATCTCTGATAATATAAGGCATAACCCCTAGAGTCCCATTCAGAAAAAGGAGAGAATAAGCTGTTTGTTTCCAAGGGACAGTTTGTAATTCATCAACAGGGGGAGCAGGATGCAGATTGAGGAGGGAGGGAGGAAAAAGATTTTGACACCTCAAAGTGGGGAAGGGGGCAGAGAAAAATGTTATGCCTTTTCTGTAAACTACTGTAGAACAGGAGGGATGACCAGGGCAATCTGTCCGAGGGGGAGGGGGTCATAAAATTTTCAGATTTCTGCACGTCTGTATGGCAATCTACCCCACCCCTCAGGCCTGTTGATGAGTAAGGAGCAATCCCTAAATTACCAATGGGTTTTTGAATTGTGAAATTTATCAAATAGTATAGAAGTTGGGTCATTTGAATCTTTCTACTGAATTCTCAATGCCAGGGTACTTCTTAACCACATAGATCAACCTATATATGGGGTCCTTTGGTTAAATGAGTCCAACTAAAAGGGTATTTCAAAGTGGTATGGGGCCTGGGTTAGAGGTAGGATAGAGTAGTGGACCAACACTGACACTGATGGCAGTGACAATCATTGAGTGGATTGTCTGAGGAAAGCATGCCTGTATAGGTAATATATATTTCATAACAGATGAATGCATTAAACTTCCCTACCTTTACAAATCATTTTTTTCTTGCCAAAACTGAAGCAACTTGCAGTTTTTTTTTTCATGACATGATGTCATGCAGCCCATGACCCCCCTCCCCCCCTTGTCATGCTTGGTCATGGGGAGTGGGACCCCCCCTCCCCCCCTCCTGCATGACGTCATTTGTACACAGCCCCCAATATAGTACATTTTATCCAATCTGACAGCTATCTTGAAACAATATCCAGACCACATAATTTAACACGCCAAAAAGAATCGTGTAGATCGGCCAAGTGTGAAAGGCACAACTCCATTCCGTAGGTAGAAAGGTCAGCCCAGTACAAATGTAGAGCTGTAGAGCAAGGGACGTTTAAGTTTACTGCTGAACAGGTAGATGGCAGCACTGTTCTACCTAACACTAGTCTGAGCGGAGATGAGTTTGGGGGCAGGGTAGTACGGAGCCCTGGAAAGGACATCTGGATGCCGTTCCTCAAAAGCGAACTCAAATGATGAAATGAGTTTGCCCAAAATCTGTTAGTTTGAGTTTGCTGATTTTTCTGTGTTCCTCAATGGCAAACTCAAACTCAAACTGACCTGTTCTAAAGTGAACTCAAATTATTGTGGTGAACTCAAATATTCCATTTGAACAGTAATGAATTTGTATTTTACAGCTGTTTTTCTGCTGCTAGTTACTGGCATGTTCTACTCTTTCTCTATACGATGAGTGTCCACACAAGCACAGCATTTGAGTTCACTTAGACTTGTTTGAGTTTGAAAGTCAGAAATGGAATGGTGGCTACTGTAGAGTGTCAGGATGGTATGGGAACATTATATAAGGATAGAAGAAGGTGTCAGAAGGGCAAGAGAAAGTGTCAGGAGGACAGTGGGGGTGTCACAGACATCTGTGAAAGTGTCACATGTTAGTGGAAGGGTGTCATAAAGGCAAGACAAAGTGTCACATGTGTGAGATATTCTGTCACAAGATTAAGGTGAGATGCCAGAAGGATGTTGGAAGATGACAGAAGGGTATCACAATGGTATGGGGAAGTATGGGAAGGTGTCACAATGGTGGAAAAAGGTGTCAGATGGCTGTGTAAAGACATCAGAAGGGTATAGGATGGTATCAGAATGACAGAGGAAAGTGTCATAATGATGTGGGATAGTGTCAGAAAGGTATGGGAAGGTGTCACAAGGGTACAGGGAAGTGTCACAAGGGTCTGGGGAGGTGTCACAATGGTATGGGAAGGTGTCATAAGGGTCTGAAGAGGTGTCACAAGGGTATGGGGAGGTGTCACAAGGGTATGGGGAAGTGTCACAAGGGTCTGAAGAGGTGTCACAAGGGTATGGGGAGGTGTCACAAGGGTATGATAACGTGTCACAAGGGTCTGGCAAGCTTCCACAAGGGTATGGCAAGGTTTCACAAGGGTCTGGCAAGTCTGGGGAGGTGTCACAAGGGTGTGGGGAGGTGTCACAAGGGTATGGGGAGGTGTCACAATGGTATGGGGAGGTGTCACAAGGGCATGGGGAGGTGTCACAAGGGTTTGGGAGGTGTCACAAGGGTGTGGGGAGGTGTCACAAGGGTGTGGGGAGGTGTCACAAGGGTATGGGGAGGTGTCACAAGGGCCTGGCAAGGTATCACAAGAGAATGAGGAGGTGTCACAAGGATATGGGGATGTGTCACAAGGGTCTGGCAAGGTGTCAGAAAGGTATGGGAAGGTGTCACAAGGGTATGGGGAGGTGTCACAAGGGTAGGGAGAAGTATCACAAGGATGTAGAAAGGTATGGCAAGGATGTTTGATGACAGGGACATGGATACATGTTGTAAAGGTATACTGAAGTGTCACACAGGTGTGACAGGCCATCAGGATTGTATGGTGAGTTGTCAGAAGTATGAGGGAAGGTGTCAGAATAATATGGGAAGGTATGTAAAGAGTGGCAGAAGGTGTCAGAAAGCTGTCTGAGACGTCAGAATGATAGAGTAAGGTGTCAACTGTCACAATGCTGTGGGATATCTTTATAAGGGTATGGCAAGTTGTCACACGGGTATAAAAATATATCAGAAGGATGTGTTGAGGTGTCAATGTGGTATTGGATAGTGTCATACAGGTGTAGTAAGGTGTTGTGGGGGTTTGGAGACATGTCACAACAACACAGTCAGCTGTCATGGGGATAAAAGAAGGTGTCAGAAGAAAGTGGAGATGTCACAAATGGGTGGAAAGGTATGGAGGGGCATGGTAAGGAGTCAGACAGATGTCAGAAGGTGTTAGAACAATAAAGGAGGGTGTAAAATGATATGGGAAGGTGTCATAAGGGAGGAAAAAGAGTCAAAGACTGCCTGATGACATCAAAAGTGTAGGTAAGGTGTATAACCTTGGGTGACAGTGTCAGAAGTGTATAGAAAGGGGTCATAGGAATATGGAAAGTGTCACAAGGGATGGCAGTGTGTTAGAATGTTGTGTAAAGGAATCAGAATTATAGAAGAGTGTACTGAGGTGTCACAAATGTGTGTGTAGGTGTCAGAGCAATGTGAAAAAATATGAAAAGGGTAGTACAAGATTTCACAAGGATGTGGGAGGGTGTCAAAAGGATTTGACAAAGGGTCTGAATGATATGGGGAGTTACCACAAAGGTATGTAAAGGTGCTACAAGGGTGTCTAAAGGTGTCAAGTGGATATGAAAGTCTTTGGATGGTAAGGGGAGGTGTCAGAAGTATGGCAGTAGGTGTTAAAAGAATAAAGATGTAAGTGAAGTATTAAAGTGAAGTAGAGTTGAATGGTGTGGAATACTGGTAAGTGGAGTTGAATGAAGTGGAGTTGAGTGGAGAATCAAATTGACCTGGGTTGGGTAAATTGGATAAAATCAGGTCAAGATGGGTCAACTAGCCATAGATTGGACCAAATTGAATTAGACTGACCCAGCCTGGATGAATTGGGTCAAAAACTGGTCAAGTGGCCAGAAATTGGGTCAAATTGAGTAAGATAGGCCAAACATCAGTAAATTGGGTCAAATCAGGTAAAAATATGTTACATTGGGCCAAGAAGGATCAAATGGCCAAAGATTGGGCCAAATTGAGTCATTTGTATCCTAGATAGGTAATTCAAGCAAAAGAGGTCAATATGGTTAAAAATAGATCAAATTGGCCAAAGGTGGGTAAAATTAGCCCAAGATGAGTGCATTGATCCAAATAGAATCAGTCTGATCAAAGTTGGTAAATTGGGTCAAATTGGGTTGAAATAGATTAAAATGGATCAATTGTATTGCCAAGGACTGGGTGAAACAAGTTAAAATGGACCCAAGATGAGTAAACTGAGTTAAAACAAGTCATTATAGAATAATTAGGTCAAATTGGACCAAGATTGATATATTGGCAATTAAAGTCAGATTGGCTCGTTTTCAGCCAATTCAATCAATATTGGCTTGCTTTGACCCAATTTACTTAACTTGGGTCAATCTGACTGTTTGACCAAATAGTTATTTAACTCCACCTTAACTGATTACGCATTTAAGCATAGTTTGGGCCGATTTTGGTCGATTTTTGACTGATTTTGAGCACCCTGTAACTTCCTCAAAATTGACTGAAACCCTTAGATTTTTTCCATTGCTCTATCTTGAGAAGGGTTCCCCACAGAGTCCAAAGAACTAGTCTCTACCTCTTATAGTTTTTATGTGGCAGACTTGAGACAAAATTTGGATTCACCCTAAAAGTTTCCCATAGATTTTATCAATATTTAAGCCAAAAATCATGAAAAGCTCCAAATAATAAGTCGTTTTTGGTGAAAATTGACTTTGTACATTTTTCCATGCTGAACAAAATGACATCGAAATTTTCTGTGTATTTTGATGCATTATTGGCCATTTGGGCTGGTTACCATGGCAACAGATATGCTAAAAATGATGATTTTGCATAGTTTTGGTTGCCATGGTAAGCAGAAAAGAAATATTTCCAAAAATTTGTCATTACCAAACTCCAAGTAAACTTGATATATATCCCACTAAATACACTTTATTTCATCAAAATTGATAAAAAAAAAAATGGATTGCTAAGTTATTGCAATTTAAAGTTTGGTTGAATAATCAATTTCGCTCATTAGAACATCACTTTCATGATGATAAATCTCACTAATTAAAGTAATTAGAGAAAACTTGGGTTTTGCTCTTTCTGATCAACTAGCCTAGCTTAATCCATCACCATTTCCCTTATATTTGGAATATTCACACAATTCCAAAAGTTTTTGAAAGCTTATACCTCCTAGTACATTCCAAAATTTGCTCTGAAATAACCTGGTAAAGGAAGAGTTAAGTCAGTTCCACCCATTATTTCATGACTATCTGTGATAAAGCTTGAGGTATGATGAATTTTTTCACAAATCTTGGTCATGTGACCTCAAAATGGCCGCATGCTCAGATATGCACCCCAAAGATGATTTTCCTCAAAAACATCAAAATGCAATCTTAGATCCATGAATATATGATATCAAAACTAAATATCCAGTTATTTTCATCTCTACTTCTTAATTTTTCATCTTTAACTGAAATGTGAACACTTTTTTTGGAGGGTGGCCAAAATAGCCCCTGCAGGCCAAAATAGCCCCATTGTACTGTACTCATTTTGGACAAACTTTGGCCCTCTTCACCCATTTCAAACTATATTATATTGTCCACTCTTGGGCTAATTTTCCCATTGTAGGTCATCAATTTGGCCAAATCTCTGGCTATCTTGGGTCAATTTGGCCTATTTGGACCCTTATTGACCTGATTCTTCTTAATTTTCCCAACTTGGGTCAATCTGACTCTTCACTCAACGCCACTCCATTCAACTCCACTCCTGTCGTGATTGACTTACCTGTCCTTATCAATAACCCTCACACATAATTTATCAAACATCTATGCAGCTAATAAGCAAAGTCAGTATGGCAGAAGGGGCAGGGTCAGCTGAGGGTGACGTAATTTACAAGGGGGGTGTTGGCTGATGTGTGACTAAGTGTGACAGGGGGTGGGGGTGAAAATGGCCAAAGAAGGTGTGACGTAGTTTATTAACGGCCCCTATGGCTGAAACCTGGGCTGAGATTCCCACTAGAAGCCACACCTTCTTTCCATTTAGGTGGGTCACTCTGGGTGGAGACAAACAAACTCAAATGATGAACTCAAAGTGTCAGAGCTTATTTTGAACCAAAGAGAAAACTTCGACCAAACCACCATTTCACTTTATCTTATCCCTCACTATACTCATTCATCAATTGAAGTAATTTTGATGCATTTGGGATGTATTTGGGAGATATTAAATGAACATTTACAGTTTGAGGTTACTGCTCTGTTAAACTCAAAATCAGGCTGTTTGAGTTCAAAAACTGCCTTGAGTTCACTACCCCAATATTGAACTCAAAACTTTCAGGAACTGCTGGGAGTGAACTCAAACTATTCTGGAACAGAAAGATGAACTCAAATGCGAACTCAAACTTTGAGGAACGGCCTCCCGTTTTCTACCTAATTTTTTTCTAGAGTTGTTTCCACAAGTTTTAATTACGTTTCCGTAACTTTTTATTTTTGTTTCCGCAAGTGATATTTTGTTTCCGCAAGTAAACATTTTGTTTACGCAACTTTGTTTTGTTTCCACAACTTAACATTCACAATTGATTGACTATGCACAAGGAAAAACTATTAAGTTTTGGAGACAAAAGTATAAGTTGCGAAAACGAAAAATATGTAGAAAACAGATGTCCTCTCCAGGGCTCCGTAGTACGGAGGTATTCTCTTTGAGAGCTTCTAGGCGGTAACAGAGACGTCACTCTCAATTTTATTCCTGGTGCATACTCTATCACATTAACACATATTAGCCAATGGGGACAGTGTTCGTAAGTTCATATATATAGGGGTCTACAGAGTTTTGTCCTAGCTCTATCGTGTGTTTAAAAGCCAAAAGACATATTCCACCATGCAATTCACGTAATGCTTCGGGAATAGATCTAAATGTATTTATGTTTTAGGCTTTTAGACTTTTAAGCGACACATTGTAATTGTGAAGCAGGTCTAACGGCATATATAGGAGAGCCAGAAAGATAATATCCCGGCAGATCATATCTGGTTAAAGGCTTAACTATAGTTATTAGATTGTATTATTATTATTATTATTATTATTATTATTATTATTATTATTATTATTATTATTATTATTATTATTATATATATATATATATATAAAGGTGTCTCTATTTTAACTATATACACTGTTAGTATAAATATATTAAGAGAAGACCTACTTTAATAAAATGGACGGAAGGTAGGAGAATTAAGTAAAGAGAGAGCGTCCACAAATATTAAAATCCATAATTCAGGGTGCATTGATTACCTTACCTCAGAGACCACTGTGGTGCTATCCAATCCTATTTGTAGTTTGAGACCAAGGCCGGCAGGTGGCGGTGGTTTTGGTGGCGGTTCAATAGAAAATACATGTATTAAAAGTAGTGGTAGTGGGGTAGAGACGTGATGTCGCCTATTATGGAACTGCTGGTCTTGATAATAGCTCAATGACACCTATTTGTTGTTGTTGCAGTGGGCACTGATGTGTCTATTTGCATTGGCTTTAGTTAGCAGACATCTATTTTGGTCTGATGGTATTAGAAGTATATGACTTTGGTTTTAGTTTGATTACACAGAAAAAAAAGGAACTAACTATCTTAGTCAGATGTTAGTCAAACAGGCTAACTTGACCAGACAAGTTGGGATTTTGCATGTGCCCAAATGTCCAAATGTTTCTTAGGATTATGACTAACCAACTTGCCTGATTTTGACTAAGTTCATTAGGACATTTTGGAGGCCTTCTGACTGCCATTCATGGATTATTTCTGAATTCTGGCACAAGCTGAAGATGGGGTTTAAACACAAAACACTACTAAATTAGCCATTCTTAAGCCAAAAATGTGTATTATAGCTCAGGATGTGGCTTATAAGTAAGGTTTCACGGTAACCCCTTTCAATTGATTCAAATGATTAGTTTAACCTCTATAGTGGGTTTAAAGACCCAAAACAGAGCCATGCCATTTAAGAAGCAAGTTCAATTCCTCATGAGCTAGGTTTCTCTGGCTTATTTCATCATCACAGATCCAACAATATGGATATGAGTATCTTGAATATTCACAGAAAAAGGTTTTTGTGTGTCTTTTTTTGGTTCCTTATTAATCTATCAGGTGTATTTTGTTAAATGCTATGTTAGGTTGCTGTAGAAGTTTTACTATACCAATATTCATTGAAAACCACCATTACTTAGACATTGATAGACCTTTTCATGGTAATAATGCACCTATACCAGAAAGGTTCTCATAAAACCACACTGCCACCTGGTGTGAAGAAGAGCATTGTCCCTTAGACAAAACTACTATTCCTTTATAGACAAAATAACTAAATTCCTATCCTGACTTAGTCAAGTTTGTCTGATTAGGTTATTCACTGTAATTAATATAGTTAGACATTGTTAGTCAGATGTTAGTCGTTTTGTCCAATTAGGTATTTTGCCTAACTTAAATTGGACTTGACTAACTCAGATTTTTTTCTGTGTATAACCAGTTTTCAACATTGATCCAACGTTCTCAGCCCACTGGGTGGTTCTATCGGTGGTAATTTAATGATAGCAATACTGCCGTATATCTCCCCATGAGATCGGTGATCCGTCACGAGAAAATCTACCAAGCCCCGAGGTTTCCCAGCTACAAATAGATGGCACGGCACTAAGCACTTGTAATGTAATACCCTGAGAGTAACATATTGCCGTTCACATCCTAGCTACCTCACTATGCTATAAAATAGATGGATAGCTCTCACTCAAACCCCTCGGCCTGCTCTATTATAGCCATTGCTCCATGTGCTAGCTGTCTGCTGTCTGCTCGCCGACACATCTATCACTTCCAGAAGGCTGCTTCCGCTGCTTACGGTCGCTCCTCCACTGCCTGGATGCCGTGTAGACCCCATGGTGATTGGGAATAGGCTATGTCATATATATAAGGCTCAAGATGTATAGAGAACCTCTTATAGAGCTATGCTACGCAGATCTATATACGCAGAACTGCTTTATATCAAGTGGCTCTCCTGTACCAATTCACTTTGATTCAACTCATAAGAGACATTTTTTTTAGATTCAAAAAAATAATCATGACTATTCATAATATGTATAATTGCATGTACAGTCCAACACTATGTGCAAGTGTGTGTATTTTGTTGAGCAAATTCGACAGCTAGCTCCTAATTGTCTTTTAAAGGAGTCAGCCCGATAAGGATACCCTGTCCGCGCTTGCATGTTTCTTCCAGCTTTGATAACATGCAAGATATGTTAACTAAGTATAAAACATCATTGATTTATCCCAAAGCTAGATTACTTAAATTTTATATATGAATTGTTACATTTGATCGGCGTTGGTAATAATGGAGAGCAAGATTGCTAGATAATACATGGCAGGGCACAGCGGTGCATCTTAGGTTTCAGGACATATGGATGGTGCAAGGGTAAGAAGTGCAGGCTGGAGACAGGTAGTGGGATGTAAAGGTAGCTACTGGAGGAAATACTAAATGAATTCTAGAAGCACCCTGTCACCTATAGCTGGAGACCTAACCCACTGGTTCTGCCGACAGCAGTAGTGGCGGTGCTGGCTGAGGCGTTGCTGGTGGCAGACTACATGTATTGGATTTGAGGCGGCGGCGCCTGCGTCCAGCAATTGTAATGATGTGGTCTTGCACCCCTATTCCCTACCTCGTGCTACAATGTGCTAGCCCCAGCTTCTCCTACCACCCCTAACCACACAGGCCAGCAGCAGTGGATCCTCCTTGGTTCTACTGACTGGTTGCAGCGTCCAGGCTGTGAGCTGCTCCCCGCACCAATGCCTATAGGCTGCTTCACCCAAAGAGAGCTGCTCTATCTACCACTGGCCGTCCAGGCCGAGTAGGATAGCACAAGAATAGCAGTATGCTACTCGAAGGTCTACTGATATGGAGAAAGGCGCAGATCAAGGGGAACACGGGGAACACCCCTGTCATATAGCCTTTACCGACTCTACACCAGCACTCAGGGATACCAGGTGACTGCTGGCCGAGTTGCATTGATCGCAACAGACACAGGAGAAAGAGACATTTATTGTTGGTAGGTTAGTAAAGGTGACACCCCTACCATTTTTTCCTGGGTGCTCCCTCCTGGGCTGACCATGAGATACATTTGGTGTGTGAAGGAGAGACTGTAGGCTGTAGCACTATGGAGTGAGGAACCAGAAGTGTATCAATTGAACCTGGTTAATGGTTTAACCTATGAAGTGTTATATATTTGTGAATTTAACCTCACACGTTAGCATGCTATGCTATGTACACCACGTCTGTGTTCCAGAATGTTTATATTCCCTCTTAATGAGCAAACAAAGAAAACTCATCAAATAGCCTTCACGATTCATTTAATATACATTTCTAGCATACTACACTCCACTTGAAACTAAGAGGAACTTCACATTTATCTCAATGTTAGGAAATGGCGATAGTTAGTTTGATATGATGCTGTCAAGCTTCAGGTCATATGGACTTCACATGTGGGAGGTTATTAGATACAAGACTCCCATATTTAAAAAGGAATCTTCATATACAGTGCTGTCTTCTTTGTCCTATGACAATATGACCTCTTGATAACTAGTTATTGTGTCATAAACTTAAGTATTGTTCAAGGAGCTATTTATGTATTCTAAGGATATTGGTATACATATATACACGACCACCGAGGCTCTGGATAAGATGCACCCATGACTCTACTCAAGCACTCTGGATGCTCATATTACATAATCACATCTCTCATGGCAGCCTTGAGATGTCTGCCCAGATGTATTGATCGTTTATTGGCTATCGATTATTGACTGAGACAATTAGTTCTACTCTCAGCCAAGATTTGAGTTCAAAGAGCCAAGTATGAAGAAAGGTGAGTGATTGTATGCAACTACCACAGCTTAGAAGGTTTATAATCTTTCTAGTTACAAGGAATATAGATATCGCGTTAGGGCATCTATAAGGAGTGTTGTAGAAGTTGATGTCTTGTCATGTCATGTTAGAATGAACTATTAAGACATCATAAGCTATCATAGTCGACGATAGTATGGGGTGGTAGTTTGGCATGCTATACAGGCCCAGTAGCGGTAGTATCAGTGGTGCCTCCAGTCCATATTGACAAAGTGATAGCCTGGTATACACGTGGGGCGAATAGCTCCCCTACAGAGCACCCACCACCATGGAGGACCACACTATGGCACACAGAGCAGTTCATAGAGCAGCTCATTGCACTGCAGTTGGTGTATACTTTATACTATTCTATATACCGAATGTATGACACACACTATCATGGGAGGACACTGCACAAGATGTTACGATTGGAAGCACTCAAATCGTAGTGCGACCAAATCTTATACCTGACATAACAGATGGTCGGTTTGCCATCATCCCCGGGGTCATCACATGCTACGATTTGACCTGGATTACGCCTCTAAGCCCCCTCCACCAAGGCCCCATCCATGAAGGCCCCCTAACTAAAGCCCCAAAGTCCTAAGGCCCCCTGGTCGTAAGTCCTCATACCTATTCAGCACCAAATACGCCATTTTTACGGCATTTTTACATCATTCTTACATCATCCATTACCTCCCCTATCCAACAATCGATTTGACCCCACCCCCCAAATCGTAGCAGAGCCTACTAAAGCATGATTAGGCTGTTGTGATGTAAGTCCCAGAATATGGTGTATACCGTATCTATAGTCCGCCTCCCAGCATCCACCTGGCCAGTATATAGAATATTGATGCTAAGGGGAGCATTTTACGTTTACACTGTCATTAATGAACAATGTTTATGCACTAAACATATTTTCCTTGCGCAATAGCACCTAGAATCTTGAAAATTAGAGCGTTGTATCAATTGTTATGCTGAAAGAATGTTGACTATATATAAAGGCGTGACCTCTGTAGGTCGAATCCCACATGGCGAAAAATGGCTCAAATATCTCTGTGATTTTGAATCTGTTGCGATTTATAGAGCTACCCCGAATCGGCCAGGGGTATAACTACAGTAGGGTGTGTAGAAAACAAGCCATCTTTTGCGATTTTAGCCCTTATAATGTATAATTCACAGAGATATAAACATGAACAAAGGCTAAATAACCAGGCTAGATGATAAAACACAACAGTGTCCCTGTGTTCTATACACCCTCTGCCTTGCAAATTTGGAGTAGGTCCCAAAATCGCAACAGATTCAAAATCGCAGAGATATCTGAGCCATATTTCGCCATGCAGGATTCAACCTTATTGGTATGCAAGTACAGCAATGAGTAGTATACGGAAATGGGTACACTGTTGGTGCACCCAGGGAAGAGTTTTGCGGTAGATTGCTTCTATTTTTGGAGAACAGTGGTAGTTGCTGTCAATAAAAATCCAATGCCCCCATGTAAGTTTTACTGTACCCAGTAGAGTGGTCTTTATCGCCCATTTACAATTGGGGCTGAGAGTGTATCCCCTTGTGTATCATGCTGGCTTCAGGAACACGGTACCATACTCAAAGTCATATCGACATGACCATATCCATTGATTATGCTAAAGGTCGAATCCCACTTGGCTCAAATGGCTCAAATGACTCTACGATTTTGAATCTGTTGCGTTTGTATTACCTACCCCAGATTCGCAGGGGTTACTAATTATAACTACATATAAGGAAATTTAAGGAAATAAGTAACTGTGTTACCCTTTTCACTGTCTTTCCGTTTTAGAGTTGGTCTGAATGTCAAACATTAGATGCCATCCCTTATACCATAACACATACTGAATTGTTGGAAATATTACTTCACATGCCTATCTGAACACATTGACAATCACATACAATAACACACATATTGCGTACGTACAGGTGTCATACCTTTTTTCAAAGAGTGACTCACTATATTACTGTTAAGATATAAAAATGGGCGTGTATAGGCCCCTACACAGGTAAAATCTATCATCAGTTTTATTAGGCTGTTTTTCTGAGCGACATGACCTTCTGGTTTGGCATGTATCTATAGACAGTCATTGCTTGTGTAAGCAGCATTGGGTGTGGCGCTTTTGTAGTCCTTTATTAATTTGCACATACATGTACTACTTCACCTCGATACACAGAAAAAAAAACAAGCTTGATGTGCGGCTCTCTTTCTATTGATACTTGATTACAAGTTACTGTTGAATTGGCGAGGCATGGACAGGATGCGGGCAATCCGTGAATTCATCCTCGTTCACTTCCATAGATAGGCATAGCTTTTTTGGGCTATTGGATGTAATAGTCTTATGCATGAATACGACAGATGACCTGGCCCAGCTAGCAAGGAGACGTTGGGCCAACGTCAGCAATGGTCAGCACTGTCGTGGGCAATATTACAACGTTGGCCCAATGTTGGCAGACTGACGTCTTACCAATGTTGGCAAAACAATGTTGGACCAACGTTGGCAGTACTCTCAATTATTTGCCAACGTTGGTAGAACGTCAGATAATTCCTGTTGTACCAATGTTAGCATTTTATTGTTGTACCAACATTGATAGATCTTCCATCAGTGAGGAAGTTACACAAGTTGGTTCAACGTTGGCAAAACAATGTTTTTTCTAACCTCCACTAGTCTAGAGGGCAGCAAGGGCTATATGAAGAGATTTGGTTCATGACATTCCTCAAATCTTATCATGGTGACCATTGAATTGGATCTCCTGTGTAATATTGGCAGTTTTAAAGCAAGAGATACTCCTTTTATAAAGTATGTGAGGATGGATGTCCATCATTTCAAATGAATAACAAAATATTGCTAACATTACCATTAGGACACCATATTTATGGGGAGTGATGGATAGACAAGGTCTGAGAGGTTAGATGGCTTTGTATCACTTCTTGGCAAATAAAGCTGAGATTAAGGTGAAAATTACTGTCCCTAAAATGATGATTCTTGCAGCCATTTCTTCAATAGATCACATTTTGGTAATATTCCTTACTTTACTCTGTTGGTATTCATATAACAACTGGTCAGCTAAGATTACGTTGTACCAACATTGAACCAACGTCAAATCCCGGCGTCAGGTTTTGGCCCCAAATTTGGTTGGCTAGACATTGGCCCAACGTCAAAATCTGACATGTTGGCTAGATGTCGGCCCAACGTCATTTCTTGCCGACATTGGCACAACTGTTATTTGGTCGGAAAAAAAGCACTTTAGCCAAAGTCAGAAAAACAACGTCAGGCCAACGCCACTCAACGTTGAGCCAATGTTGTGCCAACGTCGCTTTGCTAGCTGGGGGAGGTCATCTGTGGGATTGTTATTAGGCGATGTGGGTTGTATAGGCTTAATGGCCGACTTGCCATTCCACCCATCTTCCATTGCCCCACCCACCCTAACCCCTGTCTGACATAATATATGGTCACCTTTCAGCCAGCCTTGTAGAGCCATAATCCTGGTATAACTTGGGATTAGATAACCTGGGCCCAGGGAAGTCAATAATCTAAATTGTGTATGCCCTAACAACTAGTGGATGCTAAGGCCAAGAAAAGAGATTTGTTTCAGGTCACCCGACCGACCTCAGCTAAAGAGGGCCGACCTCAGAATTTTTTGAGGATTTTTTCAAATTCTTTCTGATTTTTTAAAGATTTTTCTTAAAGATTTTTTGAAGATTTTTTTTCAAAGTTTTCGGAGATTCTCTTCTAAAATTGTTATTTGACATGCATGCACATATTCCCCAATGGTTTTCTAATACCCCGTGCAGGAAATGAACATATCTAACACCCATCAAAGAATGAATATATGAGACCTTGGGACCAGAAAAAAAAATCCGACCTACCGACCTTAACTTTGTGAACCATGATACCGGAAACACAGCTTTTTTTTTGGCCTAAGGAGGCCAGCTGGAAGTGTCTATATGGATATCCTCCAGTCTTATAGACACTACCGCACGTGGCTTTAGCTTTGCAGAGGCGTAGGAAGCTTATTTTCATTAGGGGGGGGGGGCAATTGTAGGGATTCTCTTTCCAAAAGGTAGTTAATTGATTCGTTGTTTTTAAAGCAGGACCCAGTGCAGAGAGAGGTTTCACGAAAGTGGGAAACATATATTAGAATATATGGTGAGAAAAAGAAACAGATACGTGTTTTAAGTTAAGGCCTGGCCACACGACCAGTGATACTTCTATGTCAGAAAATCCTAGGTACCAATGATCCTATGTCAAAAAATCTTCGTGATCAAAATCTTAGAATCTTAACCCTAGAGTCAAAATAATCCTGAGTGTGGCATACGTTTTTTTTTTAATCCCAGGATTTTCTACATAAGATTTTTTTTGTGTTAAAAGTTTGCATGCAAAACTCTTAAGATTTTTTCCTCTTAGAACGTTTTTTTTTTCTTGGGATTTTCTATGTTAAGATTTTATATTATCATTCTTTGGGTCCGTGTGTATGGGTCTTTACGTGGCCTGGAAATGTAAGTAGTTCGTATTTTCGTAAAAGATGGAAATTTAAACTCGTATTCGGGGAGATATTTGTAGAAACATACAGCATTTCTATGTATAACATTTTATTCATGTAATTATAAGGAACTTTCTAGTATTCTAGTACTCAAATATATATAGAAACTACAAATTGGTACATTGTAATAATAAAACGGCAAATTACTGAGTATTATCCACAGAGTGCATATAATGTATATGCAACAGTGTGTCAGAGCACTTGAGAATTTGCACATTAACAAAGATCCCGGGTAGATTCAACAGATATTTTTTTTTACAGAGTAGGTTAAGTTATCACACAATATAAAACAATTAAACAGTGGCGGATCAACACTGAAAAAAGTCTTCCTGTCAAAATGACATGTATATCCATGTCAACTTGATTTGACACAGAGAGCACATGTCATTGGGACATGGCACATATGTCACCATGACAACTGTCTTCATTATGCATATCAAGTGGAGTTGACGAACCAAATGTAAGAGTGTCAACCTCATTCAACATGCCTTTCACGCATGTCATGTGGGAGACAATCGTGACCTGTGCAGTATGCGTCAAAGCGATCAGTCTTCTTTTCTCTGTGAAGGATTTGAAAAAGGAGGGGGCACGCCCTAAAAGGAGGGGGTGCACCCCCTGTTTTAGAACAAATTCTGGGGTCCAAAATATGCAAGTAAACTCTTAAGTACTGGCAAAAAGGAGGGGGTGCGTGCCCCCCCCCTCTAAATCCGTCACTATAAAACATAGTACAACTGATCAAAATCAAGCCCTCGCCTGTATTTGAATTTAAAATCGGCCCCTCTAAATGATGGTGTGATGCATTTAGCCTTCATGTGCATAAATTATTTTATTTTTTTCAAGTTGAAGATGTATAAACAATACAACTAGATTCCAACTTTGGCTTTTGAATGAGGACGGTTATCTAGTCAATTTGGACACATATGCCTTCATCAGGGTATTTATTTATTATGATGTGCATCATGCATGAATGCAGCCCACTGGCCATGATTCACAAATCATGCCAACACAATGGAATTGATACCCTCCAAGAGGGTAAGGGAGTGATCAATTTTTAACAACAGGGGGGACTGGTGGGTTTGAGGGGGGAGTCAGAATGTTTTCAACCCCTTGAATGGGGGGGGGGGGTCAGAATTTTTTCAATACCTCTGATGGGGGGGTCAAAATAATTTCACCTGTTTTCAGTGGAAAACCCCGCGCGTTACTATAGGCTAAGAGGGGACGTTCGCGCACGATTTTTGTCACTTATGGGGGGTCGAATTTTTTTCATGCATCCGCGCGCAAACCCACCAGCCCCCCCCCCTGTTGTTAAAAAATGATCACTCCCTAAGCATGATGCTCCAATGAGGTGCTGGTGAGCAGACTCGCCAGCATTTCATTGATTTCATTGGTGCATCATGACCACCAATGGACGTGATGCATTAATACATTAGCACCTCTTCAAGGGCTACCACTTGGCACTTGATAACGCTTCATGTGTGTGTATTAACCCAGTAAAATCTGCATGATGCATGAGTGCTTACAGCAAGTTTCTCTCCTGATGCTGACAAAATATTCCATTGGAAACGCTATACGCTACCCTTACAGGAATAATAGTGGAGGTTCTGCATACAAGGTTCAGTTGTCTCGCTACCATACAGCACTGGTGAAACATGAAGGCTTTGCCGGCTTAATTAGCACAGCGGGAATCTAATTGATAAGTTATTTTAATGAAATGTAAAATAACTGCAATTACTGTCAGGGTATCCTATTGACCACCGAAGTGGATTAGCTATATGAGGCACGTCAGGTACGTTCAGCTTATCGTCATACTTTAACATAATTCGAGTTTTAATTTCACAGGTGACAAGTGGTGGGAAATGAGTGCTTTTGAGCATGAGGGTGGGCCAATCCACTTCGGTGGTCAATGGGATACCCTGACAGTAATTACAGTTATATTACATTTCATTAAAATAACTTATCAATTACTATACAGGGATCCGTTAATTTACCACTGATTAGTGGATAGGCTACTTAAACCCGTTCATGAAATTAAAACTCAGGCGGGAGCTTTGCTATCTAAGTTTTATTATGTGTTAGCAAAACTACAGTCATCATTTATATGTCGACAAAACATATATGATAGGTCTATAACTAGAACTTTATGTTCCATTATAAAGGCACAATGCTATACAATGCGTAGATCGAAGTATGATTTAACAATAGTTATTTCAATGACTGTGGGGTAATGTACCTCCCCCCCCTTTTTTTCCTTGATGGAAAATAGTTTTACAGCGTGTTACATTTATTGTTGTAATAGCCTCAGCACTCATTGTGCCTGAATCTATCTAAGAGGCTGTCAGTCACCAAGCCTTGAAGTGTATAACATATAAAGTATATACTGATAAACGAGTATCTAATCACTAGTTGATCAAGATCTAGGAAGATCTACGCAACACAGCATACACAAATTAACACATAACATTTATACAGCTCTGAACCACAATAACTCTACAACAGTCCTCTATCTGGAGTTCAAAAAGGCATTTGACGCATTAAACCATTCAATCTTGCTAACAAAATTGAAAAATTTAGGTTTAATCAAAATTCTGTCAGACTACCGAAACATTACCTATCGAATAGATCTCAACAAACAAAAGCTAATGGAATACTATCAGCCCCTCACATAATAGACTGTTGAGTCTCACAGGGATCTGTGCTTGCACCCCTCCTCTTCCTAGTTTATATAAATGACTTCAGTAAAATTTTAAATTCCATGTCATGTCAGCATTATGCTGATGATACAGTGATATATTTCTCACACAAAGCCAAGACTGATATCTCCCCTGTAGTATATAAAGATTTAGCCAATATTAATAGATGGTGTTTGTCCCTAAATTGCAAAAAAACAAAATACATAACATTTGGTACAAAAGCACTGCTAAAAAAACTCATACATCCAAGATATCAAATAGGTTCTGAACCCATTGAATCTGTCCCTTCGTACAAATATCTTGGTCTAATAATGGATCCTTTACTAAACTTTAAACACCACCTAGGCACACTAAATCACAATGTCAAACATAAGCTCTATTTATATAATAAAATTAAATACAACCTCACTGAAAAGGCGGCGCTAAAAATAGTCAAGACTATGTTTATCCCAGGTATAGATTATTGTGATGTTTTCTATGGAGCTGCTTCTAAACAAACCCTCGAGCCCACCCAAACACTAACCAATAATGCCCTAAGAATAGCATACAGGCGGACAGGCATCAATAGCAGAACAGCCCTCCATAGGTAGGCTCGATTAAACAGCTTAAATGACAGAATTGCTATGCATTTGCTGAACATTGCCTTTGATCGATCAAAAATCCCTCATTTAATTGATAACAGAGATGTCCACACAAGGAGGCATGTTCAGCGCTTGTTATTAGTCCCTAGAGTAACAAATAGTGTTTTCAGGAAAAGTATTGCTTATAAAACTGCTATTTCTTGGAATGGCTTAGCTAATGATGCCAGATCAATTCAAGAAAAGGCCAAATTTACCTCCTGGAACAAGACAACATTTTTGGATTTGATAAATACATATAATGACCAGACCTGGGTCTGAATATGACCATTCTCCCTCCCCCCTCCATACCCCACCCCTTTGCGAGCATTTACATTATATGAGACAGGAAGTAATTCCTATCTCCCAACAAAGTTTCTTAAGGACAATAACATCAGTCCTAGCGATAAAAACATCAATCGTACAAAGACTTGATTTGACCACACAAGTCCAAGGACCATACCACCAGGTCCCATGAAGAATATAGGGCAATAACATCAGCCCAAATAAGCTGAAAGCCATTCACATTGAAGCTTATAAAGAGCTATCCTAATAGCTCTATTATTCTCTTCTTTATTCTATGTTCTTTCCTATTAGATTAAGTCATGGCCTTAAGCCTAGTTTGTTATTATTATTACTATTATTTTCTTATTACTTTATACATACTGAGTACATTGTAAACTATAGAGCATATAAACAATCGACTGGAATGATTGTAACCACAGACAATTACTTACTTGCCTAAATTATTTCAGTATAAATAAAAGAATTTCAATCAATCAATCAATCAAACATAATTATAGAGGTCTGTTGTAGAATCTAGCATAGGTGGTCTCATTCGTCCACCCTGCAGATTTCAGGATTTCCTGTACCAGTACTCTCACCCTTGCCGCCGCTGAGGTAGATGCATGGCCGGCATAGTATGCAGTGTACTGTGCATCTACCCCAGAAAGACCTGGAGGTATTTATGGAGCTGTGGCCTAATCCTGTGTCCAGGTCCTCACTGAGAAACTGTATGCAATCTTTGACTGAGGGCTGTGTTTGATGAACATCTTGTAGGCTTGTGAATGCTGTCCATCGTTTGGCACAGCCCTCATAGGCTGCTTCAGTGTTAGGGCTCCAAGCCATGGTCATAACCTGCCAGGCTGTGAATGAAAACCCCAATAAATCACACCATGTGGATTTCATAATGGGATAATCAGTAGCTGTGATCTGCCTGCCAATAGGAACTTCTTGTTGGGGTCCCCTGGCCACAACAGGGTCGTAGGCATGATGGGGATGGTTAAGAGTTCGTTGTACCTCTTGAGCTTGGTCAGGCTGGCAAACTACAGTTGGGTTGGCCACTTGGGTACCACTAGCAAGCCTGTCGTCCTGTCTTGTTTGATCTTCCTAAGTACCCTGCCGACAAGAGAGAAAGGTGGGAAGATTAGTGACTCATCATTCCATGTGCATGTGAATGCATCAGTTGCCATAGCATTGGCATCATAATGTAGCGACATGTATTTTGGGCAGAGTGTATTCTGTTATAAAGCAAACAAGTCCATCTGGGGTTTGTGAAAGGCCGAGAAAATGTAATTTTGTGTTGTAGGAGATAGTGACCACTCTGCTGATGATGCAAATGCGCTTGATGCCCTATCTGCTTCTACATTAAGTTTTGTAGGGTAGTAGGATAGCTTGAAGGTGATTCTATGTTTCCATGCAAAAAGGTATATGCTCTGTGTGACATCATCACAAGATATGGATCCCAGAGAACCCCCTTTTTTGAGTTATCAATGAACAGGTGTACACACTGGCTTTTCACTCGACATTGGAGCTTTTTCAACGCAATAAGGACTGCCTTCAATTCCAGAATATTGATATGCAGTTTCTGGACACCATACTCAAAATCGGCCTGTTGCCAATAGCAACCCCATCCTGTTTGATTATTCTGTCTAGATTGACACTTGTGGGTGGATTTCTGCATATAGTGCAGATGCGTTAGCAAGGTGTGACAGCCACTGTTTGATACAATCATGCACCGCATCATTCAAGTACATCGTTACATCATAGTTACCCAATGACTTGGCAAGCGCTCAGTTTAACTCTTTGAAGCAGTTTGATGTGGACCTTGGCCTTGGTATTGCCGGATTCAGTAGGTGCCAGTTTTCCTATGACACCTGCAGACTGTCTGACTGACAATCTCCTGACCTTCAGAAGGTCATGTACCAAACTCATCAGTTTTCCCACTTTTTTTTAGGAGGAATGTGCAGTGTTAGATTGGTAGAATCAATGGTGAAGCCTAGGTAATCAATGGATTGTGCCGGTGTCAAGACTGATTTCTTAAAATTGATCATGAAGCCAGCTACCTTTAGAATCCTGAGGGTGTGTTTTACAGACTGTGCCGCAGACTCTGGAGTCTCTCCAAAGATTAGTGTGTCGTCGATATAATACACAAGATGCACTCCATAGTGCATCCTTAAGTATGACAGCAGTGCCTTAATGATACGTGTGAAGAGTCTTGGCCCTGGTAAATAACCATTAGGCAGATGTGTAGCTGTAGCGTTCACCATGAAACTGAAATTGTAAGAAATCTCTGTCTCTTTCTTTGATGGAAAGGGTGAAGTAGGCTGATGTGATGTCTACCAAGCTCATGAGTGTTGAGGTAGAATACGTATTACTGCCGCGGCTTGTGCAATATTCGTCAATATACAAACCTTGGGCTGTCATATTTATGCTATATTGCATTATTTTCCTCCATCTCACTCCAATCGTCCGTCTTGTGGTTCCGCTGTTCCGCGTCTAGAAATCAATAAAACGGTCATTGGTTCCTATATGGAAATCCGTGCCAGAAGTGAAGAGGGACGCGTATGGCAAGCAATATGTTCACCCCCTGATATCACAGTTTCTTCATTTGATATCAGTTTTTGTCACTGATATTTCAGTTTCAGGATTCAATATCAGAGTTATTTTAGGAAACCCCCTGTATCAGGCTGATAATGTAGATTAAACCACAAATTGAGGTTGATTTACAGATATTCCAGGCAATTAGAGCAATCCATTCATTATTCATCATGTTATGTAACAGGAAATAATCAACACAAATGCTTATTTTCTATGTACATGTGTATAAAATGAAAAAGAAGGTGGGGAAATGAACGTATCACAATATAAAGTCTGATATGGCAATATTTCAGAAAAACTCTGATATCAGACTGGGAAACTGTGATATCAAAGTTAGAAAACCCTGATATCAAATTCTAAAACTTTGATATCAAATGAAGAAACTCTGATATCAAGGGGTGAACATTTGGCTTGCCACAGTAGTGGGCTATTCAGATATGTTGGCAGCCCTTGGTAGTGTTCTTCTGATTTAGCCTTTTATAAATCTCTAAATCCAAATCGCTTGGGAGAGCATCAACCCAATCAGCAATGGAGCATTAGGCCATGCTTGTCCATGCTTGGCCCAATATAAGCCGACATTGGCCCAATGTACCCTTTCTACCTGGGAACATATCATAAGTATTTGTGGCTGTATAATACCCCGGTGTATGCCTCATCTGTGAGGATGGATATCATGGTAGGCTTATCATGATCTTGTACCCCTCTGCCTCCTAAAAAAGCATATGTGCATGGTCCAGAGGTAAAAAAATAAAAAAACAGCAAAAAAAAAACAGCAAAAAAAAAACATGTTACCTCATTGTTCTAATGTGTCAAAATGACAGTGCTGTGAGAGTGTTCATACTACTGAAGGCAGGAGTCTTACTTAACCCAATCAGAGATGTTTATTGATGAACCAGGGCCTCCATTAAACTGGGCCAACATGTGGAGATGGTCCCAGTGGGAATAATTAGAGAAACCCAGGGGTAAGTCAAGCGGTCCGTGAACTAAGATTAGAGCTTATTATATGGCTAATACCGATGACACTATAGATTAGTACTACTTACGCCGTATTCAATGGGGGGATGAAATATGATCCTTGCATATTCTGCAGTGCCATTTTGAAATTTATACAGAGCTAATTTGTTTCGTATTTAGGTATGGTTATTAGAAGTTTTACGGTAAAACAATGATTGAACTAGTTAAATAATATGTTATGAATTGTTTAAGGTATATCTATGTATTAGCGCAATGTTAAAAAAGAAGATATTGTGCTGCGCAAGGAACATTTATATCGAAACTAAAAGCAGCGGCTAGCTCCGTATCATGTGACCTACTTCGTCGAGCAAGGTGTCATGGCGGATCAAAACAAACCGGGACGAGTCTATGCCTTCAAAACCAGTAAATATTGTTGAAATCCTTTATTTAAAAGCAATTTAAACCCGTGGGCCATATCATAAATGCAAATGTCCACTCCCATGAATAATTTCGCATCGTATTCACAGAGGTGAGGCCTCCGTATTCAACGAAGCCGTTATAGGGTCGTGGACATTTGCTTATATATTCAGAGCAGGTGGACATATTAGTCTAATCTGCGTTTCTGTCATTGATTCGGCAGATCGACAGCAGATCGACAGCAGATCGACAGTTGACATATCAATGTTGAAATATTGTTCTCAATTCAATGCTGATTCAACCTTGATTTTGTCAATGTTGAATCAACTATGTCCATTTCAATGTTGATTCAATGTCATGTCAACTAGATTTACCTCACAACTATCAATGCTGAAACAGTGTCAAATCAATGTTGAATTAACATAGAAATACAAACATCGAATCAGCACTGCTGTATTTGTATCAAGTTTCAAATTCAAACATATTTCAACCCTGATTCAACTGTTGATCTGCAAACATTGCAAATGTTGATTCAGCCCAGTGACAGATTTAGGTGCTGGGGAGCATGCCCCCTCCTTTTCTCTTGTAGTTAAAAGTTTATTTACCTCTTTTTATCCTCTAATTTAGCCCAAATTAGAGGCCAAATAAGGGGCACGCCCCCTCCTTTTCAAAATCCTCGATCCGACGCTGTGGAGGGGATAGAGGACTCTCACTTGGCGTAAAAACGTTTTAACGTTAAAATAACGTTTTTATTTGGTTCCTAAGTTTGCCAAATATCATTTTCAACGTCAAAAAACATCAAAACATGTCCTCAATCTGACAATCTTTAAAAAACGTTTTTATTTTAGGTTAAAACTTCATTTTTTAACGTAATAGAAACGTAAATAAAGAGTTTTTATTTGGTTGTAAATTGATAAAAACATGTTTTTTTTTTAATGTACCAGGGGGTAATAAAACGTTTTTAAATTTATTTATTTTTTCATCCAAACCAAATAAAAACTTTTGCAAACGTTGAAAGAATGTTTTTTTGCCAAGTGGGCTGCGTTTTTAGCAATATGTACCACAAAAATCTCCTTACAGGCTAGGCCTAGGCCTAGGCCTAGACAATAGGACCTGTACATGTAGTAATGGCCTAACATAGTTTTAACTACAATTGTCCTCGAGGGCCTACCAAGGGTCAATTTTCAGCAGCAGATGTCCCGATTTTCGCGGAACACACAGAAAAAATAATGTTCAAAATCTTAGTCAGATGTTAGTCAAAAAAGGCTAACTTTCTAACAATACCTAGTCAAAAGCATGTGCCTAAGTGTCCAAGTTTTTCTTAGTCAAATATGACTAACCATTAGTCAAAGTGCCCAACTTGCCTTGGCTTGCCTGATTTTGACTAAGATTCCTCAGTGGTTTTGACTAAGTATGCAATCTAATAATGGTGAGTGTAAGCTCTGTATAGGATCTACATCCCACAAATAATTATCTCATCATTCAGGAAGCATACATGTTAAATGCCTTACTTCATTTTCATTAGAGCCCCGGAGTTAATTCCTCTGGGTTTCCCACAAAGAAGCAGATACATCTGTGGATATTTTACTTATCTAGATTCCCACAGAAAAGGTGTAATTATCTGTCTACCTAGTTTATTTAACAAGTCATTAAACTATTTGACATATTTTGCCAAGCTTGATGTTATATTGAATTGTGAAAGCCTCAAAATTATACAGCGCCTGAAAATCATCATCATTTCGACATCCATCGAATAGTTTATGGTAACAGCCACCAGAAAAATCCTGTTTCAAACCACGCTGTCACCTGGTGTGTAAAGGCAATACTATGCCAATATAGCTTAGTCAAAGTCACTAAGAGATCTTAGTCAAAGTGACTAACTGACAGTGACTAAGATAAGTTAGCTTGCCTGAAACTCCCAGCAGATACTTCATTCAAGATTGTGGTTGGAGAGAGAAACTGATTTGGGTAGTCAATGTGACTAAAATAAACTAGACATTGTTAGTCACACATTAGTCATATGTACTAACTAAGATTATTTGGGCGTTTTGACTAAGTTAAGTTAGACTGACTAACATGGATTTTTTTCTGTGTACCTAGTTTATTTAACAAGTCATTAAACTATTTGACATATTTTGCCAAGCTTGATGTTATATTGAATTGTGAAAGCCTCAAAATTATACAGCGCCTGAAAATCATCATCATTTCGACATCCATCGAATAGTTTATGGTAACAGCCACCAGAAAAATCCTGTTTCAAACCACGCTGTCACCTGGTGTGTAAAGGCAATACTATGCCAATATAGCTTAGTCAAAGTCACTAAGAGATCTTAGTCAAAGTGACTAACTGACAGTGACTAAGATAAGTTAGCTTGCCTGAAACTCCCTGTTATGTTTTGAAAGGCGGATGGTTACTTTAACTACAGGATAGATACAGATTATAAGGGAGGAACTCAGAAGTCATGTCTGGTCATCTTGGATGTAAACAGGAAGAGGAGGAAGTAGATTTATTGCAACACTATCTGCTCAATATCTAACACTAGGTGGAGGCACCTGTCATAGGTCTATGTTGGTGTTAGATTGTAACGCTAGGTGGCAGCACAGTTATTATATGGTACTGTGACATCTCCCTTCTTAAGAATGTTTAGAGATTTAGCTTTTGTCGTTGACGGACACACCTACCACTCTTTGTGGTATACTGCCCTGTGTTTGCTTGGGGCATGTCATTCTGCCTAGTCTGACTTTCCGCGCATTCGCGTTCACCGGTGGCGGCCTCGATGGCAGTACCTGTGTCCGGGACTGGGGTCTCGTTGAATGTCTCTCGGGTGGTTCGGATGTGTTGGCGGTTACGGCGGTATTGTCCTGTTGCAGTTTTTATGACATAGGATCTAGGCTCGCCGCTTTCTCTCATGACTGTTATGGTCATAGGCTCTCACATGTTGTCCAGTTGTGAGGTTTGCGATTGGCTTTGCGGTCTTGTTGTGTTGATCAACCCATTGTAGTTTCCGTTTGTTGTTGCACGGCTTGTGATATAATGGTAGGTTGGCTTGGATCTTTCTTCCGAAGAAGAGTTCAGCTGGTGATGGAGTGCCTTCTTCGATTGGGGTGGCAATCTGAATCTGCTGCACCCGTGATGGTGTTACACTGATCACTGCGTGAATCGTGGCATCGATGTCGGATATTGCCTCTCCGCTGATGGGGAGTCGTGATAGGCTGTCTGCTATCGGTATGTCCTTTCCAGGTACATATTTCAGGCTGAAGTCATACTTCTGAATCCTAAGAAGCATGCGCATGAGTCTTGGTGGCGCATTAGTGATGTTTTTCTTCGTAATCGCTTCTAGGGGCTTATGGTCAGACTCGACAGTGACGTGTCGTCCGTACACATAGTGATGGAATCGTTCAAGTCCAAACACGACGCCTAGCATCTCCCGTTCAATGTTGCTGTAGTTGCTTTCAGTTGTTGTCAAACTCTTACTAGCAAATGCAACGGGTTTACCATCTTGGAGTAGTGTCAAGCCAACTCCTCGCTTGCTTGCGTCTGTCTGGATGGTAACTGGCTTCTTTGTGTTATAGTAGGTCAGGGTCGTTGATTTACTGATCTCTGCTTTAATCTCATCAAATGCCTTCTGGTGCTCGGGTCCCCATATGAACTCGACATCCTTCTTGGTGAGGTCACGTAGCGGTGCTGTCATCGTGGCCAGGTTCTGTGTGAATCGGCCTAGGTAGTTGACCATACCGAGGAATGACTGCATTTGTGTGACGTCAGTGGGCTTTTCCATCTTTGTGATTGAAGTGATCTTGTCGGGATCTGGCTGTAAGCCTTTTTCTGTCAGAATGTTCCCGAAGAATTTGATTCTGTTAGATTTTACCACACACTTGTCGGGGTTCAGGCGTAGCCCTACTTCCTGTGTGCGTCGCATCACGTCTTCGAGGTGCTTGTCATGTTCTTGTTCAGTCTTGCCGAACACAACAATGTCGTCAGCTATGGCGATCACACCGGGAAGGCCTTCAAATGTCTGGTCGACCTTCTGCTGGAAGACGTCTTGGGCTGAGTTGAGCCCGAATGGTAGGCGTTTAAATCAGTAACGCCCGTAAGGTGTGTTGAAGGTTGTGAGAAGCTTGGACTCCTCGTCCAATTTGACGTTCCAGTAGCCTGATCTGGCATCAAGGATGGTGAAGAGTGTTGCGTCTTTTAGTTTTGGCAACACACCGTCGACTGTCTGTGTGTAGTAATGTGGCCATTTGACCGCTTTGTTTAAGTCTTTCGGGTCAAGGCACATCCTCAAATCACCAGATGGCTTTGTCACATATACGATGCTGTTGACCCAGTCCGTAGGGATGTCCACTTTCTCAAGTACGTCTAGGTCAACCATTCGCTTGATTTCAGCTTTGACAGCGTCTTTCAAGGCTTCAGGTACTCGTCTCGGTGGATGAATGACGGGGTCAGCACCCTCTTGGAGCTGGATGTGATACTCTCCAGGGAATAGTCCTACTCCCTGGAAGCATGTCTCATACCGTTTGATGAGTTGTGTTTTCGCATTGTTGTTGCTAGGTGATTCTGTCTGTTGGGTGACTGCGGCTATCTTGCTCTGGCTGTGACATTCTGTGTACGAAGTGGTATCGGCACAGTTCAGAGTGATGAGCTGTAACTCTAAGCATGAGTTCAGGCTCAGCATTGTCTGCCCCTTGTCGTCTGTGATGTAAAAGTTGAGTGATCGGGAGGTGCCTTGGTGCTTGCAGCGGACTGTCTTGCAACCGAACTGCCTGATGGTGTTGCCACCATAAGCTGTAAGGCTAGTCTGGTGCTGACTCAGTCCTACAGGTTTATCATGTTGGACCTGCTGAGGGAATAGTATTTTAAATACCCTCAGAGGCATGACATTGACCTCTGCACCTGAGTCAATTTTGCATTTGACTGTTGTGGCGTTGTCTCCTCCCATCATCTGGACGTTGGCGAAAGCCTGCGTCTTTGTCTTTACCAGATGTATGTCGTTTGTTTCCACACTGTCGAGCGTGAATGTGTCGTTTTCGTCACCGCTGTCGTAGTAAGTGCTCCCGTTGTCCACCTGGTGTATCTTCTTCTTGTTCCTATGGTATTGTTTGCTCTTCGAAGGCTGCTGAGACTTACTTTGTTGTTGGTCTCTTTTTTGGGCAATGCAGACCTTCTGCCAATGCCCCGTCTTACCACAGTATGCACACGTAGAGTTTGCAGCTGGGCATTTTGCAGTCTTGCTGTGCTGCCCACCACAGTTGAAGCATCCCTTAGGTGTGGTTCCACTTCCCTTAGGAGCTTCTTTACGTTTGTGTCTCGGTTGGCTGTCGCCAGACCTTATTGCTTGTATCGCTTTAGTAGCTTTGATGTCTACCATTTGTCATCGTGTGCCTTCTTTCGAGCGAGCTATCGTCATCGCTTGGTCGAGCGTCAGGTTGATGTCTTTTTCGATGAGGCGGGTTTGAATTTCTTCGTTGTGTACGCCTGCAATCAAGGTGTCTAAGAGTTGTTCCTCTTTGTCTTTATATTCGCACTGAGCAGCAATCAGTTTAGCTTTTGTCATGAAAGCGTCAATTTTTTCCGTCGGTTCTTGTATCAATGCGCGGAGCTGAAACCGTGCCACACGGAAGGTTGATTTAGGTCGTACGTACCCTTCGAATCCATCCCAATGTGGTTTGAGTTTCTTCATTTCAGCTGCCGTAAGGTTTAGTCCGTCGCGCACGTCTCGGCCTTCTTCTCCAACCCATAGCATAAGATACTGGACCTTAATCACTTCTGTTTGCGTGGACATGGGACCTTCGAAAATGAATTCGCAAGTTCGTCGAAACCGCCTGAGGGCCTCCGGTAGGTTGTCGGACCCCCAGTCCATTTGTGGAATCGGTACGCCTGCGAGTGCGTTGGCCATGGTGTATGCGAGTTGCGCGTCAGACCGGTAGAAGTTCGAATGTCAAAGTCTCAAATGGCAGATTTTCTGTTCCTACCAAAAAGAAAAAATGTCTTGAGGGGAGCGGTTGCCAGCACATGCACCCTCTTGTGAGCCTTTACCACTCACCTCCCTATCCTAAAGTTTGTCCGCACAAGTTATGATTTTTTGGGAGAGTCAAAATTCCAGTAAAATGATCTCCAGAAAATTAACTATCTGTGCTGCCCCTGTCAGGTTTATACCATATATATTAAAATTCACATTTAGTCAAAATGGGATATTTTTGTATAATATATGATATTTCAGCAATAACAATAGGATAAAGTCACTTTTGTCAAATTCTATAGCACCTGGTTATTGAATGTCACTCAAAAATTGTCCACAGAGCCATAGAAATGTCATGTAAATATTGCAAATATTATGTCTACCACTCTGTCAGAGTGGATTTTGTATATTTTTACAATATTACGATAGTGTCAATTTTTTGTAATTTCCTTCCTTTAGTTGCTTATATACTGTCGGTATATATCAGTGTAATAGTTTTTTGTATAGGGACACTGCTGTTTGCTATATATGTAGTGTGATTACCAATGTCAGTAGGTAGTGGCTATGCCCACAGGAACAGCAGTAGGTACTGGACAGAGTATAGCCAGTGATAGAACTGGACAGAGTATAGCCAGTGTCAGAATGATAGTCAATGTAGATCCCTATTTAACTCCTGTGTGTGATGTCTCCTTGGTAAGTTCCATGCACAATAGTATGTAAAAGTCATTTACTTACAGGTCTGCCTTGGATGTGTGTATTCTTACCATACCACTAAGCATGTGGGTAGAGGTTCCTTTGTCTTGCCCTAAGACCCCCCAAATCTGTGTAGTCTGGGTCTTCTGCATTATTCCACCTGTAGATCCCCATGTTCTGACAGCCATGTTATGTTTTGAAAGGCGGATGGTTACTTTAACTACAGGATAGATACAGATTATAAGGGAGGAACTCAAAAGTCATGTCTGGTCATCTTGGATGTAAACAGGAAGAGGAGGAAGTAGATTTATTGCAACACTATCTGCTCAATATCTAACACTAGGTGGAGGCACCTGTCATAGGTCTATGTTGGTGTTAGATTGTAACGCTAGGTGGCAGCACAGTTATTATATGGTACTGTGACACTCCCAGCAGATACTTTATTCAAGATTGTGGTTGGAGAGAGAAACTGATTTGGGTAGTCAATGTGACTAAAATAAACTAGACATTGTTAGTCACACATTAGTCATATATACTAACTAAGATTATTTGGGGGTTTTGACTAAGTTAAGTTAGACTGACTAACATGGATTTTTTTCTGTGCATACCCGTACTCAACTTCTCATGAGAAGTGCTGTGATTCTATGTACCCATCTAGGTGCTGGTCATAGGCCCTAAATGACATCATACATTTTCCCCAACTTATTTCCACTGTCGTATGCGAAATCTGGTCCATGCGATATTTGGTCGGCGAAGTTCAATTATTTCTAAAATCCCACTTTGCCCAAATCCTAGTTCTAAGGCGTAGGAACAGTATAATTGAGTTAGAGGATGGGTCTAGACCTCTAAAATCGACAGTGTGATATGGCCTTTTCTTAAAATCGACAAGGGACATGGAGTTCTAGTGACAATGACAGGCCAGAAAAAAAGATAGTGACATGGGACATGGGCTTTTCTTAAAATCGACATGTGACATGGAGCTTAGTGACAAGGACAGGGGAAATTACAAATTTAGTGACATGTGCTTCTCTTAAAATCGACAAGTGACATGGGGACCCCCCATCTAGACCCCTTAGAGGGAATTCTGGGAAAACGAAATATATTTGATATAAAAATGGCTCACAAATGAGTTTCAATAACTAGTGTGAAAATAATAAACTAGGGACACACCGTATCGGGAGAGTGACTAGAGTGCTGGAGCCATGGAGACAATGGTATAAATAAAAGTCGGAAATGACATGAAGACTGGAGTGGTGTAGCTGAACAGTCTGAGGGAACACGACGAGTGTCAGTGCCTGTAATAACTGGTCAATAGAAGAATACACTCCTGTAGGTCGAGTGGGTGCATGTGTGACAGTATAAGAACTGTAGGCGTTACATCACCGGGTCCACTGTGACGGATGGACAATCCGTCTCCCTTCACCCGTATTTTTCTCCATAGAAATCAATGATAAATGAAACGGATGAAACCGACGGATGGTCTATCCAGTGGCAGTGGACGCACCCCTATAGTGAGTGCCCCCCCCCCCCCGGGAAGGCCTAGATTAGATATGTAGCTTATTCATTCAATTCAATTCTTTTATTCACAGCCCCTTCTGGGACAAAGAAAAAGAATCAGGTTTAGCCGATAGTTACAGTGGCATTCCTGATGTACATGTAGCAGAGTCCTCAAATACAGGTATGTCTGTGGATGAATGGAGTGACCACACCGCAACACATGCATATAAATATAAAATAGTAGACTAGTTAAAGACATGTCACATGTCGATTTTAAGATAAGGCCATGTCTCATGTCACTAACTTTTTACTCCTCCATGTCCTTGTCACTAAGCTCCATGTCCCATGTCGAATTTAAGAAATGGCCATGTCACCCTGTCGAATTTAGGGGTCTAGACCCATAGTTCAAACTATAGTAAAGGAAGAGTTTAGCACCTGGTCAGAATAATCTTATACATTTGTATTACCCATAATCTGACATTTATTGTTACCCTTTCATATCTATAATCTACATAGGGCCTATACCCTTTACTTTGTAGCACCAGGAACCCCGCCAGGAGCATTTCTATAAATTCAGTTTGTTCAAGCTCAACAACACTCGAGGCTCCCTACCTTGACCTCCCTTCAAGACGAATGGTTGGTTCTGAAAGTACCCAACCACCCCTGTCGCGGAGGCAATAGGCACGACCTAGGGTGACCTACTTAGTTTGCCGGAGGCTGGCTGGCGGAAGGCAGCGCCCGAAGATCGGTAAAGAACGGTCGCCCTAGCCCTAGGCTTGCAAGTAGGCTAAAGCACGGTAGCTACAATCGTTGTGTTGGAGTACTATGCTTCTACAATGTTCGTCTAGAGAATCAACGACATATGCTGCATCCAAACAACGATCGTTGATTTTACTATGAGTTCTTCAGGTCAAGCCACAAAGGCCTCAGGTAGGTGTATACCTAGGCTAGGGCTAGGCTATGTCAGTACTATAATTTAGTGTCAGTAGCGAGTAGGGATGGGTACCGAAAAGCAGGTAGAGCAATAGTCATGATGGTGGCAAAACATCGACTTTGGCAAGGGAATCGAAGGAGCGATGTCATATGATCTGTCTCGTAAAAGGAAGCCAAGACTCCCAATGAATTAACCGTCACCAAACCTAGTTGTGTCACACGGACCACAAATAGACCTGACCGCGTGTATCTTTCAACATCGTCTAGATTTGAGATTGAGGAGAGCCTAGACGGTAGGGATTAGATCCTCGGCTCAGGGATTAGATCCTTCCTCAGGCCCACCCTTCCCAGGGCCAAGCGGTAGCACAATCAGCACTCCAATGTTGACATGCTGTCTGTCCCCTCTATCAAACCCATGAGTGGCATGACATGTGGACAGAGAGCTGTGAGATTATGTTTAAATGCACAGCTTTCTAGGCCACTCGAGATTTGAACGATGCTGAGGTGTTAGATTCAATTCAATTTCAATTTATTTTATTTACATCCTCATTTGAGGTAAGGGAGTGGTCATTATTTATCAACGGGGGGGGGGGGGTGGTGGTGGTGGGTTTGGGGGGGGGGGGGGCGTAAAATTTTCAGACCCCTCCTGAGGGTGGGGGCTAAAAAATTTTGACCCCTCTTGAGGGGGGGCTAAAAAAATTCACCCTCTTTTTAGCAAAAAAAGCCCTCGCGCTACTATAGATCAAAGAGGGGCGCAAAAACTCTCCGCGCCTGCGGCGCATGGGGGTAATAAAAATTTTGACTGCCGTCAATGGGGGGGGCGTACAAAATTTCCACGCATCAGCGCGAAAACCCACCACCCCCCTGTTGATAAATAATGACCACTCCCTAAAGGAAAGTAGAGAAGAGATCGGGTATTAGCCGACAGTTACATTAACTTACAATGGCTTCACGGATGTAGCTATAAATGAGTACGCTGTATTTAAACAGCCTATAATTCATGCAATCTTAAGGATATATAGTTCAGAGATGCCACTTTTCCTGGTTTATCAGGAATTCCTGCTTTTGATTCCAAGATTTCTGTATTGAATTATGTTAAATTCCTGGGAAAATGTGTCCAAAGTCCAGTTTTCCTGGTTTTTGTCGGCCAGTGAGTGGCATCTCTGATAGTTCAACAACATGGCTGACTAGCAAGGACTAATACAAGATAATCATAATGGTTCCTTTCAACAGCATGACTGACTAGCAAGGACTAATACAAGATAATGGTTGCTTTTATCCATGTAGTATGGGCCAGGCAGGCCTAGCAGCACCAATGACTATGTACATATAGATATATATATATATATATATATATATATATATATATATATATATATATATATATATATATATATATATATATATTTTGAGATTCCTCTCTTACTCAGCACCAGTTAGCACCAACATGACTAGTATGAGGGTATTGAGATAGAATTTACATATGGGTATAATAAAAAAAAAAAAACAGTAGCACCGCATATCCTAACTTACTGGGATTGGCAAGGTTTGTTGGCTCTTTCTTTTTTAAAAGTAATTGATGGACTGTCCAATCGTTTGCTTTTGACCTTTCTTCTTTTTACATGCAATGTTCTTTGAATTTCTCTATAACTCTAGCACAAAATTTGGAAAGGTTCGCAAGAGGGATGGGGTCTTTGCTGTTAAGTAAGGGTGCCATTGTCCCAGTGCTTGGATGGGATGGTACATGGTCAGCAAGTATGAGTGAGCGGTCATGATCGAACATACTACATTGGAAGATATAGTGAAACTCATCCCCAATGTCACTGCTTATACATAGTGGGCACTTTCTGTCTGAATAACCCACTTCCTTATACCTTCCTGTGACAACTGGGAGACCATTATTTCCACATCTAAATCTGCTCAAATTTATTCTGTTTTTAGTTTTGAGCTTAATTAGATATGTCTCAAAGTTTAGTTCATCCTTAAAGGGGAAATTTTTGTTAGTGTCCCTACGAGTTGGAGTCCTGCTGAGCCCTCCCAGCAGGTTTCATGCTGCCTCCACACAGAGGTGCTAATTTATACTGCCCAGCAGGGTGTCTTCTGTGAGGTTTGGCCTGGCTGGAGTCATTAGCAGGTGGGGTGGTGGTGGGAGCAGCTCAATAAAATGACCAGCGACCAGACAATAGGGGTGTGTGTCAATTGATGGAATAGCCAGATTTGAAAAATTTGACAGTTGGGGAAATTTAAAACTTCATTTCTGAGTATTTTATTCATCAAAAGGAGTTGAATTTAGCCATATCTCTCAATCGGATATTCCCACACATGTTGTGCATCTGATAGAAATAAGCATTCATTAAAGACATAGATATTTAGGATAATTTGACATATTTGATCAGAGCTCTTTACTCCACCATATATGAGACCCCCTGAGGGTTCACAGGCTGTTCCGTCCTATTTGTAGTCTTCCCTCCCCTTTAAAGATCCTATAATTATAGCAATGTTCAGAATCCATCACAGTACCATGCCAACCCTGACATTCTATATCAATGAGTCTTCTTCTAACAGTCGCTTTTATATAGCTGTGCGACATAACAACAGCCTCCTCTCTAAAAATATTACCAAGCCCACTTTTATTCAAGATATTTTGTATACTCATGAGCCATTTTGACTTAAAGCCACTAGTGCAGTCAAATGTGTTAGCTGGGGAAGTGCTTACCACCCCCCTCCCCAGTACTATTGAGTTCCCCATTTGTGAACCTCCTAAGTCTAAAGAGCCGGACTCTTTAGACTTAGGAGGTTCACAAATGGGGAAATCAAAAGTACTGGGGAGGGGGGGGGGTGAGCACTTCCCCTGCTAACACATTTGACTGCACTAGGCAATGTATGGCTTGCGTGCGACATCAAGGAGTCTGTCCCATTCATCAAAGTGACTTAGTAGCAGTGGGATTGAGGGGAATCGAAAATCCCCAATAAGCCTCTGCTTGAGGAAAGTTTTAAATATCATTTCCAGTAATTGGCTAAACTTAGCTACCGGTAACTTGTGAGATTTTCATTGTAAAAACCTTGAAGGATTGGCATTTGGAAGGGTAGTCTGTTTGAAAGGTCTAGGCCTAAGATGCATACTAGAGTAAAAGACCCAATAGGAGGACAGTTAGTGGTTATCTCTCAATGTACACCCATAAATTGAAGGCTGACAAATCTATATATGTATGTAAGATGACCATAATGCCTATGTAATGCATATATTTTAATATATGTAATCCAAAGTGAGAAAAGACTTTATTTGGCACCTAATAACGGACAGGGGGTCCTAATTGCGGACAGTGGACTTGCTTGATGGATAGCATTCTAGAAATACATAATTATTTATTAATTCATTCATGTTTAACATTATTAACTCGAAAAGCGAGTTGTAAGAGCCAGGTAAAAAAAAACTGATTTTCAGTGCCTCTGGTTGGAGGCAGATAGGGGACAGGACGTGGAAATAAATGTCTGAAATAAAACATGAAAATAGGTCAAAAATTGCAAAAAATGTACAAGGTGTTTGAGGTTAGAATGTTTTCTTTAAGGTATTGAAAGATTTAAGTTTTTCTGTTTTCTGGTTTTGGAGATATTGATTGGAACAACCAAAGTAGTCAGTCACATTTTCAGAGAAGTAGAGTTAAGACACTTTTGGGCCCAATGCTAAGCCTATGGGATGTTGATCCATGGATCAACATTCCTGCCTTTTTTGAGTGAGGTGGTGCAAATAGGCTAAGGTGGTGCAAATACATGCAAATGAGAGCCCACATTGAGGCAGGTGGTGCGAACAGGAGAAAGAGGAGGAATCGTGGTGCGGATGACATCAGCATACGGGTAGGAACTAACTCCAAGCAGATATCAATTAGTGTAACCTGGTTATAATGTAGTTCTAATACCACAACACATCTGCTTGGAGAGCCAGTAAATGTCCATGGTGGTTAACAGCAGCACAACAGGGCAGAAAAAAGGTTCCCAAAGGTTTCCAAATGGAATGCATCTATTTAACATTGTAGCAAAGAAGTGTCATCTTGCAATGATGGTAGGCATGCCTTAACTTTCTCACTGATACCAGCTTATGTAAGGGAGATAATACAATAATATAGATACAGTTTCAATTTTCATGATATTTTTGCACCCCCCCCATAAAGTCTTAATTCAAGGTGGCTCCTATAACTCTTCTTTCTCTCAAGCAAAAATAAAATCGGCTTTTCGAGTTACCTGCAATGCACATTGCTATCCTATATTTATACATGTGGCTAACAATTTGTAGTCAATCCCCATGACCTCTTCGATATACATCTGGTAAGAGATATGAACTCAAAACTATGGTATTTTTCATGAGGTTTATGAAAGCCATACAGTTTCCTTCAATTCACATGTAAGTACATTTGTCATTCATGTGGAAATGCATTCATATCAACAAGTAAACACGTTATAAGCAGAACTGCAGGGTCATTGCTAGAATTAATGCAAGAATTACTTACCGTAATCTCCCGCGTAGAAGACGCGTCCTCTACGCCAAACAAAATGCTGGGGGGTCTTATAGGATCTCTTCAAGTTGGGGGTGCGTCTTATACAGGGGGTATTTTTTCTATAGAAATGTATTAAACTTACGAATTTCAGCAGTAAAATGTGCGTCTTATACGCGGAAATGCATGTGCTAAGTTTGGGGTGCGTCTTATACGCGCAGCACGTCTTCTACGCGGGAGATTACGGTAGTATTTGAAAGGTGTCCGCCATTAGGAACCCCTTAATGAAAGGTACCTCTAATTATATCCTGCATCAATAAAGGAAATAAACATTATGGAATCGTGAAAGACTTGATCACCCATCTAGTATAATGTTCAAGTGAACATATTATCACTGAGTCAACTTATATGAATTATTCATCGTCATGTGACGATGTGGTACACCTCCGTCCACCTCAACACTACCTAATCAAATGAGACTGTTGCTAGCCTAGGCCCATACATTGCTATGAAAATCTCCCCACTTCCTGTATCATAGATGACAGAAAGTTGCATCACAATGGGGTCACAGCCAATCAGTGGCCCCTACCTACTGAGGAGTCACTCTCCTAGCATTGGTATAAATTTGTCCAGCCATATCTTTTGGACTCTAATCCAGGGACTTTGTCCCTGGGTGATGTGTTGTTAGGTTTCAACCCCTAGGGTCTCATCAGGTGTCATATAAAAAAAAGAGGTGCTAAATTAGGCTTGTGACAGTGTCACTAATTTTTCAATACCATTATAAATAATGAAATATAATAGTAGAACATAAGGGGAGATTTTAGCATAGGAGGGATCTATTGCAGGGTCTGTAAGATCCCACCCTTGTGTACCCCACTCTCTGAGAATAAATCAGTTAAAAGGGTGATAGCAGTCATAGACTCCTTAGATTCCCCAGTACCTGATTGGATTTACAAAACAAAGACTGTCATGTTTGATAGGGGTGGTCACGGTAAAAAGTAGTTTTTTTGGACAAGGCACAGGGGACCACCCCCGTTCTATGATTAAGTGTTAGGTGAGATACCTGATAGATCGGTACGTCTATTAGGTTCAGTCCATATGGAACCTGGGTCTTCAATTTGAACATCCAGTTCTGCTCAATCTTGTTGCGCAAGTATTCTGCATGGTGCGACTGTGGAGCCCTATAGATGAACTCCACTATGCGGATTTCCACATCTTTTAGCCCATGATGTCCATCGGTTGGAACCCCATTTGGGTGCCCCTTCTTTCGTTTACAATGTTACCGAGGTGACTGACAAACCGCTGCTGTAGTCGTTGCAATGTTTGTCCCACATATTGCTTCTTGCAGTGTTTGCAAGACAGACAATAAATGATGTTGCAACTTCGGCATGAGACGTTTGTTTTTGCTGTGTAGGTTTCACCAGTTGCACCAGAAGTTATCTGGCCGCTAGTGTTCAGAAGTGGGCAGTATCTACATCTGCCCGGTGTGAGACACTCGTTAGAGAGACATCCCCCAGTAGCAGCCTTATGTTTCATGGTGTGTTCAGGGTGGAAGTCTGATCTTGCCTTCACTAGGCTATTTCTTGGTGAGGGAGGTTTTCTGAGGCCTACTATGACTCAATGTTCATGAAGGTACCTTGTCCGCGCTGAGGTGGATGAGATGTCCCAGTTTTGCTTTATGATGATTTGAACGTCATTGAAACTTGGGTGGAAAGTGGTGACACAGATTGCTACGGGTCATCGACCTTCTTGGTTGATTGTTTTCCATATTGGGACGAGTCTGGGCAGGGCTCTAGTAGTGCATGTACCAGACTTTCTGCTATTAATGTCACTGGATATCCACGACATTTAAAGTGAATTATTCAGAACAACCACACTTCTCTGTCAACACTTGGTGTAAGGCTTAGCTTTGCTGTTAACAGCATTGGCCTCGGGCATTCTTAAAGCCCCTCCCTTGGGTTAACTGTAGTTCTATATTTATTCTGTATAAATTATGTATTGCTTTTTTTTTCAAGTGTGGATGATAGTAGATATATAAATTAATCATCTAATCTCATTATCTGCTCAATTCACCATATCTAATCAGCCCAATCACTCATTGATAGGGTGTCCGCTATTTGGCTCTGTCCGCTAATAGGAGACGTTACTCTAGACATAACTTTAGATGGTCTTTTAGATTTGGGTCTAGTTCGGTGCAGCTTGATTGATTTTATTCATAGTGTGGCACAGGTAATATATGACAGAGCATTCATCCATGATTGAATGCCCCCAACCCCCCGCCCATAGTCAGGTAGGCCTAAGGTAAGATTTTATTTTACCCCCAAATTCTTATAATATTCAGATAAGATATTATTATAAGAAGCTGAGCTGAAGCGACAGTATTGCTAAAGGGGGGGGGGGGCTTAGCCAAGTGTGTTGTGGGGGGTGTTGGCTGTGTGTGACTAAGTGTGACAGGGGGTGGTGGGTGTTGGAAATGGCCGAAAAAGGTGTGACGTAATTTATGGACGGCCCCCTTTACTATAGCGTCAGTTACAGATGTTGATTTCATCCATATATAGCCCTCTGCGGGCAAACCAATGTTCTAAATTGACCCTTGGATAAGGTGACTAGGCCTAAAAAAAAGTGTTGTGTTCAGGTAATGCTACCTACCCCAATTCTTTGGCCCTGCCCTAACTTTTTTTATGGGCATTTTGGGGGAAAATCTGATATTTTGGCAGTTATCGAAACATGGAAGATATTTTACCATCTCGCACATCAAATTCACGTCGTGTAGGCGTGCAAATTTACAGCCGACCTCAAAAAAGATTTTAAAAAAATGTCCCTACCTACCTTACTTAATTTTTTCGACCCCGTTACCTGAACACAAAAATTCCTTTTTTAGGCCCTATGCCTCACTTAGGCCTATCTTAATCTAAAACCTATACACACATTGGAATTCTCTTCTTAGGTCATATTCTACATACTTACCAATTAGAGACATAGAATGTTTAGGGGTATCCATTATACATAAATTTAACATTATCCTATCTAACTCCAAAATCAGTCATCACACTGTTTTCATACTAAGGGACTACTTCTGATGCACACTATTTCTCTTCTGCTTACATACTCTTTTGACACTGCCTTTTGCTCCGGGGGTCTGCACACAGAAATAGAGTTCTTACTATCGTACATGTATGCCTATAATTATGCCTGCAATATAGAGATGTAGACACTATGCCTATGAAGGTTATCCAATCCTTATTGAATAGGGTAAAAAGTGAATCTATTTGAAGAGAAGGGCATATTTGCACACCACTATATCGTCGTCAATACTATGTAGGTTATGTACACGTAAATACGTGATGCTACTTGGTACCATGATGCTACGTGGTACCATGATGCTACGTGGTACCATGATGCTACGTGGTACCATTCAGTACAAATAACACTCCGGGGTTCTACCAAAATCATACTTACCGGTAATTAAGTATAAACAATTTACATGATTTTGTAGACACGAAGAAAGCAAATATCTTATTGACACATCATTTTGCATAAGAAGAATAAATGGTATCGCATAAACACCCCACGCATAACTGACAGCTTATACGAGGATGGAACCCTGGTGCGCCTTATAGCACTAGCACTATAGTAAAAGGACATTTTACTATAGAACAGTACATACGTGCTCAAAGTCTAGTCCCTAATTCACAAGGTATTATGATAATTACACTAATACTGTTTTATGGTTCTAAAGCAAAAAAAAAAGAACGTGTGCATTGCTTTTACATATCGGTACTAGCATTAGCCTTCAGATACCCCCGTGGAAAGATTGTATTAAACAAGGGAGCACAAACCCATTGTTAAGGGTGGGTCTCTCCCAGTGGCTACCAGATGTGTAGACTATGAACTCACCCCAGAAGACCTCAGGGGTCCTGTGACCTATCAACAATAGAAATCAACTCATGACAATACCCAGACACCATGTGACCCAGCTTCTAGTCGAGGTATGTATTCATGCATGTAGGTTAATATCTAGACCTACTCTTTCTTGTGATTTGATGCCTTGTTTGGCACAATGTATGTAGTAGATATACCAGGAGTATTGTACCATCCTCTTTCTCCAAAGATTATGATAGACATGTGCTGGTACTGGAGTGTAGTAAGGAATTGAGGAAGTTAGACTGTTAGAGTAAATACTTTGAGATATTTATTATTTATAACCAAGTCCTTATTCACTATATTAATAACTTCCTGTTTGTGAGTGTTAATGCTGCTTCGTGTATAGACAGACTGTGGTCTAGCTTTGTCTTGACCTCAATCAGACATGTGTCAGTGCTCTAGCCGCTAAATGTATATAAATATATACCTGTTTGCTGACTGTGGATAACAAGGGAAGAACAGTCACTCCTATGACAATATCAGAACTGCTATTTTACCAAGCTGTCAGATTAGCAGACTATGTATGTCAGATTTGATTGGCATGGCGGGGACGGTGTGGGAACGGAACATTAGATTTAAACATTCAAGTTGGCGGATTGGGGAGATCGTGCAAATAAACGCGGACCAAGTAATTAAGACCCTTAATGAAGGCAATCATCTTTTGAGGGGGTCGTCGGCGAGCTAGTGGCTCTGATGGCTGCTCGCTGGAGCTGCTCGCGGTGCCACATCAACACAGTGTCGTGTTTGTGAGCAGGTTTGAACCACTCCGTCCTCACTGTGTGGCTGCATGAACTCAGACCTATATCATTCACAGATACCACTTTCCTGATTGTACATGAATTACAGCTTATCTTTGCCACAATTACCGTGTCAAATCAATGTTAATTGCCTACAGAAATTTTAGATTGTCCTGCTTATTTTCACCATGTAGTGGAATCTCTGCGCTACATCATAGTATACCAAGGTTTCGGATTCCTTAGTAAGCGGCACTATTGCTTGATCTGGTACCCTTCGAGATAAGCACTGATAACAGCCAGCATGATGGGTACCAGTTGTTATGTGATACCGTAATCTCCCGCGTAGAAGATGCGTTGCGCGTATAAGACGCACCCCAAACTCAGCAAAGGCATTTTCGCGTATAAGATGCACATTTTTAAGGCTGAAATTTGTAAGATTAGTACATTTCTATAGTAAAATTACCCCTCGTAAAAGACGCACCCCCAAGTTGAGATTAATCTATAAGATGCACCAGCCTTTTGTTTGGCGTATAAGACACGTCTTATACGCGGGAGATTACGGTACTTCCTAAAAAGTCTACACTGGTCAATAATGTATCCCGCTAGGTCGGTATAGGTCTAAGCTGCCCTTTTAATATGTGATTAACCCACAGGAACCATAAAAAACTGTGGATCTACTCTCCAACATTGTCCAGTGGGTACGTTCATTGCTGAAGTTGGTACTGCATGATAGCACTCATCATGTACAGGTTGCCACATAAGAATTGAATTAATTTTTTTAGCGTTGAGTGCTCGAGACATATACTCAGGCAGTAGGACTACTTACTATATTTACTAATTGGTTCTCAATCGGTATTAAATAACTTTATGAATTATTCCCATCCAGATTTATCCATATATATGTTATGCCTGCATTATCTTTATTGTATCTGAATTGTTGAATGGCCTCAGAAGCCTAAACCAATATGACTGAAGTATATTAACCACTATATTGAAGTCATGTCACTGTATGAATATATGCTGTACAAATATTTGAGCAATATCGAGCATCTTGTGTATCTATTGTGGACAGATGAGGGGAAAGGGTCCTCTGAGGTTAAATATTAAATATAGAATTGATGTTATCAGCTTTAAAATGAGGTATAACACTTGCAGAAAGCCCTTCTAGTCTTGGAGAAAATGGAATGACATGACTGTATTAATACAGCCATAATGATTTAAATAATCAATTAAAAAATGACCATCCCTTTTACATACATTTTAGTATAGCTTTGGAGCTAGAAATGGTAGCTTTATGCTTTTTTCAGCGCATGAATCTCCATGAATCATTCTATCAGTTGACATTAATTTGTTTTCTATTTGGAGTATAATTTTGGTTGCCATGGCAACACATTTGTCAGAAAACCCTTATTTAGGCCTTGTTTTTTATTCAAAACATTCCATTTACATTCCAAATATACAGGAAGTGCCAGGAAATAGAACGTTTTTTAGAAAACCACCTTTTTCTGAGTAAAAAAGTACATACCGGTAAAAGCTATTTTTGGTCTATTTTTCACATTTTTAGCTTCTGAAGCTCACCTAGTTGCCAAATCCAGTACTAAAAATCCCGCAGGGAGGGCCCTTTCCCCTCATCTGCCCACATATATAACTGGGGCAAACTACGTCATTCTCTCATATATCAATACTTGCAAAGAACACCCTGACACCATAGAACGTTATTGTTCAATATACATGTACCTGACACATATATATATAGATTGGACAGAAGGGAATAGCAATAATGACATTTACACCAAATCACTCCGCTAGACGACGGCACCCTTCATCATTGTACTTCCCGATCGGCTGGTTCCGGTAGGCCTTTGTCATGTGACGATCCTTGACCAACCAACAGCTTCCTTGTAGGAAGGACATGGTTGGCATGTTCTCCATCAAGACGTGACTCTCCTGAAGTCTGCTCGTTCTTTGAGACATCGTCCTCTGATGGAAACATAATAAGTGCAGTCTGTGTTATCATGATAGCTGTACATACGGACAACTACGTCAGAGGCAGTGGTAGATTAGTTAGCCATGCCCTATATTATGATTAGTTGCCACTAATCAAGATGGGATGTGAAATGATATTAAGGAGCATCTAGAAATAAGCTACTGAGAAAGGCAAACCCTAGTAACTGGTCCATTTATTTAACTCTCCTATGCCATAGAAAATGCGTTGAGGGGATTTAACTTTATTTAATTGTTTGTGAAATATATATTAGTGAATCCACAGTTGTGTAGGGTTATGAGATATAACCAGTGCCTCAAGGGGCAATCCAAGGTATGAAACACCTTGGATTGACCAGTGAGCACTGGTTATACCAAGTAACCCTACAGAACTGTGGGTTAACTGACTTAAACATCGGTTACATGAAGTAACCACAACTTCTTTCCTTTGTTCTAATGTATGTCACCGTGGTTTAAAAACCTATGAACATTATTACAATGAGCGAGAAAGATATTGACTCATAGTATTAGAGATTCCAAGATATTTTAAATCAGTGGTGGTCCAAGATAATTTAAATCAGTGGTGGATCCAGGATGAGGGGGTGCATCCCCTGAGTTCTGGATGATTTATTTCTCAGTCAAATATAATAGATAATGTCTTAAAGCGCCCCACCCCTGTCGGAATCCGTCACTTATTTTAATTGAAATTGTCCCTATGCCATACAGCTTAGACCACCACCTCTTACGCACCGGATATCTTTGTCAGAGAGCTAGTTTAGAAGGTCTGTCATAGCTGATATTCATGTTCAAATGTGGATGGGTATTCTTTTCATACCTCCATGAATATTCAACACCCTCAAAAGCCGGAACACTGTATAGGCAACATTGTATACGCCATGCATCTCATGTCCATAGGTCATTAGTTCCACCATTGACTGTACAATGTTTCCCTGCTGTATGTGTACATATGTAATTGGCCTGGCTCATCATGTCAATGGTTATGTGCCAATGGGCTCTTAGCTTGCCTGATGGATATGCACAGATATACATGGCTCATTAGTTTCTCAAATAGAATGATAATGGAATGGAGCATGTGAATGTATGGTGTCGCTATCATTGCCTATATATGCACTGATATTTGTGTATAAGTGATTGTCGCTGATACAATGCCTTGGCCATGGATGAAGGAAGCAGGCGTTTATTAGTGCAGCCCAATAGTAGGCCTATTATCGTTCGTTTAATGGGAATGGGGGGGGGGGTATGATAAGATTTCAAATGTTTTCTTTTTTGTTATTCTTTTAAGGAAGCCCTCTTGTTGCTTAATTAGGGGACCTCATTTCCTACTCCAGTGATTATCGGTTTTATCAATAACCAATGCTGAAAAAAAGGTTTCAGATTGCCCGAGCCTACCTAGCAAAAACTGGGCCTAGCCTAGCATGTTCTTCTTCAATTTTCTCAAATTTAGCAGCGATGGGCTATAACTACCGGTACATCGGTTGCTGTAAAAGAGACACAGGCGGCATGTTATTTCATTGTATAGTTTTGGAGAACCCTGGCCAATGTGCTGTTCCATCACACCATGTAGTTGCACTGCAACATATATATGCATTCGTCATCCATGCATGTTGTCCTGTTTAAGCCTGTCCACAATGAGCACTACAATGTATATATGGAGCTGGAACTATAGTTAGGATCAGTGTATGTATTATCCCATAAGTTAGGTGTTGATGGACCTCACATGGCTTATACACATGTATTTAGGACTGGACTAGCTGAGACTATAGATGAACTCACTGTCAGACATGAAGTAAGCTCTATTCGTATTAGCACTATTGGTGTGGTTCGTAATGTTGCAAATTAAAATACACACCAATGACGATTGTCGATAGCTTGACTTGGTTATAGTCACAGTGCCTCGGTCACAGTGACAGTCGGGCTTCACATGGAGAGTTACACAGGGAATCAGATGAATCTATTGCCTTCACCTGAAACTACACCTGTGGCGTCTGGCCTACATTCCCAGACTCCGGATAATGATAGCAGTGTTGCCAAAAACCTTTTCTCAACGCAGGCCAATGTGGCCTGCATCCTAGAATCTTACGCAGGCCATTTTCCTCTCACGCAGGCCATATGAATATCGACATGGTGAGGCACTGGTATAAACTGTATTATAAATGTTATTATACATATACAGAAACTCAAAAAGGTAAAATATTTGATTATACATAAACAGCTGTATTTTCTAATAGACCGATTTGAAAAATTCTTTTGCCATTAGAAAGCTCAGATCATGGCAGGCCTGCGTCCCCAAAGCCCTTTTCGGCAAAACTGAATCTGATTGCAAGAGCAAGTACCACTAATTTGGATTTAGTCTGGGACAAACAATTTTAATGATGAAAATGACCACTTGACCATCTGCTGTTTCGGAAAATTCCAATTTGAGCCCATTTTTATGGTTCTTATGGTTGTAGTCACATACCAACAGTACATCCCCCACACTTTTTCAGGATGGCCCTATAGATAATATAGAATATAGCTAAAATTTACAGGACCAGAAATTAAATCCCCCACACAGTGTTGGCTGCGCAGCCCCAACTGGAATCACATGCGTTATCCGATCCAGGCACCCTTCCTCCTGCTACCTCATTACTCTGTACCCTGGGGCATCCAGATGTGTTGAACTTGCCGCCCTATTTTCAGGATGATCTCATGATGCCACACTAAAGGTCTGGAATGGTTTAAAAGCCACGGTTTATATGCGAGGTTTTACGATCGGTGTAAATGCAGAACATTCAGTAACTTTTAAACTGTAGGACATGTGATGAATCTAGAATAGATAGCTATCTTAGTATTGACTGAACTTCGATTACAATTATTTATATTTACCCAATAGCATTTAATTTCTCGTCCTATTCAAATCAATATGGTTTATTCTGAATAATTGATCGATGAGTCAGTTATGATCAAAGCGTCAAAAAAATTTAGTGTTGTGATGATACAAATCTGTTATGTGACCTAAACATCCCAATCCAAGTTTTACTACCGGTATTACAAGCGCGGGATCTCTGATATTTAGGGTATTGATTTCAATCAAAAGTATAAAAGAATAGAAGATTATATTATATGTGTTTAACTTGTGTCTTTGGAAGGGAATGGGTAAAAGGGTGTGTGATATGAGGCTGATCAAACACCTGAACGATCCTGTCCTTCCGCAGACATACCAATGGAGAGCATGCTTAATGGTTCCTTGTCATCCCATGAAGCACTTACTATGTTAAGGCAATGGCAGAAGTTAGCCTAGCTTAATAAGACCAGCTATTGTGTGAGAGTTTTAGGGTAGTCAGCCTATGACTCGACCACTCTAGTGAAAATTACTTGCCTAAACGTGTCTACAGTGGTCAGCTTTTGGTAAAACTCAGCTAAATTGGTCGAGGCATGGGCAGACTACCCTATAGGCTAGGCAGAACTGGTCCTGTGAGGATGTGAAGAGACCAGTGTGGAGAAGAGGAGGCAGTCTGGTGATGCCACTAATGATGCCTTCTGGCTTGTGAGAAGGATCCTAATTAGAGAACAGCTCTCACAGACTGAAGCCTTTAGTTAGAGATATTGACTGGACGATGGACGTCCATACAGATATTAAGTCAATATTACTGGTGGCTCGGGCACGACTTGATACAGGTCATTGACTAAAGAGAGTGTACTCAATATTCTAACAGTCTACGTGTATTGTAGTGTGACAGTGCATATTTGTAATTCTGATCTGGGGGAAGGGTTACAGGTGAATGGGTCTTTCTGGTCATCTACGGTACTTCATATTTATGAGAGAAGTAGTATGTCAAAAGATACATGTATATTTACTGTCCTTTCCTCCCTCCCATGTCCCAGAATGAGCACCCATGGTCCGAGATCCTTGTTCCTACAAACCTACAAATGTGCAAATGTTATTCCAAGCTAGTGATCATAAGATTTGTTAAGGTGAGCCACGCCCATGGTCCAAAAGTAACTAAATCCTTAACAATCTTTTACTTCATCTCTCTGTAAATCACTCAGAATATAGCTTTTGATCGATGTTACTGGACCAGAAATGCTACTGATATTTTGAACTTATGATCCCAGGTATAATTTAAAGGTTTTCGGCATTTGAAATAAAAAAATGATAAATAGTGTGTTTTTTTTCCCATTAAAGTTTAGCATAGAGCTGTTAAGTATTCCATACTATGTTGCTAAACCCCCATCCCCCACACTTTTTGCCTGCTCCACCGCCGCTGCGGCATGATGGGAATTGCCCCATACCCCTTAATTTTCTCAACGTTTGGCTGCACTTTCTAGATTTTAGTCTAAAATTTCAAATGTAAATGATGTTTGGCTTATCAATTTTGAATTTGGCTAAACAAAATATGAACAGCACCGTCAATTTTATTTATATAGGGGCCTGATGATTGTGTTGAATTACTGTGATACATTACTGAGAACAGGAATTACCGTAATAAATGTGCATTTTGATGTTTCATCGTTCTTTATGGTCTGTGGATGTATTCAGGAGGGAGGAAAGATATCCTAAAGATCAGTCGAACAGGAACAAGCAATTTAGAAGTGACACATCTCATTTTAAAGCCATCGAATCATGGAAAACAGAGATGATATACATTAGAATTACTGTAATGCCAGCATTTGAATTACCATAATTTTTATGTTAAGTGCAAAATTAATTACGGTAATACATGAAAGAATCTTCCGAAGCCAATGTTATGGAAATTATAGCATTTTCCACTTAAATTTTTCACCAATAGTAAGCTTTACCCCTCATGCATCAGTGTGTCTGATGATTTCTCCGAATACCATTTCAAAATACCCTAAATTAGGTGTTTTTTTTTCAGTTTGGTGTCATGATCAATGTCTAGTGCATTTTGTTACGGTAATTCGAATTACCATAACGGGTTCCCTGACAGTGTATGTTTTATGAACGGTTTGCTCTATGCTAAACGTCCTTGTAAGAGAATTCACTGGAGTATTCCAGCCTGTCTAGATGTATTAGCTCGGATAGTTGTCCATTTAAGCACAGAGGAACGTACATCTAATGTCGTTACAGCTTTGCAAATAGTGATAATAATAACAGTTACCGTAATCTCCCGCGTATAAGGCGCGTCTTATACGAGGGGTTTTAGTTATCCCCAAATCGGCAAGGGGGACACCAAGACCTTTCTTTTGATATGTTACACTTCCCCTAAGTCCTAATAGGACATAATGTGGGCCAGAGGGGTCTGGGGGACCCTAGGTGCACGTAGCTTTTTGAATTTTTAAAATCCATTCAGTAGAACAAAAGATATGATTTTTTTTTTTTTGACAATATTTTCAAACTCTAGGTGCGCCTTATACGCGGGCTGCGCCTTATACGCGGGAGATTACGGTAGCCCATTTACTTTGAAAACATCAAGAGCAACAGGGGAACGGGCTGTTCGAACAGTATCATAGTATGTTACATGTCTGAAATATATTACATTGTGAAATGTCAATACTATGTTGATACACTAATACATGTAGCATGATTTGATTAGAACAAGACTATTTCGCTGAGCTCAGGGGAACCCTATCTTCTAATCTAATCTTCTGATCTAATATAGGCAAAGCCGCTATTGTTCATGGGGTCCTGGCATAACCATGATTAAGTAGAGGGACGGGCAGTCCTGACAAGTCTCCACTGTGACACGGCGCCGTGGGAGCAACACATAGGTGGCTGACTTGACTGTAGTATTTTAGATTAGGATAGGCGTGAGGCAGTGCAGCAGCCCATGGCGTGGAGCTCAGGACATATTTGATCAGAACTCCCAGAATGATGACAAGGATTGTTGACAACATGGGCGTGGAAAGCAGGGGGGACAGGGGGGGGGGACATCTCCCCCCCCCCCACTTTTGGCCAACTCCTCAAAAGGTCAAAACTAAAAGGTCAAGCAAAGGGAGGTCAAAAATTGCAGAACCCCCCCCCCCTGGTCCCACCCACTCTGAAACTGCTTCCCACGCCCCTGGACAATAATGCTTTAGTTAGAAAGTATAGACCAATCCAAGGTGTATTAAAGATTTGACCTGTAGGCCTACCCTACAACATGTACCAGTAAGAAATGTTAGATGGTTACCTCTGTTACCACATAGGGCTATAATATACCATAGTGGTAGCAGCCCAGCTATACAAATACATGTACTATAGATGGACGTGTATAATATACACGTACGTAAAGGTTGCGCCGGCAATCCCAATCATTGGTCTAGAACTAGAGCCCTCCCCAAACGTCTTTATAATGTGCGATCGTCCTTTTTTTTTATCACAGGTGGGTGGTAGTCAATCGGTAGTGGCGGATTTTCCCCTGTACTTAAGAGTTTATTTACCTCGTTTTAGTCTAGAATTTAATCAAAATCAGGGGCTAAATAAGGGTTCGCCCCCTCCTTTTCAAAATCCTGGATCCGACCCTGGCCTAGTAGGATGCACCCAAAACCTAATCTCTATCCCTTCCTCTGAGCACGAGTGCCCCTTTACGTAAAGAATGCCCCTTCCCGGGGGGGGGGGGCAGATTTTAACTACAATGATGATACCTCCCGGAGATAACCTTTTCACATATGAATGTACTAGACCCGCCCCTGACTCGACCACTAGGCATGTTGGTACCTTATTTCGACCATCCTGCTTTATTTCAAGTTATTTTCAGAATGAATTAGGATTGTTGGTGTCAAGTGCAGAATATTCATATTGTTGTTAATGGTGCAAAGTCAACTGGGGGTCATATATGTTGTTTGAAAGAAGTTAACCCAGGGTAGTCGACTTAAGGTACCAAAATGCCTAGTGGTCGAGTCAGGGGCAAGTTACTCTATCTGCTCTGCGCCAAGCTAATCTTTTTATTTACGAAGTGTTTGGATTTGGGCCAACACCCTTTAGCACCTATAAATTAAAGACAAAGACACAGGTCTAATGAGTTATGTTCGGGAGGAATCTAATAAATGCCACATGTCTGATGGCATTCATTATACATTTTACCTAGTAATGCATGTAAACGGACAACAACAAAAAAACATCGCTGGGGAATGTCATTCATCGACTACCGTTTGTTGTTTTTTTTGCAATATTGATATCTCTATGTGCATTAATCATTAGGCCAAAAAAAAGGTTTCTTTCCAGTAACCCAACCGACCCTAGCAAAACAGGGGCAAAAAAAACTTTTTTGTTTTTTTGAAGAATTTGTCTCATTTTTTCATATTTTAAAGAAATTTTTCATTACTTTTTGAGGATTTTTCCTGTATCCTTTTCGTGTTCTTCCCCTCTCTCTCACAGTTGTCATTTTCCCATAATTATTTTACAATGAAATCAAAGAATTTGATACATCCATTGATATGTGCCCTAATATTTCCTATATAAATGTAAAAGAAAAAAAAATCCGACCTACCGACCCTAGCTCTTTGAGCTCTGTTACTGGAAACACACCTCTTATTTTTCTTGGCCTTAGCCAAGAAAAGATAGGCCTAGGTTGCCGGTGACCCGATCCTACCTAGCAAAACATGCCGTCCTATAGCTTTTCCCTTCACTTTTGAGAAAATGATGACTATTGTTTTGGGGCGATTTTTCAGTCGATTTGAATTGTTCGAGAGTTACCAGCATAAGTCATAAGTCATCATAGCAGTAAGAAGAAATTGGTAAATTAAAGAAATATCTTAACTTCCATTTTTCGGCATGTACCTGAAACGCACATCTCTTTAGTTTTTAGCGATCGTCCTCAAAAGGTCAAAACTAAAAGGTCAAGCAAAGGGAGGTCAAAAATTGCAGAACCCCCCCCCCTGGTCCCACCCACTCTGAAACTGCTTCCCACGCCCCTGGACAATAATGCTTTAGTTAGAAAGTATAGACCAATCCAAGGTGTATTAAAGATTTGACCTGTAGGCCTACCCTACAACATGTACCAGTAAGAAATGTTAGATGGTTACCTCTGTTACCACATAGGGCTATAATATACCATAGTGGTAGCAGCCCAGCTATACAAATACATGTACTATAGATGGACGTGTATAATATACACGTACGTAAAGGTTGCGCCGGCAATCCCAATCATTGGTCTAGAACTAGAGCCCTCCCCAAACGTCTTTATAATGTGCGATCGTCCTTTTTTTTTATCACAGGTGGGTGGTAGTCAATCGGTAGTGGCGGATTTTCCCCTGTACTTAAGAGTTTATTTACCTCGTTTTAGTCTAGAATTTAATCAAAATCAGGGGCTAAATAAGGGTTCGCCCCCTCCTTTTCAAAATCCTGGATCCGACCCTGGCCTAGTAGGATGCACCCAAAACCTAATCTCTATCCCTTCCTCTGAGCACGAGTGCCCCTTTACGTAAAGAATGCCCCTTCCCGGGGGGGGGGGGGGCAGATTTTAACTACAATGATGATACCTCCCGGAGATAACCTTTTCACATATGAATGTACTAGACCCGCCCCTGACTCGACCACTAGGCATGTTGGTACCTTATTTCGACCATCCTGCTTTATTTCAAGTTATTTTCAGAATGAATTAGGATTGTTGGTGTCAAGTGCAGAATATTCATATTGTTGTTAATGGTGCAAAGTCAACTGGGGGTCATATATGTTGTTTGAAAGAAGTTAACCCAGGGTAGTCGACTTAAGGTACCAAAATGCCTAGTGGTCGAGTCAGGGGCAAGTTACTCTATCTGCTCTGCGCCAAGCTAATCTTTTTATTTACGAAGTGTTTGGATTTGGGCCAACACCCTTTAGCACCTATAAATTAAAGACAAAGACACAGGTCTAATGAGTTATGTTCGGGAGGAATCTAATAAATGCCACATGTCTGATGGCATTCATTATACATTTTACCTAGTAATGCATGTAAACGGACAACAACAAAAAAACATCGCTGGGGAATGTCATTCATCGACTACCGTTTGTTGTTTTTTTTGCAATATTGATATCTCTATGTGCATTAATCATTAGGCCAAAAAAAAGGTTTCTTTCCAGTAACCCAACCGACCCTAGCAAAACAGGGGCAAAAAAAACTTTTTTGTTTTTTTGAAGAATTTGTCTCATTTTTTCATATTTTAAAGAAATTTTTCATTACTTTTTGAGGATTTTTCCTGTATCCTTTTCGTGTTCTTCCCCTCTCTCTCACAGTTGTCATTTTCCCATAATTATTTTACAATGAAATCAAAGAATTTGATACATCCATTGATATGTGCCCTAATATTTCCTATATAAATGTAAAAGAAAAAAAAAATCCGACCTACCGACCTTAGCTCTTTGAGCTCTGTTACTGGAAACACACCTCTTATTTTTCTTGGCCTTAGCCAAGAAAAGATAGGCCTAGGTTGCCGGTGACCCGATCCTACCTAGCAAAACATGCCGTCCTATAGCTTTTCCCTTCACTTTTGAGAAAATGATGACTATTGATTTGGGGCGATTTTTCAGTCGATTCGAATTGTTCGAGAGTTACCAGCATAAGTCATAAGTCATCATAGCAGTAAGAAGAAATTGGTAAATTAAAGAAATATCTTAACTTCCATTTTTCGGCATGTACCTGAAACGCACATCTCTTTAGTTTTTCACCTCCCCCTTATAGTCTGACAGGGAATCAACCCTAACGACAAAACCTGTCAAGTTGTAGGGATCTGAGCTAAAGAAATGTCCATTGATAATATAGGGGAACATGACTATGTGAGTCCACGTGCCCGGGTGGCCGGGCACGGGGGTCACATGTTCCCTCTTGGTATCACACCGATCCAGGCGTAGGTGGAAGATAGACAGGGTTCTCCATACATAGGAAGTACACGGGCGGGGTTCCCGTGTGCTTTTCAGTGCCGCCCGTGTGCTTGAGCTAAAAAGCACCGCCCGTGTGCTTTCCAGGAGACTTTAAGCTTTCTACACTTTTTTGAATTTTGCAAATCGGACAATTAGAACAGAAGTTAGGGCTGAAAAAGTAAAATTAGGTTGAAAAATTCTAACAGAATCTATTCTTTTTCCCATTTATAATATAATTTTTCAAAATGTCTTGCCACTATGATCCACACAGCGTTTGTATTTGAAAATTACCTGTATGCTTTTTCATCCTGTGGAGAACCCTGATAGAGAATGTCAGACGGGGAAGTAGCTCAGCGGTAGAGCTTCCGCCTGCAGGCTGGAGGGTCCCGGGTTCGACTCCCGGTTTCTCCAGGACATTTTCCACCGACCTCTACACTGGTGGAGAAACCAAGTAGTCCTTACCCATGTGAGGGGGGGGGCTACGGAACTCGGTCCCTGGGTTGGTGTGATAAGGCAAGCGCTTCAACCTGCTAGCGCTGGGGTGCCCACAGGCCATACTAGCCCTGTGCGTGACTCAGTGCTGGTTAATTCGGTGGTCGAAGCTGGTTGGGGGCTGTGTAGGGGAACATGACTATGTGAGTCCCCGTGCCCGGGTGGCTGACCTGCAGGGGCGGGTCACCGGGTGGTCACATGTTCCCTATCGGTATCACCCGATCCAGGCGTATGTGGAAGGTAGAGAATGTCAGACGGGGAAGTAGCTCAGCGGTAGAGCTTCCGCCTGCAGGCTGGAGGGTCCCGGGTTCGACTCCCGGTTTCTCCAGGACATTTTCCACCGACCTCTACAATAATATCACAAAAATAACAGTGTTATCATCTCAGACATTCAATTCCGACTTTAAGAACTCCAAGAGTGTTTGAATTCACCCCATGTTGTCATAACTATAAACTATATCCCAACCATTATAAGGACAAGATACCGGTACCTGTAATACATGTACATGTACATTGTACAATCGCTTACATGAATATATCTATTGACCAAAAAGACTGCCAGAATGCCGTCCCGTCTTTTGTGAAATAATATTTGAAGCAGTCCAACGCAATGCAATTCTTTTGAAACTATATATAACCTTTGGGTGAGTTTCTGGATACAACATTCACGTGACTGCTCATCACTCTTACTTCCCCGGGCTTCCCTAGCCCACTTAAAAGGGTCTGTTTCTCCTCTTTCCTATCCCCTCAGGATGTGTGTGGTGCACATATCCGCGGGCACTGACACATTCCCCTGTGAACTTGTGTAATGTAGTTCTCGCCATGAATATGACCTTAGCTGTTGAAATGGCGTTAAACACCTATTACTCACTCACTCTTACTTCCCAAAAGGGCCTGGAAGCAGAACAATAACAGGTTCCATGGAGGATGCTTGGTGCAAGACAAGTGATCGTGGTCCATCGTGGTAGTGCACGGAAGGGGGGGGGTGAATTCCACTAAATTCCAACTAAATTTCTCTTCGCTTCCTTGTTGTGGCCAGGGCTTTGGAAGTTCATGGTTAGAACAGACTCCCTAGCTACTAGTCTAGATCTATATACAGAGTGAATTTCTGTACGATATACATCTTTGTATAACGTTTGAAACATATGTCACTCATGGGTAAATCGCCCATCCATTCTGTTGTATGCAGTATAGAATAGGGTTTTTAGTTTCCTGCTCTGGTTTTAATATTTGATTTTTTTTTATTTAAATAGTCATACCTACCAAGGAAATTCAATCTTCCTGAAATCGAACCCTTTCCACTTTATATATAGGCCCCTATAGAGCTACAGAAGGACAAACCGTTGTGGAACAAACACAAATGTCTTTGCCTGGTACCAAAAACATGACCGCGTTCTCTGTAAGATCTAGGGGTATGTCTGCCAGGTCCAGATGGATTATTATGCCATTGACTCGAGTCAATGGCATATTTATATGTATGGTAACTGGACCCTGATTCTGCTACAAAAGAACATAGAGAAAAATTACACACTTGCATAGGCAGTAACTACATTTGCTCATGGTGTGCACTTTGGCTATCACAGGTACATTAGAATATAGTGAAATGCTGAGTGTGTGTTTCATGTAGTCTAACAAGTTTGGCCCATGAAGAGGTATGTAACATGACTGGGAATGTTTACCATAGCTGTCATTATGATATGACACAAACAAAGAAAGGTGCGAGGAGGATTAGTTCCAGCTCACTCAACATACCCCCTTAAAGAACAGCTTAACCCTTTAAGGGCCAATAGTGCATAAATGCCCATTTGCTGTCTAACTCATGCAGCAATGACATAGGACATAGAAAATGACATAGAACATAAATGTCAATGGCAACATAGGCCAATGGCTTAAACTTAACCTTCATAGTTTAGTTCGCCAAATGGCATATGGTACGTTGTGTCAAGTGACCATTAATCTGGAAATGGCCTGCGTATGTGGTAACTACTCTTGAATCAATGTTTTCCTGTGTGCATAATGTAGAGTGCTGATCCTTTCAGTTACATCAACAGCTATCATAGGCCTAATCAATCCAATGGATGAATATTGGATGAAATAAACATCCAGGCAGAGGTCCATATACGAGTATTGCGTTTTATCTGTACTTGACAGTTGCAAGGACTCTTCCCTACTTCAGTTAGCGGAACCCGATGTCGGCTAATATCGGACATTCAGCTAATATCTAGTAATACAATTTGAAAGAACGACAACTGGGATAACATCCTTCAAGATCTCGTAGTTTAGGAAATGGCATTGGCCTGGTCTAGGCTGGGTGGGTGGGGGGGGAGGGGGCTGTACTATGGTGAGTTCCACCTGTGACGTTGGGTTATCTTTTTCAGTGGCATAGGAACCGGTCAATGCCAGCCTCTCACTGCTCTGTATAGCATCATATTGCATTCTGAGTGCTCCACACAGGAAACAAGTGAAAGGCCCATCGGTCCACTGTGGCCGCCAAGGGGTAAAAAACGACATGGCGACTTTTGGCCATTTTTTGGCGACATTTCGACTTTGTACCCTTTTAAAAGTGACATGTGACATTTCCAATCTTTAAAAAAGTGACATTTGATCTAAGACCTTAAATTTTGAGATTATTAGACATGTTTTTCCCCCTAAAAAAGTGACATGTGACCTGAAACCTTACATTTTGGCGACATTGTGACCTCAGGGGGGGTCCCCTTGGGGGCCCCTCCACTGCTTATTTCTGGCAGTTACCAACATCCGGTCTGGTAACCCCTTGGGCGTCTCACTTGTGGTCCCGTGTACGTTATTCAGCCCACAGTTGCAGCTCTGTATTGTATTTGTATTTATTGGTGCTTTCGTCCCCTAGAGGAGTCGATTTTTTTGCGCACCCTACAACATTGCACAATCCTCGTAATGTTGTAGGTAACAGATAGGTCTATTCAGTGCATAGAGATGCACATTAAGCCATCATACATTCCGTTTCTTGGTATGTGTGGTCATCGCGCAACTGTTGTTACATGCAATACAAATTGTTAAAGTAGTGTATTGTGCATGGAGATGCACAACACTATCAAATTCCTAATAGGTGGAAATAGCACCGTCATCTAGATATAGTACTCAACAAGTTTATTTAACAATCAATATAGTAAGCTTATTTAAACTTGAATTTCTCCACTATTCCCTTAAAGGCCGATTTCTCCCTGACTCTCTGCTAGGTATGAGACAGCTGGTCCCATAGGATAATACCTTGTACATAAGGACTTCTCTCATAGTGACATGTTCGAGCTCTCCTACGTGCAAATTTAACCTTACGATCACCACGGGTTCTTATGTTGGCATATTCTATACCTTCACCTTGTATATACTTTTTCCACATCAGAGTAACCAATTGTATATTTCTTCTGTCTACTAGCAGCCGTACTTTACAGGTTCTATGTAATTCTACAATTGACATACCTCTCACTGCTTGCCGCAAACAAATTCTAAGCCCGTGGTTCTGCATTCTTTGCAGTTTTTCCAATTCGGTAATTAGCCCTCCACCGGTAAAGAATGAACAATATTCCAACGTAGGAGTAATCATACTTCTATATGCAGTTGTACAATGGTCAGCATTGAGAAACCTGCGTAATTTATTCAACTTATACAATTTATTACCGAGATTTTTCTTAACCTTAGTTATATGATTATTGACAGTTAGATGTCAATCAAGCTCTACGCCTAGATAGGTGTAGCTCTCACAGTGTGGTTATTCGGATGGTCCCATTTTCAACACAGGGCCTACAAGGGGTGCTAGTTTGTGTTTTGAACCAGAAAAGAAGAAGTCGCCTCTTAGTGTTTATTGTAAATAGTCAGGTCTGTTGTCATATATCAGATACTAGGCCTAGTCTTCATCTTGCTACAAGCATGGTCATCAAATGTGGAGGTTCGAATCATAGGGGTGCAGGAAACTATTATATGTCATTAACTCACGATTCTGGCCTCTACAGTGCCTTTTTGGTCATAACCCCGTTCCGTTATCGGGGTTTAATCGCACTCTCAGAGTCCTTTTTTTTTCTAAGACGATCCTGGTTAGAACCTGGACATGTTAATAGATTGGCGAAGTATAGAATGTCAACTACGCCATTAATTTCCTGGTAAAACCGTTTAGGGTTCAACGGGGAATCGTCCCCGGCCGCTGGGGCAGGAGACGAGCTCGCTGTCCACTATACCAAGGCGACCGGTGATAGAAAGCAATGTACATCGAGTATTTGAAAATTTTTCCCACATACCTGATGTTTACAGACCTTGTTAGCATAGAATCCAATTGAGACTGGTGGAGTTATTAACAGAGAAACATCCTTAGATATCCTAGATGAACATGCCATGCCTAATTTCGCCATTTTGTTCAAAATAAATAAGAAAATATTGATTTTCCATAGCGATAAGTGTCGGCACCCGCCCCGTCGTCCTGCGGCAGGCTGACCAGCTGACCTACATACGGAACCTTCGCACAATGTCAACACAAAGCCGATAATGGTGGCGAAACGTATCGCTGTGGATAATGGTGGCGAAACGTATCGCTGTAAAAAAATCAATGGATTCTTATTTATTTATAAGAAAATAGAGACAAAATGTAGGCGAACACCAACTAGAGATCGTATATTTGGCGATGCTAGAAACACAGGACTTGACATGCTTGGATTATACCCGAAAAGACGTTGGAAAGACGAGGGTATGACGGGTGGAGTAAAAACAATGGCTACGCTGGCTTGGCAAAGCGAGCGGATCGCATGCACTTCTCATGGATTAATTCTGGGGTTATAAGGTAAGAAATTAATACATAATGGATAAATAAGTGCGATAAACGCATTAATGCATGGAAATAATCCGATTATTTCCAGCAAACCTCACCTCGTCCTCGAATATCCATACATTAATAGCTTAATAACTGACAGCCTCAGGTTTGATGCCATTATCGAGTAGTATAGGTAAAGTAGACATTGCTGTAAGCCTGCACCATCCAAGTGAACATCAGTACAGTAGCCATTAAGCTGGTATTGCTTCCTTCCATCAATAATACATTACTAGTGCCAGCATATATTTACATCTATTTGATATGCAAATATGTTTCAACCAAGAGTTTCTCTCATTTAACCGTTTGTTTTTCATGGGTTCAATTCATGTGAAAGTCCGTTTGCTATTGCTCTTTCAGTCTTTCTCTGATGGCAATCGGCTTTATCGCCATGGCATCCAATATGGTAATTCAGGAATCGCCATTAAATAAGAGCTATTTGTAGAATTGCGAAAATAAACAGTAGTACTCTCTGGTGGCATGTTTGGTATGCACGAGGTAGGGCAGATGAATGATGCCTTGCATGGGGGGGGGGGCAATAGCAGATTTAACTTGATATCAAAACAGTTGGTGACACTTATCTTTTAGAAATGTTGTAGATAATGGACTGATGTCAAAAAGTGGGTACCTGATACGGGAGAGAGTGATGAAAAATATATGGTAGATTGGTGCATAGAGTGTGGCGCCAAATATTCATAAGAATCGACCCATTCGGTTGGACCAGGCGGACTGATGCAGTTCTCTGTCTTGACCAAAATAACCTTACACGCGTAATCAGGTTTAACCAGTTTTATGTAGATTTTTTGTGAGGCATGTACTATATATTTGTATTAATTTAGTTTAGTTTCAAGTATATTAACGAAAGTATAAAGCGGAAATATCTAGTGGTATGGCATGAAATGTGCATCCTATATTAAGCAGATTGTGAACTATGTGTGGGCGTTAATCCGTGGGATCTGGGCTCAGGTAGGGGGCTCATCTCCTGTTCGTCGGTCATGACGTTCAGGTGTCATAATGTAAAATGTATTATTATGGACAGTGCTAGGCTGACTACCACAACAATGGTTTGGTTTTTGATGTGAGAACTGAAGATGGTTTGCTGTAACTTTGCTGCCTGTATCTCGGGAGAGAGTCGACTCTGTAACAGCCCGCGGAAAGGTAGGAGGAGGGTTACAGTGAAACAAGTGTAGGAACATTGTAGACAGTTATTGTGTGGCTGGAACAACATTGAATAGGGCGGATAGGACTATTGTATTTTGTGTGGGTATTCACAAAGGCTAATTGCACAGGCAACCACCATCCTCTATATGGGTTTACGTTGATGATGTATTGGGTACACGATTGTATTGTTACCAGACGTATTGTTATCACAGTTCCATAACGGTTTTTTTTTTTAGAAATATAACGAAAACTTAGAGGAGAATATACCTTACCAGTGCTTATTTCAGACTAGAGAGAAATGAAACAGACATGTACGGGCTAACGTAGTCATTAGGTGTATCTAGTTTCCATAACACCTGTGTGAGATATCTGACTATATATGTTGTAGGATAAGGGGGATGCTACACAGTACCTCTCCCACCCACCATACACGGCACATATAACTATGTATACCCATCCTCCAGTGATTGCCTCCGCGCTATGGCTTCTGTAGTGGCTTCCAAGAATCGCTTCCCCTGCAGTATGACTCAATTACCCAATCACATGCTCAACTCCATACAGGGACGACTATCTGCCATAGCTTGTCACAGCACAACTATAGCTATATCACCAACATAGCCTATGAAGCAGTGTGGCAACTGTCTTATCAACCCTTTCCAGGCAGAATCCCCCATCCTCACCCCACAGCCCACCCACCTCTCCCATATCCTGTAGCCACCTATGCTATTCCTCTTTTCAAAGAGGCTATCTATCTTACCCTTAACATCGTTGTCTGGTCGACTGGTTTAGGGAAAATAACAAGGGGGGGGGGCAGATAAGGTATAAGATAGCTTAGATGAATTGATTGCTAGAAGGGAGGTGACATTCATAGCAAGGTGCCAAGATTGAGGGACTGCTGTGGGCCCTCCTGCCCCTCAGAATGTCAGGGGTCAGGCCGCTGTAGTGCAATTTTGTATCTAGAAGGTCATGCTGCTATGAATGGCTGAAGAACATGTGACATGCAAGCCGTGTTAAGGATATGTAAGTAGTGGCTTTTAAGTAGAACTAGTAGCGTCTTTTAACTTCTTACCTGAATTATGAGGGTTTTCTTAACGTTTTACAGTTTCAAAGATATAGAAATGTGTGATGGCTTTTTACCCACTGGAAACGTTACGAGTCACTAGGCCATCACTCGTGACAACCTTGGGCTACTCACAGTGCTGGTGTCCGGGCGATATGTGTAATATCAATGAAAATGTCATTAGTTTCAGGGTAACTTAAATGACTCCAACACATTAATTATCTTTTTAAAATTGGGGAGAAGAATCTAGGGTCTGCCCAATATTGCTAGGTACGGTCGTCTCAGCTGAAATATTGGTCTTTTATATATGCCTAAACAGTTCTTTTGACTTTAGCTTTCGAAAATGTAGATCTGTATAGGTCCCCAATTGTACATGTACATGTAATCTGAGCCTGAAATCTATTGGCTATGCTAAATATATACACTCAGGAGTACCATTTGACCAGATGAGTCCCATCGGGATACAGCACAGAAGAGAATAGGGATCTACTGCAGTGCTTCAGCTTCCATGTAGGACCAAATCGATTCATAATGACCAGGTGCACTGTGGGGCTCTCTCGTTATAGCATTACAGAGTGGCATTTGATATTTCCCCATGGATACTGCTCCTCATAAGGCTGCATATAAATTGATGTATGCCTCGGTGGAGCTGCATGTAAATTCCAATCTTCTTGGTACCAAGGGAGAGTGGTATAGCTGCTCGGCAAAATGGATAAATCAGGAAGACATTTCCAGTGAAATTGGCATATGGGCTACTGTTTATAGACATCATTTCGTAGATTCCATGTAATACCGTGAGGCCTACCTAATACTGCAAGGACTAAAACCAGTACCTGCTGGCTAACCTAGATATAACGAGGACTGGATTATCAAGAGATTTAATTGTGTCCATTTCTCTTTGATACTTTATTAAAATAACTCTGTTATAACGAGCACTCCATGATGTATATTGCTGCTGGAACAGGCACCCGATGTAGCCAAGTTTTAGTGTAGGTTAGTGTATCCCGGGCTTTCCTAGCCCACTTGAAAGGGTCTATTTCTCCACTTTACTATCCCCTCGGATGTGTGTGGTGCACATATGCGCGGGCACCGACACATTCCTCTGTGAAATTGTGTAATGTAGTTCTCGCCATGAATATGAACTTAGCTGTTGAAATGGCGTTAAACATCTATTACTCTCACTCACTCACTCACTCACTCACTCACTCACTCACTCACTCACTCACTCACTCACTCACTAGTGTATCCAGCCAGCATTCATGTATTTTATTTATCTATGCTGGCAGAATCGATGTAATGTAATAAAACCACATTGGTGGGCATGTACAGCGGTTCACAGTATACATGCAGGGACTTGTCGTAATGGGTAATAAATCGCCTTTTCCATACAGTTTCTGTTGAGATTTCTTACACGAGGTTAGAGGGTATCTTAGAAAGATAGGTGTTGAGAGATGTTTTACCTTTTTTTTCATTACCAGCTATGTCTATCTATATTCGGTGGGTTATGAATCTCCTGCACAGTAAATAATAATTCCCTTAAACAACGGTGTTTCACTGGCAACGGCAGGTGCTGGAGGTTCCTTGTCATTTTAAAGTTCACCGTTGCTCCCAGATTCACCGAACAATGAACGGGGATTCTCCATAGTATTTTTAACGGGGATTCATTGTATCTTTACGCTGATTCGCTTTTCCATTAGTATGATGTTAGGCTTGTTTATGTTATTAATAACAGTGTGGTCTCCAGTTCTGCCTTCTCATTCTGGCACTGTGAAAATTAGATTACTGTCTGTTCCTGCATGGGCCGGCGGTGGAAATTTTGTTTGTACTCAGCAGTGGTGGAGCAGCCGAAAAAAAAATAGATGAGTTGGGTAAATTCTGGTAAATTTACTATTCATAATCTGTTGTGAAACCTGGAATAGTGTGTGGGAGGTGCATCCCTCCACCCCCCACCCCCACCATGGTTCTGCCCTGCAATGCTGTGATATAGATATCAATTGGGTAGGAAATATGGTCAAAGTATTAAGTGTGAACTGTCAGTATGTAATCAGGTAGGCCAACCTGTAACAAAAAAAACAAAACAACAACAACCAAGCTCTTAGGAAAATGCACGGCTAACCGTGCCACACTGGAGACAATTCTCATAGTGCAACTCTTGTAGATTTATGGCACTTCAGGGCTTTTCAATATGGCACAACTAGTGTCAGAAGTGTCCGCTGGGTCATGGTGTATTTGTGGACCCTGCCAAAGTGGACATCTGGTTTACTACCCTATAGGGCTATAGCAGACTGCTACGTGTTCCACTCGTTCACATATGCGCACACCCCCATGGATTTGGTATCGTAGAGTGTTTGGTCTAAGGGCTGTCTGTATATACTGATATTACACTGATATTACGATTTGCTCAGTCTGCTGGTTACCGGCTTCACTAATGGCCACGCACATTGGATAATCCGCTACCTGGGCATAGCGAGGAATCTGGAGATCGTGTATGCGCAGCCATGATAGTTCTGATCACGGAATCTCTTGCATGATTCACATGGGTACCATACATCCAATGTGCATGACATTCCAGGAACAAGTCTGGTATGAGATCAGAGCCAGAAGTCGCTGATATCAGCATGCACGTGGTGCCTACAGAAACCAGTCCGGTCCCGATCGGTCGCTATTCTGGCCTAGCGGAATACATTATTGGCCAATCAGAAAATTCCTTTCATTCAAATTCAATGCAGACCTTTTACTTAACACCTGGTACCCATCATGCTGGCTCTTATCAGACCTTATCACGCAAGGTACCAGCTTAAGCGGGCTTCCCTAGCCCACTTAAAAGGGTCTATTTCTCCTCTTTCCTATCCCCTCAGAATGTGTGTGGTGCACATATGTGCGGGCACCAACACATTACTCTGTGAAATTGTGTAATGTAGTTTGCGCCATGAATATGGCCTTAGCTGTCGAAATGGCGTTAAACATCTATTACTCACTCACTCACTCACTCACTCCTCACTCACTCACTCACTCACTCACTCACTCACTCACTCACTCACTCACTCACTCACTCACTCATTCACTCACTCACCAGCTTAAGCAGGGGTCGCCCCACTAAGGATCCAGCTACCCGGGAATAGCTCTCACCACTGGAGGAGCCAGCCCTCCACCCACTACAACCGTCAGTAGAATAAAAGTAGCTTGGCATTTTAAGCTTCCGATTATCAAATGCAAACTTAGAGATTATAGGCTCTATACGGGGAAAAAATCCAAATCATATTATCTTATATGGGCCAATATGATTGTGTCCCGCCAAGTTAAGAGTTTTTATGATGGGTTGCCGATATTGACTATTCGGTCATCGCTGTTTTCAATGATGTATGTGTTCTTTTTTATCTGACAATTAAGCGAGATCCGACCAAAGCCATTTTGATAGTTGTTGGGCCATGATGATTGACCTTATGTCGACCATCCCACAAATTGCAGGTTATTTTCAGAATTTATAGTAATACTTAGGGCATATGCAAGGTTTACCCATATCAGCTAATGTAGTACAGCAATTTAATAATTCTCTATTGTTTGAAAGAAGTTATGCCTAGTGGTCGAGTCAGGGGCGACTTACCCTATATATGTGCGAAGAAATCGGTTGGGTTTCGATGTGAGTAGCATATGACAAAGGGGAGCATCAGCGGGCACATGCACTAGTCGCATCTCTCGACTTGATCGGCCTAAATTTAGCATGGCGGCTGCTATCAAATAATATCCCACCTTTCTCCATAAAAGAGGCACACAGATGCAATTTTACATATGGGTACTTTCAGAGCTACAGAAAACCAACATAATACTGACGGTGTCGCATGCAGTTGTGAAAGCTTAGATAGTATGTATGAATAATCAATACCCGTATTGTGCAAATGGGTTGGCGTATAACTAGATAACAATATACTATAGGTTTGATATCGCTGTCAAGCTGTTGGGGGTGTATTTCTCCTTGCACTATGCAGTTGGTTAAGTATGGTATTGAGTGATAAATTTGCTTGGGGATTGACCCCCTGCTCCAGTTTATTCTGTATGATATATCATTTGTCTGTACCAGTTATTGTGTAATCTTTCACATGAAATACCCAGCCCATGCTCACCCCATTTTACTTTCTCGGCAGAAATGCCCATAGTGTAGATTACTGTTGCGTAAAGTTTTTCCAATGTTATCAGAAAATAGAAGCGGGTTCGATTGCCTGCGGTAGAACCACCAAGAAGGAGATGAAATCATATGGTTTAGTTTTAGACCCTTAGTTCAATGCTATGCTTAGAACCCTCATTGGGATGTTGTCAATAGGGTGATTCTTTTACTCTTTTCTTGTAAATGCAATTATTTGAAAGTCAGGAAGATCTGTCATAATGGTGTCAATAAGAGGTCACTCCGACACTTCTTTCATAATATTTAAGCGTCCGCCCGCCACGTGTTATATATGCTTATAGACAGGGGCGTAGGAAGCAGTTTCAGAGTGGGTGAAACCAGGGGGGTTATCTGCAATTTTTGACCTCCCTTTGCTTGACCTTTTAGTTTTGACCTTTTGAGGAGTTGGCCAAAGGGGGGGGGACATGTCCCCCTGCTTTCCACGCCCATGATAGACATATACTAATCACTAATGAGAATGTTTCCGTCAAAACTCCTGTGTGTATCGACATAGTATCGACTTTTCCCCTTTTTCTGCTTCTGTGCTGTAAGAAACGGAGGATATTTTCTTTCTCCTTGCCTTTTTCGACGTGCTTGATGGTATCATATACCCTTGGCGCGTAGTTATCTGCAGAACTACGTTTAAGTCCTGAGGGAATATTTAGTTATCAATATGATGTGATGGTCCATGATGGTGCAGTTCCACGAACTGGCATTCTGCAGTTGACCATTTATATAGGTATCTTTTTCATTCCTTCCACATCAAGTGTTGGAACATGATTATTCACAGCAGCTTTTCATGTTGTTAGCTGATCGTGGGTAGACCTTCTGTATTAGTAGGAAGATTTCAAGAACGAGCAAGACAACCAGAGGTTGTAAGGGAGGGGGGGGGGTGTTATCCTGCGATGGGGAGAAGAGGTTTCTCATAGCTTACAACTTGGAGACGAGCACGACTATGGTCGGTAATGTTCGGCTATCTATCCCGGAAATCTGGGGCCTCCTGTTCCCGATCAATAATGGACAAACGCCTTACCGGCGTTCCACAAGGTGGCAGCCCTGTAGCAGTAGTGCTGCGCGCACTAGCATTGAACGGGAGCCAGGTTCCGGACTGGATGATTTAGTGATGGCCCTGGTCTTACCCTCCTGCACCTGTTATGTAGGGAGATAGGCGACATGTTTATATCAGTTTTCAGCCAGGGCAAACTTTTTCAGGCTTACATTCCCAGCCACCCCAAACGTTCTGTAAACTTCCAATTTATACTTTGCAGGCTTAAAGATGGTAATGCCCGCGGTCTAATGGTCTATATTTTTATGTAGTTTTAAGATGTACACCCTCAAACCATAGCCATGCTCAAATGTACCATCGGCTGTATTAACCCTTTCTATCCTTGTGTTTCTCAAATACAGTGCTATAAAGATGGTTAATGCCCGCGGTCTAATGGTCTATATTTTTCAAAGCAGACTTTTTATGTAGTTTTAAGATGTACACCCTCAAACCATAGCCATGCTCAAATGTACCATCGGCTGTATTAACCCTTTCTATCCCTGTGTTTCTCAAATACAGTGCTATAGTACTGCATATATGCAGTACAGGGAGTTAAAGGGTTAACAGTTAGAATGAATAGCCTGTCAGTTTGATGTATAATATCCTATACTTCTTTCTTTTATATTGCAGCGCTGAACGTGGATGTACCTGCGAACCAGTCGCCCTCTCGCGGATCACCGCGGTCCCCGAGATCCCACAGTTTTACCATGCCGCGGCCGGTGTCGGATGGAGGGGGAGGGATCCGTCCAGCCGTCAACTACAGTCCTAAACACAGCCCCCCGCCCCCTGCCAGGAAGATGGTAGGAGGTGCTACCAGTACGCCTGCCAAAAACGGCAACCATCCCCAGAGCCCCCTTCTGGCAGCCAAAGGAAGCCCCGGCCCAGGTGAGAGTGCTCAATATCTAAGAACATTATAAGGGGAGGGGGGAGAACAAAAACATACTGGTAGGCCTAGTGAAGACCCTTTTACTCTAGATGGTAATACATAGATCTATTTCAGATGGGTAATGTAGTTGCCGCGTTAAAAACGTGAAATAGAATTATACCATTTGATTCTGAAGAAAAACAAGTGTGTGTCAGTAAAACGTCCCCAATACATGCCGCATTAGAAACGTTAAAATCAGGGATGATTCATGTAACAATATCTGATGTTTGGGAATTTGGTTCAGTTAGTGAGAGGAATGGATCAGAAACCATTAAATTCGTAATGTTGTCAGTAGGTAACCACGTGGGCCATCTAATGAAAATGGCTGAGATCCATGGTCAGGATCGTAGAGTTGCTCAGTAGTAACCACGTGGGCCATCTAATGAAAATGGCTGAAATCCATGGTCAGGATCCTAGAGTTACTCAGTAGTAACCACGTGGGCCATCTAATGAAAATGGCTGAGATCCATGGTCAGGATCCTAGAGTTGCTCAGTAGTAACCACGTGGGCCATCTAATGAAAATGGCTGAGATCCATGGTCAGGATCCTAGAGTTGCTCAGTAGTAACCACGTGGGCCATCTAATGAAAATGGCTGAAATCCATGGTCAGGATCCCAGAGTTGCTCAGTAGTAACCACGTGGGCCATCTAATGAAAATGGCTGAGATCCATGGTCAGGATCCTAGAGTTGCTCAGTAGTAACCATGTGGGCGATCTAATGAAAATGGCTGAGATCCATGGTCAGGATCCTAGAGTTACTCAGTAGTAACCATGTGGGCCATCTAATGAAAATGGCTGAAATCCATGGTCAGGATCCTAGAGTTGCTCAGTACATTGGTCGTCCAATACTGCAATACCCCCCGTATAAGACGCAGCTTATACACGTGGTTGTAGTATGTATGAATTGTCAACCCCTTTTAGGAAAAGCTCTAGAGATTATTTCGAGGTAAAAACGTTAGTGGATTACACACACGAGTATTGAAAGGTCTGTTGGTGTATGATGTCTATGTAGGTGGCCCGCAGTTACGCTTCGTAACACTAGCTGGCGCCACAGGATTGTGATGCTGCTGGAAGCAACATTAGAGCTTGGTTTGTTCGACCACATAGACCTAAATGTACAGACCTTAGTTGGCTCGTAGATTCATTGCATCGCATATGGCCGGAGGTGTTCATGGGGTTTACACATTGGAGGAAAGAGGCAGGTCCAATATTCTGTAATCAAAAAGAATGAAATATATTTTCTGACAGTTTTAATCATGTGGCGCATCCAAGCCTTGAAAAAATAAGGGGGAGGGGACACTTCCCTCTATAGTGTGAAAAAGAAGGAGACACAGACACCCTTTTTTTGTCCAGAATTTGGGTATAAATTAAGCAAATGAACTCGTCACTATATTGGATAGAAATAAGGTCCCTAATTTCGCCGAGTGCTGTGAACATCGCAGTATAGTGTGGGGGGGGGGGGGGGGCTACATATACATGTACATGTTTGATAATGCCCAAATGAAATATATATTAAAACCTGAATAGCAATCAAACACTTTTTTTCAAATACCGAGAATATAGGACAGTAAACATTCAACAAAACCTTTTCCAAGAACTTCAAATTGTCATCCTATATAATGTGGCAGGCGCATGCCCCCACCAGCGACCTATTCTGATATATTTGAATATAGAGTTACATATCAGTAGTCGAGATTTTGATGTAATGCAAAGAAGATGCTGGTGCAATACAAAGAACATTACTGAATTATGTGTAGCGACTATGATGGGCCTGTTCTGTACAATTTTTCTCTAGGTTTGCAATGATTTGAACCACGGTGTTTGAACTCACAATGTCTAGAGTAATGTAAATAATGATCTGTAGGTATAAGTGTCAGAACATGTAGGCTTTAACCGACGTCAATAGTTTTACATGTACTTTGACAGGGCACACTTCACCTCTCACTCCATTCTGTAAACAATAACTTACATGATCATCTCCCTACAATATGGTGTGACACGTGACCTTCAACCTGAGCAGGTCAGGTCAGCCACGCCAGGAACCTGGTTGTCATGGTTACACAAAGCACGTGACACACACGGAGCCAAAGGTGGCTGGCCGCAGCTATGGCCCAGAATGCAGATCAAAATGTTGAGGTTAAACTACTGGTATAAGTCAGAAGAGGTCAGCTCAGTCTGGACAAAATCACAATACATGTACTATAGTGGTGCACTTTTGATTCTTCACCACTACCTGTGGTCTGATGGAGAGAACCCATGCTCAGTTGGAGAGAAACAATCGTCAAAACAGGGAGTATCACCACCACAGGCTATCATACACAGACACAGAGATACCAAGGACTGTTTGCTTTCACAATAATGAGTTAGTGAAAATGATAACATGATTCTCAGCTGGAAGTAGGTATAATCATGGCTACTACAATACATTTGGTAATTGACTGCCGAATATATGCCTTACACATGCAGCTTCTAAAGTTAGCCTGGTGGAATAGAACATGAATAGATATTATGTATACTCTGTTTTGACACTATAATGACGTCACGTTATATGTTGGAGAGACGTCTGGTGGTGGTTCCAGGAAGTGGCCTCATCTGCTGTGTTGGCTGGTACCCGAATGGTCATTACCGGACATGCTGGTACCGAATACTAGGTATGCCATATGGATAACCACACTATTAAGGCCATTGTCAATAGAAAAGCAGCTGAAAGATCGTTAGTCATTCTGCAAACTTTAAAAATTAGTCTAAAAATGAGTCTAATCAGGTCCAGTTGTCAGATCAGGTATACCTGAAAAAGTCACACTCAATGTCACACGGTACTGATAAGAGGTGCTTCAGTTGGCGATATCAGCAGGATACTAAATAATCAGATATCTTTATGTAAGCAGCCTATTTTGTCTAATCGTTAGGTGGTATGAAGCCCTAATATAGCTTGGCCCATGCCAATGAAATATTCTCTATACAAAACACAATCAACCTTAAGTGCTCCTTGAAGGTTAAATCTAAATTGACGTAATTTCTTATGTTGATGTGTTATTTTACTATTTGATTGTAGCTAGTCTGTCATTGGGTATTGGTATGACATTGTGTATACACGATACTAGACATAGTGTACAGACAGATGTTAGGAGCTGCAGATGGCAGAGAAGGATTAGAGTGTCGACTGGTTGTACTTTCTAGAGTATTCAGTCTCAGTTCTGCACTGGATTCTTACAGCAGGACCTCAATATCGCTGGAGTATATCTTTTTATAGGAAATCTCCATATAGGAATGTCTATGTCTGTTATGTTAAAACGTCACAAGGTTACGACTGTTGGTAGTTCGTATGGGTGGATATTTACCATATATACCAAAGTATAGCATGGTAACAACTGTCTATGTTCAGTTAACACATGGATGATATCGAGAGTGAAGCATCAGACTTCTCCTCACCTCTTGATACCTGCAACTCAATCTTCATGGGACCAGACCGATAAAATGATTTACTAGAATGTTGTTGTTGATGAGATAGAATACACACATACAATTGTGCTATTAGTAGACGTTCTTAGTAGGAGCGAGTTTCTTATCTCTGTGATTGACTTAAAAGACGTTTCTCTCTGAGATCGTATGTTATCTGTTTTAATTTAATACTTCGTGACACAACTACCAGATTTCATCATTTAGGTAGTAAGATCTAACAAACTAAGGTACTGGGGTTAAGAGCTTAGGTGATTTGAAGGCCAAAGACCTCTGCGATCTGAAAAGTAGATCTAAATAAAAAGTGGGATTAGACTTCAGCCTGTTGGATGTCAGTGACGTGTTGTTCAGGATTGTTATTGTTGCAGTCTACGTACAGCTGGCTGGTAGTCTAGACTTATAGTAAAAATATAATGTGGTTTTGCCTGTTTTAGCTTGGAGCCATTTATTTTTTTCTTGTAAGACAAGAGTGCCATTTAACTTAGAGCTAGTCTGATCCATTTACATGGGAAGAATACGAAAAGGGGAGATATAACCAGAATATACCGAGGTTGCAGGTTCCTTAGTAGGGGGCACCATTGCTTGATCTGGTACCTGGAGAGATAAGCACTGATAGCAGCCATGATAGGTACCAGGTGTTCTGTAATGCACCCTGAATGAAGGTATTTATCTGATTGGTCAATAATGTATCCCGCTAGGTAATTTGACTAGGATCATAAGCACTGGTAAGATCTACTAAAAGATAAAGATACCGCGATGATTTCGTCTGTGGCACGGAAATACTCATTCCGGTCTTTTCTTTTCTCATAGATAAAGATAAGTGTCGCAGTCCGTTCAAGATCCCGCCAATCCAGACGTCTACAGGTAACCAGGTATTCGCACCTGACCTAAGCGGCATTGCTGGCACCCCACCCTACCAGCTGTCAAGTAAGTACCCTACTATTCTGACCTTGGTTCCACCTTAACATAACCTTAACCTCTCCACAACCTTTACTTAAATAATCATTGTATATTATATTATCCATTAAACAAATGATAAATCAGAAATAAACCAAGTTTCTTTTATTCAAATTTAGAGCTGTATAGGGTAAATGATCACGTTGTGTCCAGAGGTTTTCAGTCTATCACAGGGGTAGACACTAACACTGGCCCGGTGGCCAATGGCCAGTAGTTTTGAGTTTTGACCAGTGATTTTTTTTCAAAAACAACCTTCCAACTGGCCAGGGTGGCCAGTGGGTTTTCACCCCAATAAAGTCTAATGCATCTTATATAGAAAAAAAACATCATAATCACTATGAGGGTTTATTCATCAAGGTTGATGGTTGATGTCTATTACAAATGGCTCAGGGGACCATTACTTTTCTGATGTCAGAAGAGAAGGAAGGATAAATTCTATATCTGAATACAGAACAGGTGCCAATATAGGGATTAAACTGGGATTGACATTTCCTTTTTTTTTTAGAGAGAGATCCTTCGCGCGAGTAATGTATTGGTATCTGTATTCATGATAGCGCCGAGGATCTCTCTCATCACGGACCAATTTCCACTTGAGTTGCAAATGAGTAGATGGAGATTACATAATGTAGAAGTATGAGCCAATGAGAGTACATCTTACACTGCTGTCTTCAGTGTGACAGTAAGGTGAGCTCCTATTGGCTGAGAAATTTAATTTGCATATTGTTTTTCTCCTGCTAGCAGAACGATTTGTCATGTCTATGTGTTCATGGACACTTTTCTCCTTCTGGCATCAGGAGACAACCGTCCATGGACAGTTTTCTCCTTCTGACAGCAGGAAACAACCAATCTAGGTTGCACCTTTTTTGTAGAGCAAAGCTAAGAACCTATGATTTAGAGTGTTGGTCCATATGTCTGCATTGGGGCCATTCACCCTGGACCCCCCCCCTCCCCAGAAAATTGGCACTTTATACCAGAGGCTTTATAGATCTAGGTTGCAAACCTTTCTAAAGCACAATTAAGAACTACAGATGTAAGGTGTTGGGGCAGGAGATTTCTTTTCCCATAATTGTGGTGTTGGGGTCATTCACCCCAGAGCCCCTCTCCAGAAAATTTGCTTTTTCTACATAAGGCTTTTCTATAGACAACTAGATCTAGGTTGCAAACCCCTATACAGTACAACTAAGAACTACAAATTTAAGATGTTGGCAGGGGATTTTTTCCCCATAATTCTGGCAATGGGATTTTTGACATTGGGGCCCTCAACCCCAGAGCTCCCCCCCCCAGAAAATTTGCATTCTTTTTTACTAGCAGCCTCATAGATCTAATTTGCCAACCTTTATATAGCACAACTAAGAACTACAGATTTAGGGTGTTGGGGCAGGAGATTTATTTTCCATAATAATGTAGAGGCCATTCACCCCAACTTCCCTCTGTGGGGTGGGGACCTTCATGTGAGGGCATGAAGGAGCAAAATAACTTCATCATGAGTCCATGAAGGAGTAGTCCCCTTCCATACGAAAAGTGCACATACCGGATTCGTAAAAGTTTCAAGGCCACTTAAAAAAAATTTTCAGCTTTGCGGATACTTTTCTAAAAACTAGGGTGCGGGAGGGAGGCTTTTTTTATTTATTTTTATTTGGGTCTAGAGTGATGAGGGAGGGTCTTTTTTTATTTTTATTTACTGGTTATTTTTGTAAGTATAAAAAATATATTATTTCCAAGTATTTTCATAAACAGATCGAACTTTAACCCCATGTAAATTGCACTCTTACATTGTAGATGGAGAAATGGGGATTAATATGCTTTTTTAATTATGTTTCTACTCAAAATAATCACTGAGATATGAATTATTTCGTCTATGGAACACTGAAAAGATAAGGCTTAAAAAGGTACTCTGTAGTGATGACTTTTTGTCATCTTATTGATGAGCCCGAGGGGAAGTACCCGGTGATCTTTGAACTAATCATATGTGATCACCATGGGTGATCATATGTGATGACCTGTCTGAACAGATCAGAGGGGAGCATGTAAATGATTGTTTGTCATTAATGAGTATCTTTTTGATTATCATTTCCAACAATTGCATAATTACCCCCTTCCCTCCCCACAACCAAGCATTTATTGTGGGCATTTACTGCTAACTTATAAATGCCCTAAAGAGGCATATTAGATGTGTATAACAAATGTCAGCTTGTACCCATGGTTGTAACTATAGTTTCAGTTACAAAAGAGGTGTCCATCTTTAAACATGCTTGATAATGTTGCCTAAATTTCTTTTCATATCATCTGATATTCAAGTGTGGTGATATTCTTCACATCTTCTACCTTATAAACACCCATTATCAAGTGGATTAGTGATAATAATCAATATATTCAACATAGTACATATTGTATTTTCCATTATTGTATACTAGGGCCCCCTGGTGGCAGAAAGTGATGACCCAAGGTGATCAACATGATCACCTTGGGTCATCACATTGATGACCCAAGGTCTCCTTCGGTCATCACTTTGATGACCCATGGTGATCAACATGATTACCTTGGGTCATCAACATGGAAAGAGGACCTTAAGTCATCTGTACTGATCACCTTCATAGAGATCCATCTTTTCAGTGAAATTTTTCTCAGTGGATGAGGGATTTTACACTTTTTTTTTAAGAGAAAATTTGCAACAAAAAGCTACAATGCGGCCCTTTTTATATGGTGCGGGCGGATCTGTAAAGCTGAAAACTTTTTTTAAGTGGCCTAAAGAGTCAGTGTGAGTGATTGGAACGGGGACTGTGGCTGGCTCAAGTGTGATGATGTCATTGGCAGTGTGTGTGGACGGTTTTGTGGGAGCTCAGCTTTCTTACACTTCAGTATTACCCATGAATGCAGGCAAATAGGGCCCTGTCAGTACTACTCTTGATGTTGATTATGAATTATATCCATTTTTAGCAGATTTTGAACTTTAGTGTAAATTTCACTTTATTTTGAAAGCATCTCAAGTTTCACATCAATTCCCATATACATTAACACAAGGATCTCTTCATTTGTTTACAAATGATTCATATGCTCATGTGCTACTTGCTTTTTACATTAGACAGTCGATTATCCACCTGCAAATCCTAGACCAACAGCTTCAGCTGCGGCCAATAGTTGCTGTGGCTGTTGGCCCGGGTGGCCAGTGGCTAAAAAGTTAGTGTCTACCCCTGTATCATGAAGATGACATGGGATGATTATTTGGTGACCTTTACTCTGACGTGACCCCGAGACATGACCCATTGGTGTTCATAGAACACATCTGCGGCACATGCTGTAGGTTTAGGCATAGCAAAACCTTTTGAAGAGTCAGCCAGAACAAATACCAGATAGGCGTAACAGATTTCACGAGTCAGCCCGGGGATTTCTCCGCTTCATTCTATGTTGGTTGGTAAAACGCATTTATAAAACAAGTTTTAAGTACAACTACTAATTCTTAAAACAACGATGAAATGAAAAACACGATGTGACATTTGCCAGCGACCATTCATTTCAAAGTGTCGTGTACAATGTAACATATCTTAGGTATGGTCAAGGTTAAGGTTGTGTAACTGTTGTAATATAAACATGCTGTGCAGGATTTCTTGTGCAAATTTGATATGCTGTATTCAATGAATACATGCCTTTATTAATTTCAGTGTATATTTGGGAGTTTGTCTTTGCCTGTTTGCGACTGCGGTAGCTAATTTGGCATTTTAGTTAGACTCCACAGAGAGCCAAGAGGTGTGCGCTGCTGACCGATATAATAAGACATAAGCTCTCAAACTTCTTCTTTTCAGACTCTTTACTGTAACCAAAATATAATATAACATAAATGGTTCCTGTAACGTAAGAGATTAAGTTTTCCACCACCTACCGTAACTGTGAGAGAGTAATGCATTTAGATAACGATAAAACGCGGTGATGATGTAATCCACCTCCTCATGGTACCAATATAAAGCATAGTTATTGCTTGGGGTAAAATAGAATTAAATCTCTAACGTTACATGATTCCTTTATTGAATCGTTGTTTTCCTTTTATTTTCAGGATTGCTATTAAGGGCTGTCTTCTTTAACAAAAGTTCATTTTCAGGTTATCAAATCATCTAGACCTTACTTCAGTTTTCCACCAATATCGCTCTGACATTGAACATCTTATGGGGTAACCTCAAAGGGAAATCAGTGCAACAGCGATACCTCGCGTATAAGGCACACCCTGAGTTGATGAGAAAGCTATAAAACTCACATGGAACATTTTTTAAGTACAAAATCCTTGCATAAGTTGCACCATGACTTAGATACTGTAAGGGTTAGGCACAGGGGGGGGGGCTGCGCCTTATATGCGAGGTACTATGTTAAGCACTATTATGGAGGAGAGAACACATTTCACCCTATAGGCACAGGTTACACAGCTACAAGAAGATCAGGAAGATCATAAATTGAAGATGTTGCCGGGTGTTACCGCAGCGATGTTAACCCCCATTGACTGCTGCCCTCTCTCGGGAAATACGGACAACGTGGCCTTTCACGGTTACAGGTAGGTTGCACTTGTATCTTACATTACAGGCCGAGATGTACCGATCAGTATTTGATTAAATAATGTTGCATGGTTTTTGGTACTATGTGAACTGCTCTGCATCGAATTATTTAGTCTAGATACCCCGTTTATACCAAGAATCTACTGAGGGGGGGGGGTAGGGGGTATTTACAAGTCAACGTAGGTTATGTGTTGCTCATCTCTCAGATGCTTTGGAAATCGGTATAGATCTACATAGTTGCGTCTTGATTTCACGAAGCTGCAGAGGCGTAGGAAGCAAATCTTCATTGGGGGGGCCCAGCGAGGGCAACGTTGCGACCACCTTGAATTGTCGGCTGATGCGTGATGGCGTCTATATAATGCGTATATAGAATTCATATAGAAAAGTAACTTTTGGTAAATTTTGGATCTGACTTTAGGCTCAGACCCCCGTTTTCCCTATGACATCACCATAATAATCTAATTTGAGATGTTAAGTTTTAGCTTCTTTTCCTTTGTGTTTATGAGTTCTTGGAAAATATTGGGGGGGGGGCCCAGACATACTCAGGCCCCACCTCCTTCATGATTGGGGGGGGGGCCCTGGCCCCCCCCCCTTTTCCTACGCCCCTGAGCTGTTAGGTTATGGAAGAACCAGAGGGGATTCATAGGGATTTTTTCTGCTGATAATATCAGGAGAAAGAAAATGAGAGAGAAATAGATGTCTGTTACACATAATTTATTGATACAATAGCTGAGCACACGATAACCTGACGCCAAATGCATAGAATCAGTTGATCTCATCGGAATTCCTACCTCGGATTTACTCAGATTCTTTGCTTATAAATTTAGTATTGAACAGAAGAGGCTTTCTTACCCATAAGTGGCAAAATCTAATTTGCATAGACTGGCCGATTTCATTATGGCATAGCAACTGATCAGAAACTAAGTATCATGGATCTGTCTCCGGGTAATTTCCCTCTGTCTGGGAACCCCTGACATATAGAGGCCTCTCTATATGTACATTGCGGATTTAGTTGTTGTTTTTTTTTTAGTTTTGAGGTTTGACATCTGTATACATTTAAATATAGACTTTATAAATTGGACCTAGACTCAGCATTTTTATTCTGAATATTTTTGTCCACGCATTGGGTAAAATGTATTGTTCCAAAGAAAGATCTCCTAGACCATGAATATACGGTAAACATATACCCTTATTGGCTAAGTGGCTGTGGCCGCCAAGCACCTTCTGCGTACCTGATCCCTGCCCAGGGGACTAGCGTTTTCCCTACCGCTCGTCGACTTTAATCAACCTCTGGTAGAGAGCCTTGAACATTGCTGTCCAGGGATTTGGTCAGATGAAATTGAAGTGCTGATGAAAAGTGTGTGCATTCACCTCTTGATTAGATTATATGTAAGTTAAGAGAGGAGCGGTGTCCTCCTTCCATATCTATCTGACTGCCATCCTTCCTTTCTTACCTCACGCGCTATGCTGTTTTTCCCATATTAATATTACACAGTATAATCTCAGTGTATGTTTAATGAATTGATATTGCCAAAATGCTATTAGCCAGTCATTGTCATGTGAGGTGTGGTTAAGTTAAAAGGATGCCACATTCATCACACTACAGGCTTGTCAAACCCTCCACAGCACACAGTGTCTATGTGTAGAGCTGAAATAACAGACTATAAAAACAAGGGAAGTACTCCAAGGTATAACTTATAACTATGCTTTGTTATTCTAATAAAAAAAAACCAGGGTAACTAAAAGATAGGAAAAGGAGGATAGCAAGTTGACACAAAGCATGCCACAGGGACAGTTTTCTAGCATGAAAAAAAAACCTTGGCGTCTTCTGGGCGTAACGAGAGACGGCTATGTACAGTTAGGTGGCACCTGTTAGTGACAGACCTTAAACAGTTAGATGGAGTAGAAAAAACTGATGTGTTGTCGTAAAAGATGCATTCTTTTAGAGGACAGTCGGCACCGCGTTGCTTGTTTATGACTGAATGCTCAGGGTCCATCAACAAGCACTCGAGATTAACATATATTATTTCAGCAGGGTCGATCCAGGATTTTCCAAAGGAGATGGTGCGCCCCTTATTTAGCCCCTATTTTTGGCTAAATTGTAGGGTAAAAACAGCTAAATAAGTCTTAAGTACAGGCGCCCCCTCTAAATCCGCCACTGATTTCTACGTTTATCCTTTTCTGTCCGCCGGCATGCCGCAAATATACTGGCGCCTTTCAAATACTGCATCCCACATAGAACATCAGCCGTAGTGGACATTTGATGGGAGCCAAAAGTATTTTCTCGAGTATTAAAGTCCTCGCCTAGATACAAAGCACACCAGGCATATTCTATATGGCGTAGTGTGTGACTATCCTCTGGTGTATGCCGCTTCTTATGTGCCAGGTACTATAATAAAGACGTTTCCCTAGCTCTGTTATGCCTTTAAGGTCTAAGAATTAGGACAAACGTTGAACAATTCAATAATGTTGGCAAACTATCAATCAGTCTGATAAATCCTTTATTTCATTGGTTCGGACCATCTTCTGTACCTCTGTGTCCAACTGCCTCCCACTATAGCTGGTTGAAGGTTCTAGAACTCCTATTGACCTATTGTAGTGACTCACCCTTATTGCCTACATTGACCTATTCTAATGACTCATCTGAATACATGTATACCCAAATCACTGGTGCCCTCCATCTATCTAGCCGGCCTTATGGCTTAATTTGGTTGCACCCCCAAAGTTTACCTCTGGAACTGCATATTATGAAATGTGTATTCAGATCCAGCACCATATACAAATCGACCCATTCTTAATCTACTCACTTGGTCACACCTTATCACAGTGATTCCAACAATCCTTCAGAGCCACACCTAGACTTCCTTAGGTCTCTGATTATGTTATAATAATTATGGTATTATGTCAGAAAATAGTATTGAGAAAGATGTAATATCGTGAATGAGAGATGAATCCTTCCACCCTACCCCAAACATTTAAGTAAAGTAGAGGGGACTACAACCAGTCTAGGACATCACCCTTCTTGGGCGTGTCTTTGATACAAAGAATTGATATCTATTATGTCAACTTTGTCGGTTGGTCCATTGTCATTTGTAGCCTTCTGCATGTATAATGAAACACTAGCTAACAACACCTAGTCTATATGGTTGAGAATTGCTCCTATATGATGGAGCAACTGGTTATTGACCAGAATACTTCGATCTCCATCGATCGACTCACCACGGTGCCACCACGCATCATTGCCCTCAACCCTCCACAGTGCAATGTTCATGTCAGCTAGAATTCACATCTGTCTTATTTGTCTCTTCAGTTTATCATCATAATTCCCTGACTCACGTCTCCTCCTGTGTGATTTGCTCGTCTCTGAACGTCAAATATGCATAGGACGATGGTAATCAGTTGTGTCTGTAAAATACACCCCCGAGGGGGGGGGGGGCAAGGTAAATCATGTGTAAACTAATTGTGAGTCCAGAACTCTACTATAAGCTACCCCTAACCATGGTGGCATCGTGCCAGTCCAAAGGTAGGCTCTGATGGCCAGCCCACTGCCAGGCCCCAATACCACTGCTATTCGCATCGAGCAGCTTCCGTGACTTATTTCCTGGCAGCCGCACCATTTCCTGGTTGTCTGGAATGCGGTCACGCAGAGCAGCAGAGCGAGATATGCTCACAGTAACTCAGGAGATGCTCATATCTGAACTGGCGATAATGGAGGGGGCTTTTGAACTGTGTAGGGGTACGCTGATGTACCTCAGTCTCAGTTCGTGAGTGTTTTGCACACAAATGAGCGTTTAGAAAGTTTGTCTAGTTCTTACGATTCATACAATTTATACAAATACATGTACTATCGATTATCACATTGGGTGTACCATTTGATGCCTTCTTCCACAGGGCAGTGGTATGGCTGGGCAGGCTATCAGTAGACTATGACCACACCTCCCTCCTTATCAGATAATGAGATCGTCCTGTAGTGGGAATCCCCTAGCCGCAACCCCTTGAGCTGTACAGTGGTATGTCCTGGCGACCCAGTTGCGGCCATCGGCCGGCAGTTGCCCGGGCTGTCTGCCTGCTTGCCTGCCGTGGAGGATGCTGGAGGAAGGGAGGGAGGAGTCCCAGCCGTAGATAGGCGCCACCCTGGAGGAAATGCCTGCTGGTGGAGACGGTAGTAGTAGTGCAGTCGGGGGCAAGCCATGCAGTCCGCAACCTGTACTATCGTAGATCGCATACACACATACACCCTCTAGAACCTTGAGGATACGCAGACAGACTGCCTTGCAGGAGTGCCTTGCAGGAGACATATTAATGCCAATACATAACCTGCACTGTGCTGTAACTGTCAGTAACTTATCCTGTCCTGCAAGGGTCACTATTTGTTGACCATCAACGGTTGGAGAAGGAAGAGAAGCCGGAGCGTGGGAGGGCTTTAGACCGTGGAGTACGTTAGAAAGGGTTCCTCCTGCTACATATGGGGGAGGTAAGCAGCTCCAGTATGTAGGAGGTGCGAGGTACAGGAGCAGTGTCGGGGCTGTCTGATGTAAAGCCGGCATGCTGCTGGAGTTATATCCTGTTCTGTAAGGTGAGTGTTACACCTTATGTAAATATTGTGTGTACATCATATGAGGATATGGAGAAGAAAGTGTTCTAATGGTTACCATTACGAATACCACGTGTTTTTTTCGGTATTTTAGTTGCACATCGACTTAGCATGTTTGTGTTTAATAGACCTACCGGCACTCCTCAGTCTTAAAGGCGCTCTGAATCGAGGACCTACGTCCGCCGACGTTAGCACTGTGGCGGACGTAGCCGATTCAGAGCTCCTTTAAATGTGAAAATACAAAAATAATTAAAGTATACGAGGCATATGTCACATTGTTATTGCTTTTAAGTGTAGTTCTTATGTCTCTTACTACAAATTGCGACACGAAAATGTGAACATGTAGATGACTAGTATTAACACCAAGAAAGCTAACCTTGATGCCGACTTTCTATACTTTTCCGGTCCAAAACCTATCAATTCTTATTGATAATTCGTTAATTCTTCAAACCTTGCAGTGGTTGGCCACACACTAAGCAGTGTAAATTATGCAGCATACTGTAAACGTATTCATTTCCGCGCAGTATATATTTTCGCGCATTTCGCTAAATATGATGTGCGCGAAATTATTCCCCAGAAAATAACCTTTCAAATGATATATAGCAATCCTATATCAAAGGTTGGAGGGCAATGCAGATGGTCCAACAAAAAGCCTATATAATAATGTAAGATATTAAGGATACTATTGCGGTTTTTGAATTATCGTTTTGTTTGGATAAACGTTAGAGGCCTTCTCTAGTATTGTGTGTTGTTTATGCCATGGTACATTTGATGATCAGTGGCCAGATAAAACACAGCTTTCAGTTAGCTGTATTTACCAAGTGCTAATTACACTTTACCATATGGGCGTCAATCTATAATGTACTAGGGCATTGAGGGCTAAAATATCTTTAGGTTTTTTGGCTGTAGAATCCTTAATAATTGTCCGATTTAAAAAAAGATTGGTGGTTCAGGATGCACGAAAAAATCATTGCGCGAAATTGCCCTTATAGGCTAGATGAGCGAAAATTTAGCTGCGCGAAAATATATACGTTTACAGTAGGTAGTAATCAAGGAAGTGTAAAAGGCTTATAAAAACATTGTATTGATGTTATGCTTGCTAATACCAAGGAGGGATACACAGAGTGTCTAGTCTCCCTGTTAATATACATTGCCTATGTCACTGAAATTTTGGTCTACAAAAGTGGGGGGGGGGGGGCTAAACTATGTTTTAAATGTCATGGGTATAATAATTATATGCACGAACGAAATTCCAATTATACAGTCAGTCGTTTCTGAAACCTCCCCAGCCAGGAGGGTGTTTTGGGCAGGGACAGTGGGGCTCTATAGATATCTGGGCCATAGAAAATAAGAGAGAAAATTCTCAAAATCACAAAATCATTGAAAGGTTAGAAGAAAAATGAACACAGAAATCGAAAATAAATCAGGAAATTTTAAACCTGATGATAAGTAGTAAAATACAGCCAATTTAGTAAAAGAAATAACTCCTCTAAGAAAAATAGAGAGATTTGTAACCCAGGGGTCAGAGGTAGGAGGCCTCAATTGGACCCTTATCTTATCTCTTATCTGCGATCTTCTCAAAACTACTCCCGACTGACTGTATACTGTGACAGCTTGTATGGGTTTCCCATATGCACAATCCTTTCTATTTTCCATGTTAGACACTTTCACTTTTATCATCAAAACAATACATAGCCAGCGCACATACTCATAGGCTCAGACTCAGAAGTATTACTCTGGGGTCACTAATTACAACATTGATCCACAGCTGATGAAATACCAGAGCTAAACAAATCCCTCATCACAGTATATTGAGCTATAGTCCCAGATATGTATAACTCCACACAAAGAGCTGAATTATAGTGCAGTTGAAATGATGAATAGAAGCCTTCATCTCCCTTCCTAGCCTTGTTAAAGTTTCTTTTATGGAGTCCTTATCTTCTATTCTTATCCATGAATGAACAGGGCGCTCTGTCGGCAAGTAAGAGTTATACATTTTTTTTTTGTAGTTATAATTATAATGAACCAAAGTTATCTATAACAATAGGAGAGTATAGCATGATATTTTTCCCATCGTGATGAAGGTTGATGATAAACAAATAATGGTAAACTAGCTGAGGAATAAAATACAACAGGGCTCACCAACCCTGTAGTTCAAAAATGAAGAAATGTAAAGGGTAAATTTGTGAAATCGAAGCCAGAAGAGAAAAATGGATGGTGTCGGAAAAAAGGATGAAAAAGCTAACGTCCGGGAAAGGGCTGGTTTGACCCGCTCTGATGAAGTTTAAAAAGTGACCACTGTGATGTATGTGTAAGGTCAACGGGAGCAGCTCAGACTGGGTAAAAAGGAAGCTGGAAGCTGCTCATGGAAGCTGTGAGCAGCTCCTCTCAGAAAAGGGGGCTGCAGAACAGGCGCCAGCCGATAGCGCATGAGGTGTCAGCTTGTCACTTAGTCCCATCTCAGGGGGATGGGAGGTAGGGAATGGGGGCTTTTCCTGTTAGTGCTGGGCACTACCGCTAGACGGTGCCAGTGCTTGTTTGATCAATACACATACCCTGGAGGAGATGGGGGGGGGGGGTATGGGTCATGCAGTGGGGAGGAAGGCCATGCAGGGAATGCCTCAGACCCTGTTGCGTTTGGTGTTTTTTTTACTTTTAATGTTGCCAGCAGTGACTATCCTTATTCTACGCCTTTGGAATTGGTCTTGAAAGAACAATCCCAGAGACCATGATGTATAAAATCATTATTGTACTCTACCCAAGCTACTCTAACACTGTCCTTAGGGTTCGACTTGTGCATGTATTCATATTAGTCGTGTAGATTGATGCCGTTTGCAGAAGCCACGGTTCCTGTTAAAGAGGACATATTGTTTCAGCACCGATGCATTACCTTATACATACTGATCAGGTAGCAGAAAGGCAATTGTATAATAGTCGGGATGGGTCCATTTGGATTGAGTGATCCACCACGTACCGTAGTGTAGTGGTTATGTTATACCGTTACCGTAATTGCATGTTTAAGCGCACCTGCGCTTACACAGGACCTGCGCTAATTCACGATCATTTGAAGAGACTATTTGGGTTTCAGGGAGTCTTACCCCTGCGCTCATTTGAGGCCCCTGTATTTAAACGAGGAATTATGGTAAGGGTATTACCGCACAGGTATCTGTTGACTCAGTGACCGGATAAATGAATCTGAGCTCCTCTCTCGTCTTCAACCTTTCCACAATTTCACAAGGAGGTAGGTTATTAAAAGTCTTCGAGGAGTCTGACTGGCGTAGGAAAAAGGAGGGAAGGGGTATGTAGCAACCCCAATAAGGGGAAGGTCCATTACCCCCTTCCCCCGCCCCCCATAAAAAAAGAAAGGAAAAATAGATAAAAATGAAATATAACGAATAAAAATTAATGAAATAAATGAATGAACGGACGAAAATTTGTTTCTTACTCAACAACGCAGTTGCACTTATTGCCCCCGCTTAAGCAGCGCATCAGCATCTATCCAGCCAATAGCAATTCTCACTAGGGCACTGTAGACTAAGCCCTAAAACACATGGGAGCGGGAAGGGCAGGAGTGTATTGCTCCCTATAGCAGCCTGAGGTTTGCCTGGAATGTTCTGGGTGCAGCTCAATGAACTCGAGCAGCTCAGGAGCAACTCCACGTGCAGAATGCTTTTCTGCCAGAGAATTCGCGGAACGCACTCCTAGGAGAGGAGTGCCGTTGCTGGAGTGGGTTGTTGGGGTTTGTATCTATGTGGATGGATTGGGAGGTGGGTCGATGGCTAGAGCAGGCAGCTAATGATGAAGAAACGAGGAAGGATGGGAAGGGTCACAGTGGGCATGATGCAGTTGTCTGTTATCGAGGCTGGTGAGAAGTGATATTGATGGAGATGGGGGAGCATTTTGGGGAGGTGAAGAGTAGACTTAATGCTGCGTGGTGTGTAGTTGACCCATTTCCTTTTTGGTGGACCCTCCCTCCCCACATATACAATTATGTTGTGTAGTGCAGTCCTGGTGAGTAACTTGCTTGAACTGCATTTCTGCATTGTGCTAATCCGTTTTGGGTTGATGGACTCTGGAAGGATTGGCATGATGCGCCAAATTAGTGTCGGCTATGAATTTATCCCAAGCAGTGTGTTAATGCACCATGATGGAGTGGGGGGGGGGGATTGCAGTGCGATGGATAACAGAATGTATGCCGCCTCTAGCTAGCGCCACTGATCCCGTAACGCTATGGGGAATGGGATCACTATGTATTGCTATAGGCAGATGATCTTATCTTTGTATACACAACAAAACCCTTGGTTCACGGCCAACTGACGGCCATCAGTCACTGAAAGATGGCGTAGGGACAGTATCATTAGCCCTTTAATTGTTTCTAGTTGGAGCTTGAAGTATGATTTTTTTGTTTACTATTAATCCCTAATCGTTTTAATTCCACTATCGCTGCACACCGGCGGCCGACTCCAGCCGCCAGCTGGCTGCCATCACTGCATGTGACATCATGACCTCATGACATAATTGGATCTGAAACGAGGCTTGCTCAGATCACCTCCCTCTAGCATCAGGCTGATCCAGATCACCTGCCTACAAGTGATCTAATCCCCCATAACGTTACGGCCCTCATTGGATCAGTGGCGCTAGCTAGAGGCACGTGATTTCTGTTCACAGGGCTGGATGGATGCATTTCTGTTGCAAATGCATATGCTTCCTTAGCCTTTGAAAATGAACCGTTAGATGAAATAGTAAAATGATTAGCACGGGCAGTAACTTAGGGTTTACAGCCTGACTTTATTACCCACCACGCAGCTCTGAAACGATATAGATAGTGTATCGATAGTAGTATGAAGAAACGTGATAATACCTCAAAATGTACACTAAAAGAGGCGTAGTTTAGAGAGATACATCATTTTCCTTGTTTTGAAACACCTATACATTAAGATGAAAAGGCTATCAAAGTGCTTAAAAGGGCTATTGGATTTGATGACTTTTCACCAAGGTTGTTTCTTTGCATATGTTATCTTCTTATGCCAATATATAATTACCAAAGTGGAAAGTATCTTATATATAATGCCAAGTGTAATGGCTGTTTGGGGTGAGTAACTCAGTCGTGAGCTTACTGAGCTACTCGGCTATTTGCTCTAGGTACCGATCACTATGGTAAGAACCCCCGAGTCCCACTATGTAATGAGGCACTATTTCAGCTGTTTGTTGCCTTTCCATTACAGGGGCCCTTGATGGGGGGTCCCCATGTCATATGTCGATTTTAAGAAATGTCCATGTCCCATGTCACTAAGCAAAAACCCATGTCACTAGTGTCACTAAAATTGCTAATCCATCTAGGCCTACAGTGACACCTTTAAACCCAGGCCTTAAAATTTTGAAGATTTTGGGGCCAAAAGTTTCATTTTGAAGCTTTTTCAGTATAGATGAGATCTGCTCTTAGCCCTAATTTTCATGTCACTAAGTTCCATGTCACATGTCGATTTTAAGAAATGGCTCTGTCACATGTCACTAGCATAGCCATGTCCCATGTCGATTTTGAGAAATGGTCTTGTCACCATGTCGATTTTAAGAAAAGGCCATGTCACTATGTCGAATTTAGGGGTCTAGGGCCACATTACACCCCTGGGTAGTTGATAACTAGATGTCTTCAGAATGGTTTCACATATCGGAGTAGACATCAGTGTCGAGCGTCTTCTTGGTATGGTGCATCATCAAGAGATAAGGCAGAAGATATAAACATTTCTCATTCCAATACTTCAACATATACGTGCCAGCAGGAAACCAATATAGAGTATCAAATCCTTCCCCAGCATCACGCCAGCTACATCAAAGCGGCAAACACAGGAAGAGGATACCAGGAAAGGCACGTGTTTTATTGATGGTCCATAGGTGGGGAGTAAGGGGTGCCTGACAATACCTTAATGGATAGCACTTCCGTAGCTTGGGGCCTAGTGCAGACCCCTTTTACCTAAACTTCCTGGAGGAGGAGAGCCTGACCGGGCAATATGCACCTGCTCTGATAATGTGGTTATATAGACCTAGAGTTTGGGCCGGGGAGGGGAAGAATGGTGTGATCTGTTTTAGAGTCTAGGGCGGGCGGAGGCGGCAAGATCAACACCTTAATGTATATGACAATAACTTTTTTCATCCTTATGCACTCTACTAGACAAAGGTTGCTAAGCATACATACATGGATTCCTTGGAAAACACCTTCTATTTAAGGGGTGTGTTTATACAAATCACTTATATCAGGCACGATTCCACAGAAGTCTATAGTTGGTATTCTTACAGTGTTGTTCCTTCTGACGATGTATACCGAAAAAAGGCATATGAGCCTTCTGGTCTGGTTTGTACAAGGAACTATTAACTCCTTTGGTCAGATGTTCCTTCTGCTATCTTCGACCAGGTCTCTTTCGGATTTCTATGTCACTTTACGCTAGGCTACAATTCGCCCTTCAAGGGCTGGGTAGCATTCAAAATGCAGTGCTTTCATCCAGTGCGACCCCTCTCACCTGGCAGGATATTATTGCAGCAAGATCTAGTTGCTCACCAGTGTATGCATGCATAGTCCAGGCCCTACAGGGTTGATAAGGCACATCGAGGTATTTATTATTTTATACCCTCTTTGCCTCATGAAGAAAATGGGTCGGCATGTTAAAGCCCTCCCTAGTTTAGCAATCATGCTACCCTGCTGTACTGAAAACCTGACGACTCTGTATTGTCAGTATTGTCATACTGACGACCTTCGTCATGATGACGACCTAAATCATTTTGATCACCTCAAGTTGTAGATTTAGGTATTGTCAATCTGAGGACCTAAAGTCGTCACCATTGACGAGTTTCGGACTTTCCAGATTTTCAGTGTGATCTACTTTGACCGTTTATTAGATATAATGCACACATGACTGTACAATATCATGATCGGACTGTTTTGGCTCAATTACCTCATAATGGGTCGTAATATGTGTCAATGTATGCACCACAAGAAAATGATTGGGTACTATTTCCATGTTCAACGTGTCCCATGCAAAAAGAATAGGCTCCCGAATGCTGCAATTGAGCTGTTGAATACCGTGATAATCAGGTCAGTAAGGCATCCTCCCTACATATACATCCAATTCCCATATATCGCACATGGACGTAGTACCGCTTCAAGTACTTAATTAGGTAAATTCCCATACATCGCACATGGACGTAGTAACACTTCAAGTACTTAATTAGGTAAATTAGGTAGTTATTAGGTCCAGGTTGTATTATAGATCTTCAACACAAATACATTTAAGAAGTATGTTGGTAAACAAACAAAAAAGGGTGAAGAATGAAAAATAAAGAGTGCAATAATGCCTACAACAACAACAACTATGTACATGTATATGGTTTTACTTATGCAACAGACTGCTGACTGCAATTTATCTAGTACATTGTAGATCTATATTTGATGTTTACTATCATATACATTGTATTACTATAACGTGCCTAGGTTCTAAGACACCCTGCATGCATGGGCTTACTCAAAATATGCTACAATTCCCCACCCACTTCAAATTGCATTGAGAGTCGCTGTAAGGGTGCCAATATGGGCATTAATTGATGGTTATACTGCTACGACGGCTCTACCTAGCCGTGTGACTACAGCAGCAGGGCCTGTCTTAGTGCTTATTCTGTGACCACAATAACAGTATCATGTGCGATAGTAGCATATTTTGAAATACTCTCCAGACATTCACTTCGGTATTTCCCATTATTACAGTGCTGAAGCCACTGGTTAATTTACTTTGAAAATACAGGTTAAAAACAGGCTGATGCATATTTCCATACACTATTAGATAGCTTAAAGCTATATCAAATTATACCAGTTGAGTCATCGTGCAGTATAATTACGTACATCACGTTTTATGGCCTAGAACTTCAACTAATTTGACCTTATTCCTGTCTGAATATTTTTCTTTTTTTCAAAATTATTATCAACAGTTGTAGCAAATTTTTAATTAGGAATAAACAAAACGCTTAACTTGATGGGTGAGTTTCTCTGAATCAATCACTGTCCACCTGTGGAGTGGGTTCCTTCATGTTAGAAATTGTGAGGGCATGAAGGAGGAGAATAACTTCATCGGCAGTCCACGAAGGAGTAGTCCCCTTCCATACTAAGAGTGGGCATACCTGATTCATAAAAGACGACAAAGTTGGGGTTCCTTGTGACATGAGGTGAGCATGTGGGCAGCTGGTGTCCATATGTGTGGGCCCATGCCTACATACTTGTCTTTTTTCATGGGTTTCCCCCTCAGTTAACCATGTCTGAGTGATCAAAGGCCATGGTTTGTCTGGCCCTGCCTATGGGACCAGGCAAATAAAAGAACACTTGCTATCCTTTGAAAAGTGTAGGGAAATGAAGCCACGATAGCGGTTTCCCCCCTCACCCCTCCTCATAGATGCGGTCATTCATCTCATAGATTCGGTCATCCATAGATGTGGTCTACACAGTGATGGACACGTAGTGTATGATTACCTGTCTAGCTGTATGGACAAGCAGCTTTTAAATACCTGTCCAGACTGAGAAAGAAAGGACTGAATGTCCGATCTAACCTGATTAAGTCTCGTGAAATACTGCGATGTAAAACTAATCAATCAACCAACCAACCATCTGAATCACTGTATAAATAAACCCATTTCATTTAGTATTATCTACACGCCCTCCATACTATTGGCATGACAGAACCATCACCGATTGTATTGTGGGCCATCAAACTGTGCACAGTTGACTTCTTCATGTGTTAGGTAGCCTTAAGGAGGAGCTGAACAATCAACTCATAATTAAAGCGAGAAATTATTGACCGCCTAGTTACTCCTGTAGGCTGTTCACATGTGCCTGCTTTCTTTTTGGACAAAATACCCAAATACATGGTATTGTTAGCTATTGGGAATTAACATTATGAGGAGCATTTTTGGGATAAGGCAACACTTTTGGGATAAGACAACATTTTTGGGATGAGATAACATTATAGCGATTTGCAAAGCCAGATATATAAAGTAAATTAATTTGAATAATATACATAGAACTCAAGAAATTCATTAGGCCAAAATAAAATAAAGGTGTGTTTCCAGTTACATAGCCCAAAGAGGTAGGTCGGTAGGTCGGATGTTTTTTTGTTGTTTTTTTAAAAAAAAAAATTGAGTTTGTATATCATTGTATGGTCAGATATGCCAGGTTATTTGACTTTTCTGTAGAAATACGAAAAGTATATGAGAAATGTGAAAAATATGGAAAGGACATGCCTTATGAAACTATTAACTCAAGACCCGTAGAAAAATAGATAGAAAATTATTAAAAATGGGGAAGAATCATGAAAAACTGATGGAAAATCACTAAATATTCTTTAAAAATCTCAAAATAATGGGTCCTATTTGGGTAGGGTCGGTCGGGTAACTGGAAACGAACCTTTTTTGGCCTGAGAATCCCTCCATAACTTTGTAATGAAGTAATATGTTGCAGAGTTTTCGGCAGGTCCAATGCACACAGTTATCCGTTATGAAAGCATGCTTTTATTGATGAACACATTATACATTATATTATTGCTAGTGAGCAGTGTAAGGAAATCCCATCAGCCGGGGCTCTACATGCAAGTGTATAGTGCATTGGTATATGGGTGCACATTCATGGTACATGTAGCTCAGCCTGGGCCTTGCCCACCACATTCCTCCTGCCTCCTCCAGGGGGCATTCACTATTGATCAGCTTTGGTGCCCAGCATCCTCCAGAACCCCGCCACTAGCATCTATTATAAATGTTACATTGTCTGTTATACACTAGTTAGACAAGTGTACGTATGTTGAAAGCTTGAGCAGCGATAAGGAACGAGTTGTCACTGAATGCAGGATGTATGGCAGGGGCGTAGGAAAAGGGGGGGGCCCAGGGGGGCCTGGGCCCCCCAATCATGAAGGAGGTGGGGCCTGAGTATGTCTGCCCCCCCCCCCCCCCAATATTTTCCAAGAAATCCTAAACACAATGGAAAAGAAGCCAAAACTTTACATCTCAAATTATATTATTATGGTGATGTCATAGGGAAAATGGGGGTCTGAGCCTAAAGTCAGATCCAAAATTTACCAAAAGTTACTTTTCTATATGAATTCTATATACGCATTATATAGACACCATCACGCATCAGCCGACAATTCAAGGTGGTCGCGACGGTGCCCTCGCTGGGCCCCCTCAATGAAGATTTGCTTCCTATGCCTCTGTATGGGTAGAAGGTTAATGTAGGAGAGGTGAAGAGAGTGCACATTGCAGTATAGGGCTCAGTATTGAGGTCCAGTGGGTCCACCATTACTTGATCTGGGTCCTGGCGAGATAAGCACTGATAACAGCCCGCATGATGGGTACCAAGTGTTACATAATGTCCCAAAAAATTCTGCAGTGAATACAGGGAATTATCTGATAGGTTGATAATGTATCCCGGGTCAGCCCTATAAAGGCGTGCTTTACTGCAATGCCTGGAAAACTGTGGGTCAGAATGCACGGGAGAAAGGAGGCGTCAAGCTGGAGGCACCTGGATCAATAAAAGGGACGTGGCTGTGTTTCTCGTATAATCTCACATAGGGTCGTATCATACTATAAGAAGCATCACATCGAATGGGAGGAGAGTGCGCTGTTAGATAAGACCTCCCAAGAATTGCATGCTGACATCATGCATCATGCATATTAGGAATTACATGCTGACATCATGCATATTGGCAATTAATTGCATGCTGACATCATGCATAATATTGGGAAGTGCATGCTGACATGACGCATAAAAGGAATTGAACGCTGACATGATGTGTCATGCATATTGATCGTCATGATGCAAGGAAATAGACCTGGTGAATTACTCGCCAGGGCTACATTCATGCTTTAGACCTCTCGCCATGAAATGGATATGACCATAGGTATCACTTGTAACCACCAGAATCAATGACACAACTCTGACTGTTTACACTATGTGGTATCGCACTGTGTATACATGCAGATGGGATGAAAGATAGGAACCACACCAGAAACAGTTTAATGCAGAAGTCTGAAAAGAGTAAAAGACTATAGATACATGTGCGAAGGGGGGGGGGGGTCCCTAACATTTCTTTTTTCATGTTGGACCTAGGCCCTGTACGTTCGGCTGCTCCGCCTGACAGATCTAAATCTGTATGTCAGTATGATGATACGTCATTTACGTGCACCTGTCTGATACAAGTGATTTCATGATATTTGTTATAAACCATTAACTGTCCTTTGGTCCATAAACTGGAGAATCTCACCAACCAGCATAGACTACCCAGCTAACCGGGCCCTTAATATATTTAAACTCCTTTAGCGATGGTTCCGTCTACAGCATGGACCAGCAGTGCATTGTCTGTAACATGATCACGGGCTTCCCTAGCCCACTTATAAGGGTCTACTTCTGCTCTTTCCTATCCCCTCAGGGTGTGTGTGGTGCACATATGCGCAGGCACCGACACATTCTCCTGTAAAATCTTGTAATGTAGTTCTCGCCATGAATATGACCTTAGCTGTCGAAAGCTGTCTCAGCAAGTCTATAAGGTGTCCCAATTGTGTTTGTCTCACCTTTGGTGGTCAAGTAGCTCTCGTGTCGCCTAGCCCGGCCACAGTGCATCTACAGGGCGTCCCAATTGTGTTTGTCTCACCTTTGATGGTCAGGTAGCTCTCACGGCGCCTACACCGGCCACAGTGCCTCTACAAGGCTTTCCAATTGTGTTCGGTGATTATATACCTGGAATGAAACTATTTTAACAATGCCCCAGGTGAGCGGGAACCTGTAGAAGTTAGCCCTTTGAACACAATAGCCAATAATCATAATGTTAACGGCGGAGGAATAGCCCTACCCTTACACATTTTCGCCATGGTGCATAATGGGTTGTATGAGACCTTTAGGATCGACAAGATGAATGAATGCCTGTGACAAACTATGGTATCACTGCAATGTGCGGGCCTTGAAGGATGAACAGTTTATAAACGTACACGATGTAATTCCATGTTTAAAGTGGCTCAAACCAAACACAATTGGCTATTTGCTCAGACCTGCTGTGCACAGTGACAAGAACCGGACCCTTGCACGCCCGCCTTGTGTGATCCCCTCAATATTGAACCCCGCCCAGGGGTCCAGACTCCACAAACATCACTTTCTTTATGCCTTTTTCTGTCTCACCAGCCAGGATTTCCACATTGAACGGCAGACGAGAGTCTGTGTGGCTCGCCACAACACCTACCACTGAAGCGTTTCTAGATAGGAATTGCAGTTGTAGAAATGGCGTTAAGAAACAAAATAAACCCACAAATAAACACAACAGGAAGTGAGTTACTCGATTAAAGATGTTTCTTTCATCTGCCTATCTTGTATCTTTTAACTAAAACCATGACTTACATTTGGGGGGGGGGGGCAACGCCAAAAGACGTGCCCTTCTCCCCACCAGTCTATCATTACCCTGTCAGTCCGGTCTTCTTTTAAAATCTACTTGATCAATGCGTCCTGTTGTGAACAGTAGAAGAGGACTGCGGTAGTTGATAGTTGGAGATATTATGGGTGGAAATGAGGACTCCTTTGGCATCAAAGGACAGCCTGGTTACCATGGCGACCCGGCATGACAAGGTGCAGGAGGAAGCTGGAGGCAGTGATATGACGTTTATATGACCCGTTCAGGCTGGGAAATATCCTCTGAGGTCTTTCAATCACAGCACAGAGTTATCTAAGACATAGCCAGCATGCCAACAACCCCAGTGCACAGGTCCCTTGGTTTGATTGCTTTGCTATGGGTGTGAACAGTGGGAGAGGAAGTGTAACTGTAAGGTGAGCTGCTCTTGATGCACATGCCACGAGTAGCTCGTGTGGAACTACTTGTGACATCTATTGATGAGTGGCTCATGGAGAAGTTGTGAATTGCTTGCTGAGTTGGTTTTGAGCTGCTCCTTCACTACAGCGGGGGCTTTGCATGCCCCCTGTGACCTCCCCCTGGCCCCTTCTCACTACCACCAATAACATCCCTCTCCAGCTCCACATCACCTGTGTCCTGGTTGCTATGGAAACGTCATGACGATCCACTCTGCGTCCAGTGCAGTGGAGCTGGTCAATCACACTAAGGATGTGGTTGTCAAGGTTGAGGACATGGTTGTCAAGGGCTGATCGCTTTTCTTGCTTTCCCATTGTAATTTAAGGAATTGGTCCATTGCAGACAAACAAAGTGCTGCCACAAACACCCACCCCCTCAAGGCCATAGCTATGTGTTAACGTTCCCTTTTTGTCGGCCTTTAAGTTGTCATGTCCTCAAAAATGACCGTGCGAGGTCATAGTGGTCATTTGTAGTGGTTAGGCTTTATTCATAGGATAGAGATATCATAAAAGAAATATCAATAGCTATCCATCAAAAAATAATGTTTGAATAACAAGGGTTTAGCGCGCTATCCATAATACTCTCAATCATTCATGATACCCCCATTAAGTCCCCCCCCCCCCCCCCCCTGTGACTCATCTTTCCACTGGTGAACAGCAGTGATCAGTATTCAAATTGAACAAACTGAGGCTAGTCAGGAGTAGGATGTCGTGCTAGCAGGGTTATCCAAATTAGTGAGAGTTGTTGTAGGTGCTACTAAATATGGATATTACTGCTTATTTGTATTCATGACATGTATAGCTAATTTCTAGTCAATCCCTGGTCCTGTGCACCAGACTACACCATCTCCTGATGGAAGCAGATTGTATTAAGTGGATGCCGTGACCGCTTTTAGTATTGGCCCTCTTAGGCCTAAAGAAAAAAGTGTGTTTCCAGTTACATGAACTGAAATGCTAGGGTCGGTAGGTCGGATGTTTCTTCTTTTTTTTAAACTTTTTTTTATTTATTTATTTTTTTTTTTGGGGGGGGGGGTCTCCCAACTTACCTGGGAGGAGTCTTCCTCCTGTCCAATATAGACATGTTATATGTCAACAGAAACGTAATTTCAAGGCGAATTCTTTCCGACCCCCCCCCACCACTATGTTAAAAATGATCGTGACCCCCCCCAACTAAGAACTGATTTTGCAAAATAACCCCCCCCCCCCAAAAAAAAAAAAAAAAAAAAAATCGGATACCCACTGATCAAGCAATGGGCCTTTTAAAAAAACAAAAACAAAAAAAAACTGAGTTCCCTACAGGCCTAGGTGGGGGGGGGGGCAAAACCAAATAAACTTTCATGCTGGGGGGGGGGACCTAATATATGATCAATGCAAATAGGGAACAATCAACAATTACGTGACAAGGGGGTGGGTTGGTACTGAAAAATGCACAAATAACAGTAACATAATTGTTGAACGTTCCCATACCCATCACGATGTGTATTTCCATGCATGTATCCAATATTTCTCATACACCTAACTTTTCTTCAACTATAGTGTCATGCATTTGCTACAGGGTATTGGGAAACTCGATGTGTTGATAAGTTTGAACTTTTGTTTGTTTTAGCCCATGATTCAAATAAATCAAAAAGTAACATTGTTATGGTTTCGTCAAAAAATAATAATTAAAAAAAATAAATAAAAAAATGGCCCTGTTTTGCTAGGGTAACTGGAAACAAACCTTTTTTTGCCTTAGTCTAAACAGCTTCGTACATTTACTGGTTCTTTATGTAGGGTCTACCAAAGCAGGTTCTAGGAAAGTTTTTTAATGTGCAGGTATAAATTGTTATGTTTCTCCTCTCTTTCCTATACATTGTCAAAGGTCAAAGACCAGAATAGTTGGATACCTGTATTTAGGTCGGGGGGGGGGAGGGCAAAGTATAGTTATCTGTGATGCCGATTTCCCAAGTGAATCTTGGTCACATGATTTAGGTCTACGTCTATGAGTGACCTTTCTTCAGTTTGCATTCTGATCTACGCTTGCCACGTTTGAGAATCCTGAATGAGAGATTCTAGTAAGGCTAGGGATTTAATTTTAAGTCAATATCATATTCCAAAATGCCTGATTATCTATATCGTAGAGACCTTGGCAGGTAGGATCTTACAGATCAGATTCTTGACATTGATACTGGATCCAAATAAAGGACTTAACTAAGTAAGTCAGCAGGGATAAAGACGTAACCCACGTCCCTCCATTCTGTTAAATGTCCAATTATAACTTTTAGTTAAATGTACAAATCACAATCGATAAACTTATAACTCATTGTGAATAAGTAGGCGTTAAGGGAGTGGTCATTATTCATCAACAGAGGGGGCAGGGTGGTGGGTTTGAGGGGGGGGCATAAAAATTTCAGATCCCTCCTGAGGGGGGTGTAAAAAATTGTGATCCCTCATGGGGGGCGTGTAAAAAAAATCTTTTTAACCAAAAAAGCCCATGCGCTACTATAGAATAGATCAAAGAGGGGTGCAAAAATTCTCTGCACCTCCGCCGCAGGGGGGGGGGAGACGCAAACAATTTTGACTGCCTCCAAGAGGGGGCCGTAAAACATTTTTCTGTTGATAAATAATGACCACTCCCTAAATGGACCCTGTGACAGAAGCATTTGGATTAGGTTTTTTAAGGCCCCCCACTCCTCATCCACGCACCACCATTTATCACCTGCCCTTATCTAATACAGGAGATGAGCTGCTCAACGATATTAAAAAGAAGATATGCACCCTTTGGTGGTGATCCCTAGTGTTTCAATTGGGAACTCCACCTTGGTATTGAAGGAATAACACTGCAATGCCTAGTAATAGGTACACATAATAGAGGTGGATTATTAACACAGCCTCTATGGAGCAATGGTAGAGTGTTAAACTCTAAATGTGTAGGTTGGGAGTTCTAGTCCAGTAGAATAGTACTTATTTTCTTCTAGATAATGGATTGAGTATCATAAAATTACAAATATGCTCTGATACTGACTAGAACCTTGACCTTCAGATTGAGAGTCACACACACTACCACTACACCACCGAGGCTGTACTACTTGTTACCCTTGTGTACTATAATTATTCCCTCTGTCACTGTCTGGGCAGTTGATTGGTCCAGGTAGACAATCTATATAACAGAAAACTTTGTTAGACAATTACATTGATATCTTAGTATATTTTGAATTGCAATTTAGGTAGCTAACAGACAACGGGAGAAGGTAGCTGTAATAATATATATAGTATATTAGCCAAACTATCCAGTTAATATAATAGGCATAGGGTTCCCCATGGACAACACCTATAATACAGCTTATTTACCTGGCACATATACATTTTTTTTGCATTTCCCCCCTGAGCCTTCTATACATTTCCATGTACCACATTCCAAAAGTATTTGGAAATAGCAACATAAGATATAGGTGAAATTAGCATGAAATGAAGACCATACAACTTTCGCCTAGACCACAATGGCGAAGACTTCCCTTTCTTTATATCCATTTCCCAGAAAATTTAGCTTGGTAACACACCAATTTCTTTTCATTTCTCACATCTGTATATACAAAACTAACAATATACAGAGTTTTAGGCAAATAGCAATACAACTTCTATAACGCTCAGCCTCTAGTATTTTCCTTTAAGGCAATCTCATAACACCACTACATATAATGTCACCACCCCTGACTAGGCCCCATAGCTGCTTTAATAATCATAAATCTGAATCATATGTGGATCAACACGGTAAAAAGGTACATCCGTGAGGGGGTGCACGGCCGTACCTTTTACCGTGTTGATCCACATATCTGTCCCCAAGTTCTATTAGAAGCAGTGTACTGAACTGCGTATACAATATCGTTGTTATATCGCCCTTGGGTATTAAAAGAGAACCTCTAGCCAAGATTAATGACTATACTTTACCACTTCCCATTGGCAGAGATCAGCTTCAGTATATTGCAATGCAGTATGATATATTTTTGAGTAGATTTATGATTTTTAGCTTAATATTGTCAGTTACGAGGGAACAAGGCATCTCCATTAAAGGGAATGGAAAATCACGAACCTGTTTTTTCCCCCAATGGTTGAACCTGTTTCCCCCCCCCCCAATGGTTGGGTAATGGTTTGGCAGTTCCAGCATTGGATCAGGAGATTACGTTGGTGTCAATATTCATCATTGTCCAATTCTACCATATATCCGTGTCATTTTATTATAGAGTAGCACCATGGACCATACACCTTACTCACCCTATAGCAACATCACACTTTTCAATTACATTCTTTCCTTTTTTATTTAGTAGACGAACATGTAATGCATAAGTTTGTTGCCCCCGCCCCCCCCCCCCCCGACATTCGGTTACGGGATTCCTATACGATTGTTTCAATGGAATAGTATAGTTTAACCTTCAGTTGCCCACATACCTATCGATGTTCACCCCAATTCTTGGCAGATTGTTCAGGATAGTGCTGAATCATCTTTGATATTTGATTGATAACCAGTTGACGATGTTCATCCAGTGCCAAACTGATTGTTATGGCCAATACGTGGGTTGGAAGTCTCAAGGCATATGGGCGTCTCAAGGTTTATCCACTCCAGGGGCAGACACTAACGCTGGCCCGGGAGCCATTGGCAATTTTGGCTGTAGTTAATTTCATATGAGTATAGGTGTGTTATATACCATTGGAAAGAGAAAATCAGCAGGAATCTAGCCATTCTTGCTAAGTTTTAGTGTGAATTAATGGCAAATACCTTTAATTTCTCTTTAAAAAAATACTCTGGCTATTCTGGGTATTCCCATAGTATTAGTTCTGGGCGCATAGGTTTTTAAAGATATGGGCCCGGGTGGCCAGTGGCTGGAAAAGTTAGTGTCTACCCCTGCACTCTATTCAACTCTCCCTTTTAAACATTTCAATGTCCCTCTAGCCAAACAGTTCCTTTGGCTGCTTTCATTTTGCGAGCTGGTTACAACTGAGTTACAAAGTACACGGATTGGAAATGAAGTTAGTATAGTTACTTATGTTGGGTCTTATAGTAGGACACACCTGTCTTAGAAGTGTCTGGGTCCAAGCTAATAATTATAGGGAAGTCAATTTGAGAACACCCAAAGTGAAAAAAAGACATCCCTTTGTCGCTGTGGCATTCTGATAACAGTTACCATGTTTGCCGACGTATTATCTCTACCTAATATCACAGATCTGATCACATCCACTTGTCAGTGCAAGCTTTATAACCTTTGATATGGATTGAGACCTCCAACATATTCCAGAAACCTTTCTAGACCTCTTCAGTGTCGTCCATGGTGAAACGCTCCGCTCTAACTGATAAGCCGTGAGTGAAATTCAGGTGGGACACTTTCATATTGAAGCCTCATAGGCGCCATCCTCAGTTCAGGAGGCCATCTGTTTGAAATACTGTTGGCAAGTCAGAAGCGATAAAACAATCACAGTTCAGTGTCCGTGGCTCTTGTAACCACGTAATGGCGTTGGCTGGGTGGCGGCTTATCACCGTGGACGGCGGTGTCTTCCATGTCTGGCGATCCAAGATGGAGATGTAACTACCCATTTTGTCACTATTAGAGACATTTTGTGACTGGTGGGTCAGTCTCACATGGCACCTAGGAGGTGATTTCAGCTAAGGGACTGCAACTTGTGGGCTAGAAATTGAGGAAAATTCTTGGTGAAGTCATAAAAATGCAGTGCTAAGGCGGGAATCATGATAATTTGATTTTGGCCGTTTTTTGACCGTTTGTAACTATTTTTCGTGGATGCGCTCTATGCATATATTCGCCCTGGGCACACCAAGGATTTTTCTGTGTGTCCCTCTTATTGACAGGCAGAAGAGATGAGGGTTCAATGAAATTTCTAAAGACAGCAATTTTAGTTTTCCTGAAGGTAGAAAAAGGGACACAAGAAATGAGTTAACGGTAGTTCTTTAACTTATCTACTCACTGTTATGGATTAAAGGCAGTGCAATCAGCTTTCCTATATTACCTACATCAATTTTCCCTACCTTCCAGGATTAAGGATATGCCCCCCCCCTCCCATTTCCACATAGGCATTATATAATCCCTTATATAATCCCCAGCACTGAAATCTGCCTTTGTCAATTTGCTGACAGCTAGGTGAAGGTTCCGGTTATGAAGCTAATTGATAACTAATTTCTAACTACAATCAATCCCAGGGTAATTGGTGCAGTGTCCTTGCCGACAGGCAGGCGGGCCAAGTGGTGAAAATAACAATGAGATGTGCTTAGTTTGTGTGGTTTTTGTTGGTGCTCTTTGTAGATTTATACTTGTGGTTTTGAGATGCTGACACGTTTGTGGGAACTGTTGAAGATGTGGAATGGTTGTACATGGTTAATGTCAGTATAACATTACAATACAAAATGTACTCTGCTGTCTATAACCTGCCCCCTATTTTGTCTTTATAGACAACACGCCCGCTGTTTTTATCATGTTTTCCCCTTCTCCTTAGTTAGAACTCATCTTTCTTGAGTATAAAATAATGTACTTCTTTCATGGCAAACTTACTGGAAGCCATTATCCTCAAATGGGAAATAGTTTTGAAGTAAATCTCTATAATTTATACATTGTAAATAAATGTTTTCCTGGTCCCACGCTCTTTAATCAAACAAGGTGATGAATATTCAATACCCAAAGCAAACTCTCGCCAGAAATAAGTAACAGAAACCGGAATGACAGAATCTCTGACCGTGTCTGCAATTTATTTTTCATTGCGATGCCAGTAGTGATCCTACACAAATAAATGGTGTTTCTGTAATAAGAAACATGCTACACAACAACCTTTTCCACTTTTGGCTTCGCATGAGTATATTACTATCATAAATACCGTATTTGACTTGACCACTGTTTGTTCTCTAACTTTTGTTATGTTCTCTTCTTGTGTTATCATTTTTTCCACTTTTGGCTTCGCATAAGAATATTACAGTATTGTAAATATCGTTAAGCCAAATAGAAATATTCAAACTGAAACTCATAGAGTGTACGTTTCATTATAACCTTAAAATGCTTAGAATTATTTCACCTGAATCATGATAGATTCCATCATGGCATAAACTAGTTTGTACATAAACAACGATGCTACAACGACATGAAAAGGTGTGTGAGGAATCCCCACCCTTGTCAATAATAAGAGCGTGAGTTTAAATTTGATAGCTATTTCCTGGTAAACAGCTATAGACTATCGACCTAATCTGCAAAGGGGAAAAACGGACTGTTTCAGTGTCTGTATTTCTTATGATGGTGCCATTCACCAATGCTCGTCGTAAACATAATACGCACCCGTGTCCTTTATATGGTAAGAATTAAACTACCATAAAGAACTAACTGCATTGTACCGAGGGTTAAAAGGCAGGTATTTCAGGAATCTAAGCTCAGGGAAGTCTGTGGGGTTTCTTGTGTACATTGAGGAGAGCAAACAGGGCTAGTCAGAGAACGAATATATAGGCCAATTTTTCCACCTGCCGTATGGCAAGGAATACACTGATGTTGTCATAATAATCAATATGAGTCAAATCAAAATACATAGAATAATTATTACATTTGAGTAGAGGCCTGTATATTTTACATTATATATAAGCAGTTTGGATTTCCAATTATAAACTCTTTATAATGTCTAGCCTTAATAAGGCATTCTTGGTGGGTAGCCGTTGAATGTCTTTATCTAGCTGGTCCCACAATTTGACACCACAGAAATAAGCTGATCGCTGGTAAAAACTAGTCCTAGCTCTTCTGATGATGAATTTTAGTTTCAAGTCACCTCTAGTTCTTATATGTGCTCGTTCTATGGTTTCACCTTTTCTAGACTTTTTCCACATATTGGTTAATAACTGGAGGGCACGCTTTTTTTCGAGACTATCAACTTTACAAATTGTATGTAGATCATTGACACTGGTTTGTCTAATGCGAGTTTGGCAGCAGACACAAAGTGCCTGATTCTGCATACGCTGCAGCTTATTTAATTCAACTACCTGACCGCAGCCAGTATAAAATGAACAACATTCAAGGACAGGTGTAATCATAACTTTGTATATACTAGTACAGGTCGATTGTGACATGTATTTACGTAGCTTACATAATATAATTTATTACCAAAAGACTTTTTAACCTTATTGATATGGATATTCACAGTAAGTTTGGAATCCAATTCTACACCCAAGTATGGGTAGCTCAAATTACAAACTGGCAATACTTTGTCACCAAACCTAAGCGGAGGATCAGGTAGGGCATCAATTCTGTTGCCCGCACCAAACAACAGACACATACTCTTGCTTGCATTGATGGTCATATAATTATTATTGCACCACTGGTGTACCCTCATTAGGTGTGCTTGTAGGAGGTGGATGGCTTCATCATGTGTACGTCTACATAGTGCCTCCAGGTTATGTTTCCTTTTCTGATATGATGCTGCATTCAGCAGTAGGCCAGCAGAGAATTGGTGCATTATGCCCCCTGTCCCTGAATTAGCTATATGAAATTATCCAGCAATCCTTTAATACGCCCTGAAAGGCTTTACTCTAGGAATACAGGCATGGATGAGGTCTTTGTATTGACTCACTGGAGGAACGTGAACAGGGGGAAGGGCCTCGGGTGGGGAGGGGGTGGTTGAGGGAAATGAAGAATTACATGTGTTTACCTGTGCATATGCATCAGCACTGAAACAGGGAATTGGTTGGTGGAGGGAAAGCACTGACAGGTGGGTGGGTGGGCCCCACTCAGTGTGTCTGTCTGTGTATGTACCTGTCATCTAAGGCCAATCCATCAGGTGGGTGCCGGGGGGGGGGCGTTATTATCATTGATATGGGGAAGTGTCCCTGGGACATTTAATAGACACTGCAAACCTCCAACCAAACATGAGCGGAGAGTTCAGCGTTTCAGTGTGACAATCTTTTGATCCTCTTTCAGTTATCTATAAAAAGCTACAACCACCACCCACACACATACACACCTCGAGCACCCACTCACCCACAGACACACTGACACGTTGTATTTGGGAGAGCAGACACTCCCCCAGGATCCTCCCACACTGACATAACAACATAGTGAGTAGGGCCGGCTCCAGTGTATTACAACCTCCATGTACAGCACATGGGCCTATACAGATGGCCAAACATTACTACGGAGATATTTCCTATACTCGGGACAAGATACTGTGTGACTACTAAGCTCGACACATTCACAGTGTCACGCAGATTCGGGGAGCTATCATTAAACATACAACGTATATATACCCGTGATAGTACAGGAGGTTAGCTTGTACCCATAGCACTCTCTCACTATCAGATGGATAGTGCTGTAGCCCAATGCAGTATATATATAAACATGGTGTGCATATAGAAGGTAGGTACTGGTTATTTTTTGATGTATAATAAAGGAGTGACAGTTTGCAGAATGTGAGAATGTATTACATAGATAGGGACAGATGATATACCCCTGTATATATAGGAAAGGGCAAACCTATTTAGCACCAGCTTCATGTGTATATGGCGTTCTTGGGTGGGTGGGGGAGGTGATCCAATCGGGGTTGGGGGATGGTAGGAAGTCAGCTGTTTCAATAGCCGTGTAGGGTGCATATAATTATACACATGGCCGTACTCAAATTATATTATTAAATTATAAGGACCCATGGTATAGAGTATGATCATTTGGGACTATTCTGATGTCATTTATAATTATCTTGATGAAGTCGCGACCAATGCTATAGGCAGGTACATTGCAAGTGGCTCTCGAGACTAAAGTAGAATGGTAAATACGCAGGAGGGGAAGGATGACATACCGATCTGATAACCATATCTTTCACCGACCCAATCAGCTTTATGCTGCACCAAACATAGATAGGCTAACTGCGATAAGGGAGTGACATATAAAATGATTAGGCAGCCATCTCAAGACTCTCACTTTGATTTAAAACATTGAAGAAGATTTATACATTGTACGTTTCTTTACTAAGTGGCGGATTTCTTCTTCTTCTTCTTCTTTTTTTTTTTTTGGGGGGGGGAGGTCGCCCCTCCTGTGTTTTCCAATGTTTAATTTGTCACAAAAGACCCTGAGAAGATATTTTTTTTGTAAGCTACCCCCAACCCTTTCAAATGTTTGCATCCGCCACTGTGAATTTACAGGATCTATATTCACCATATGACAAATCAACCTGAATGAGGAATTGGGACGAGTCCATATCCTGTATGGTCTCAGGGCCTTCTCTCTTTTTAGTCTGCGACTAAATAATTCTGTGTCAATAGCAGTGCAGCACCAAACTGTCTCTGCATTGTGTATAGTACAGTTACACATCCAGTGGTGGTGTGGGGGTAGTGTAGACAGTATGACAATGTAAATTGACATTGTACTGTAGATATATCTGTCACAATGCCAAATGACAGCTGGTGTGTGTGATCCCCTATATGCAGAAATCTATACATTCCCTCGAGTCTATTTATTATGCGTTTAATGTATGTTATGGGAACGCACGAGTGGATTTACAGGTTAATAATCCACGACCCCGAAGGAGGAGTGGATTATTAACCCTTAAATCTACGAGTGCGTTCCCATAACATACATTAAGGCATTTATCTCATAGATTCCTCCATTTTGTATTAGTTTCTTACCTTATAACCCAAGAATTAATCCAGGAGAAGACATTTTGTAAGTGCATACAATCCACTCGGTTTGTCAAGCCGTCGTGGCCATGTTGTTGTTCTGCCCGACATACCTCCACCTTTACACACATTTTTCTGGTATAATCTAAGCATGTCAAGTTCTGTACTTCTAGCACTCCCAAATAGACGATCTATAGTTGGTGTTCGCCTACATTTTGTATCCATTTTCTTGTAAATAAATAAGAATCCATTGATTTTCCACAGCGATAAATTTCGCCACCCGCCTCCACCATGCTCGGCTTCGTGTTGACAGTGTGGGAAGGTCCCGTATGTAGGTCAGCCTGACGGACGAGGGGGTGGGTGCCGACACGTATCGCTATGGAAAATCATTGGATTCTTATTTATTTCGGACAAAATGGAGAAATTAGCCATGGCATTTTCGTCTAGGATATCAATGGAAGTTTCCCTGTTTTCCACCTTCCACCATTGGATTCTATGCTAACGAGGTGTGTAAACATCAGGTATGTCGGAAAAAATTTTCAAATACTCCCTGGCCATTGGCTTCTATCACCGGTCGGCTTGGTATAGTGGACAGCGAGCTCGCCTCCTGCCACAGCGGCTGGGGATTGATTCCCCGTTGAACCTAAACGGTTTTAACAGGAAATGTATGGAGGAGTTGACATTGTATATTCCCCCAATTTATTAACATGGAAATATTGAAACCAGCAGCTTCTTGAAGACGAAGAAAAGGTCTGAGAGCAGGGTTATGGCTTGATAATGCACGGGGGTTATGAGCAAAAAAGCAAAAATCGTGAGATAAATAATTATGTACATGTGTATGAATCCAAAACGTACATGTGCAACCAATGTGTATCCGAGGGATCCTGCAATATAACATGTATTATTGTGTTATACTTTTAATCAAGGTTAGAGATACATTTGTGTTATCATGGCATTTCGAGTTCTGGGATGACCCAACATGTAAGGGGTGGTAGCATAAGGCATACCTTGCTCTGGCCTGAATTGCAGTATGGAGTACTGTATATGGAGAATCATCGATCACCTCAGAACAGAAGAGTTTTGTTCCAAAATGCATTAAACACAATTTTTAATAAAGAGGCCGAAAATTTAAAGCAGACGCGGGACGAGCAGACATGGGACAGATACTTTTTCAATTATTTAACTATGATAGCCACAAACATATGGGACAAATATGGTTCTGGGAAATTCCTTGAGACCATAATACCCAATAGATAAAAGAATTGTGGTTGTAATAGGCTAAAAAGTGATGAGCTGCTCCATAAATGAGCAGACACGGGACAAGCAAATAAGCAGATGCAGGACAAGAGAGTAAATTTGCTTAAAACTCTCTTTTTCTAGACATTACAAAGCTTAAACTAATGATTTGATAAGTTCAGAGGCATAGCTTATCTGACAGTACCATATTTGTCCCATATGTTCAAAATATGTTTGCATCATAGGCAAAGAATGGAAAAATATCTGTCCCATGTCTGCTCGTCCCGCGTCTGCTCGTCCTGCATCTGCTCATCCCGCATCTGCTCACTTCAGACCTGCATCACTTTTGCTGGACCTGGTCTGAAGAATATGTGTTTCAGCTGTCTGATAAATCTATAAAGGTTTTATGTCGAGCCTCAGGCCACTACTACAAAGATGGGTACATGCTCAAAAACTGGAATAAATTCATTGCGTTTTGGAACCAAACTCTTCACTGTTTCATGTGTAATCTCTGACCTTATGCCGAATCTGTAATAGCCAGAGAATGATATTTGCCTATATATGGCTGACTTTCGATGGTGTGGCTTTTTCTAGGTGCAAGACACTCTGTTCGTGATGAGTTAAGCTGTGGAACAGAAGGAAAGAAAGAAGAAAAAAAACACTTATTTACAGAACATGTAATGCGGTACTCTCTCTCTCTCTCTCTCTCTCTCTCTCTCTCTCTCTCTCTCTCTCTCTCTCTCTCCTGACAGCAAGTACATTTTATGTGGGTCACTTTAGTGCCACAATTATCAGCACAGACAACCTATTTAATCAGAATACACCCTGCACAACATGAACAAATATGGACTCACTGTAATACTGCAGAGAATTATCATTGTAGAACCACACAGAATGATATGCAGCAGGTTATTTTCTACATTTAACTTGCAAAGTTTTACTGGAAGAATGCCCACCAGGCTCATGAAATGACTTTTGATATGCCCCAGTTAACAATGGATAGGTTTAAGTAACCTATTCTGAAAATGTTATTTTTAAAAAAATGTAATTCTAGGCCATACTATAAAGCTGCGAATGATACGATGCATCTTATAGAGAAACCATTCCCTTTTGTTAGATAATACGTGCTTTCATTGGGACATGTAGGACCATTAAAGTGCAATAAGTGATGATAAGTGAATATGCAGCCCAGGTGTAATTGAGGTGTACACATGTATTTGAGTAAGTGAGGCACTCTTATGCAATGTAATTATCACAGAGGGAGGACAAAGGAGCATTGTCTGTATGCCCACAGGTGAAATTTACTGAAGACCCTAATGTACAGGTAGACTACTATAATAACAGGTGTATTCAGGTGTTAAAGCAGACCCATGTACAGAGCTTCTGGGATCTCCAGTAAAGGGGGCACCATTGCTTGCTTTGGTACCTAGACAGGTTAACGTTTATAACAGCCAGCATGATCGGGACCAGCTCTTAAGTAATGCACCCTAAAAAGTCTGCACTGAATGAAGGAAATTATTCCATTGGTCAATAACTTATCCTGCTAGGTCGGGATACAATGTACCTGTGTACGGTGGACAGTAAAACTGGGTAGATGGCCTTTGTATGAGGTGGATTTAGTCTATATCTGTGATATATTTGGATAAGCCATAAAGGTGGGCACAGAATAATAATAAATATAGGATGTATTGGCCTATACGAGGCAAATGACCTTCTGAATTTGAAATATGACTATAGAGGTTCCTATACCAAAAAGAGGTAATCCCACTGTATAATCGTCGGGGGGTAATTTGGAGTAATAAACTACAGAATTATTGTTTTATACATCATCATTAAGTGACTTTAGTCACAAAATAGTTGAATGTACGGAATTTCTATGACGTGTTTCTGGGTCTTAGAATTATTTTGTTTTTGTAGCCCATAGGCTTCACCACTGCCGTAAAAAAAAAGAATAGCCATAAAAAAGCTAGCCATAGTATCAAGTCTACCCTAGCTCTCACGGCGCCCTGGTCCACTGCCTCTTTGATAACATGTATATAGCCGACATAGGTACACAGTTTGGGGCTGGTATAAGCGCCGTGAGTAGCACGGCTCACTGCCTCTTTGATAACATGTATAAAGCTGACATAGGTACACAGTTTGGGGCTGGTATAAACGCCGTGAGTAGCACGGCTCACTGCCTCTTTGATAACATGTATATAGCCGACATAGGTACACAGTTTGGGGCTGGTATAAGCGCCGTGAGTAGCACAGCTCACTGCCTCTTTGATAACATGTATAAAGCTGACATAGGTACACAGTTTGGGGCTGGTATAAACGATGTGAGTAGCACGGCTCACTGCCTCTTTGATAATATTTATATAGCCGACATAGGGGTGCAGTTTGGGGCTGGTATATTTTAGCATAGTTTATTGTATATAGCACCTTGAACATAGCATGTCACTGAAAGCCTCAGGCTTAGCCTGTGGCCTTAGGCATTTTAAATGTATCGCCCATTTACCTATTATGCTTGGTACATGTTGTTCCAATATGAATTAGAACCACACATTGAACGTAGAGCAATGTCTCACTAGGCCTCAGAAATGGCACAAGGATCACTGATCCTCCACAAATATGACAGATCCCAAACACACAAGTGATGGGGCCCCACCCATATCACTCCACTCCCCCCCCCCCATCCCATTCAGAGTTAATCTCCTCCTACTATGGGACCACTGTCCCATATCTCCCCCTACCAGACAGATTCAGACGTGTCCATTTGTTATCATAACATCCCGGTAAGTCTTATAAAAGTATATTGTGGATTTACCCAGATGTACTCGTGCTCCTGCAGCATTTGAACTAAAAATCGTCAAGACAACAAATCATCATAAGGTGGATTGACTAATTGATGTTTTTTTTTTTCAACATCGATAGCCTGATTAACACGAAAAGAGTTATAGGAGATGACTATGTGTCCCCTCATTTTCAGTCATTTTGGTGGTGCAAATAAGTTTCAAAAAATTTTATATATATGAGGCAGAATTACTTAATGAATTTGTAGTGCCATTAAAGGAGGAGATGTAGGGGTCTTGCAGGAAAAGGTATTTCAGTACCAACTATTGTAAATTTCGAGTAATTGTCTATATTCTACAGAGTCAGTTGGTTGGCGGCCATAAGACTCTTTTTGCCTGCAATGGTGAAGGTATATGATGTGTATCCATGTATCAACTTTCCCACCTTTTTTGGCAATGTGGTTCGAATAGGGCAGTTTTGGCAAGAGTTATGCGAATAGTGGTTTGGTGGTGCCAATAACCTGGGTGAAGGAGTGCTGATATCAGACGACAAGCTAGACTTGCTCAAGTCTATTTTCGAGTTACAAGCAATGCACATTGCTGCCCTATATTTTCTTTGTCCCCTGCTCCCTTCAATATACCCAAATGTCAGAATTGGTATAAGGAATTTGAGAGTTATCATGATGTGTAGGTGGTCAGAATTGATATAGGGAATTTAAGAGTTAGTATGTGTAGTCGGCCAGCATTGATATAGGGAAATTGAGAGTTATTATGATTGTCTGTATCTAGGCTATAGGGCTTAGTATGGACGTCCTGTGTGTCCACCATTTTGAATTTCGCTGGTTGAGGTAGACCCCACTGATAAGACATATCATGATGGGTACCTTGTCCCTGGGTAACACCCACTTCCAGGGACATGCTGGTTCCATCCTATCAGCTCTTATCAGTGCATGTCGCCAGGAACCAGCTCCAGTCCCGCTTACACCCAATAGATTTGGTTGGGTGCACCATGTAATAACTGGTACCTCATGACTTCTACATGTATACCAGGAAAAGATGGTATCTTGTCTGCCCAGTGTCTTTATGTCGATATCATAATATTCTCATGACTTCTATTAAACTGTAGAAAAAAATAATAGAAGAAAATTATGGAAGAGACGAAGACAATATGTAGGGTTTAGGGGGTAGGATATTCGTTCGCTTCAAGCATGCAGAGCTGACTGTTCTTGCCATGTTCATTTCTACCCAACAAGCATCAATGTGAGCTAATGTGAATGAATGAAGTGATAAATAGGGTTTGCAGAACTAAAATGTCCATGAATCGCTAGATCCAATTTCTCTTTGTATATTCACGAAATCCACCATAATATTAAGGGAATGTCTGTTCTGTGCCATCTATTAATCTGAAAATACGAATATGGTATTCTTGGACTCTGCTCGATTTCTGAAGGTAAATAGAGTTGTAGATTATCATCAACACTAATCACTTTAGCCTTTAGATAAGCAGGACATGATAAGCGGATTAATAAGAGGCGATTAGGGGCATGTATGCTGTGTAGACGAATAGTTAGGGACAGGATATCAATACCATCTACCCTCCAAACACCTGAGCCAAATTGTCGTCTGCCAAGCCGGACGGCAAACAGTTAGGGTCGTCATTAGCACCCAGAATAGGGCCTCGGTCTGTAATATCGACACATCGCCGGAAACGAGCGCTCAGTCTTAACTCGTTGTCGTCTGCTCGATTTCCTATAGCTCCAATAACTCCTTCGACGCTTCCAGATTTTATAAAACTGTTTCAAAATTCATTTTCGTTTCATCAACATTTTTTAGTCCCTCTCCAGCGACAGCTTTGAAGGCGAGTGACAGATGGTGGGCTTAAACCACTGATAGAGGATTTAAAGTAGTACAGGCGCGGATTTTGGCAAGGGAAATAAGAGAAATGGTAAGAAATAGCGTGGCGCACCAGACCCTGATGAAACGGAACCAATAGCCAGGAACGCATCCGGCAGAATTGGACTTGTGCTGCTGACAAGCAATAGGGGGCGAAATTCTGATAAATAGAGGGGGGATCCTATGAGCCTTTGACATCCCAAAGCTCATAGGATCCCCCCTCTAGTGTCACTAACGGTCTAATAATTGAACTAGGCTATTTCATGTCGTGTTAAAAAAAAATAACCGGTTTTATTTTCATGTCAAAATTTCTGAAAGACATGGACTGATATCATCAGTTTGACCAGTACACTGATAATCTTTAAGGCAAAAAATCTAGTCATAGGTAGTATGTGACTAACCTACTTAGTCGTAATGATGAATACAAATACCGGTATGTCTAACTTTTTCCATTTTGTTAGTCATCTCTGGCTAATCCAAGTTAGTCATTTCATTTCTAGGAATGTGAATATGAATTTGATTTCCCAAAGCGATAGGAAGAGCAGGGTTGGTTTTGATATGTAAAACCATCATATTTGTCTACTTCAAGCCTTCACAGCTCTGAAGAAGCATATCGTATGCCTCACATCAATTATATTTACAACCCATAACTTATGTAAGTATTGGATTGTAACATCATTTACAGCAATGTGGATATATATTATACATATCATAGTTTCCATGTAATAGGTGATTATGCTTTTTTTAACTCACCTCCCACCTTTTTTTTGGTAAACATGATGCCAGTTTAAATTGCCCTTTCACCTTATATACACAGTAAGATGAAATTACCCTTATTTTAACCAAACAAAGATGGCTTTAAAAGTGTACACCCAAAAGAAAATGCTTCTTTGGCATTGTGCTGCCCCCTGGTGTCCTAATTTAGTATATTTTCCTAGAAATATGACTAGTCACTTAGTCATTTTTGATTATTGGTTAGTCACTTTGTTCATTAAGTTAGTCAAATTAACTAATACTGAAATGACTAACCTGGGTTATCCACTACTGACTAACTTTCTTAATCTAAAGATTATCAGTGTAACTACCATTGATATAGGAAAATACAGCCATGTGAAGAGAACGGTTAGGCCCTAGGTAAACTGAGTAAAAGGGCTGTGCTTCAGGTTATCCAACCTTATCCTACCGATCCCATTCCTTTGTTAATGTCAGTATTACGTAGCACAGAAGTAGTATAGAAAACATTTCAAGGCAGAAAATTATGATGTAAGACAGGAAATGTACTGAAATATCCAGTTATTGTTGTTAATGTTCACCCACGACGGCTGGGATTGCGAGAAATAACTAGATATCATCGGGGTGTAGCCTTTAGTACAGGCGCCGTAGAATGTCGTCTGCTAAAGTGTTATACGGTGTCAGTGTAATGCCACGGTAATGTTTGCAGGGTCAGCAATAGTCAATAAAGGCTAGGGGACATAATATGTCGCCTGTCCGGGACTGTTCACTGATCCTTCCGGCCTATCTCAAATGATTGAAGCTCTGGTAGCACGCGCGAGGTCTACACTGTAACACCACGATTTTACCATTCTATAGACGATTTTTACTATACTTGGGGTGTTGGGTGAGGGAGGGGAGGGGTAAAGCCATAATGATAGATATATCTTAGAAGCCCCAATATACATAATCCACTTTTAAGGCCTACTTTTCCAAGAACCCTATCATCTATAACTGCATCATAGATCCATTTTCACTCTTACTGAGATGATGCTGGTAAAATCCCATTGTAATACACTGTACTCCATTTGACTAGTCCAGACTCCATTTCAAAATTTCCCTTGTGTCTCTTGGCATCAAAAACACACATCCTATTCAGTCGGCAGTATAGCGGTGCAATGGGGGGGGGGGGGGGGGGTAATCCATTCTACATTGTTATTAATGGGTGTAGCTGTCACATAATAATGGCCACACTCTCCGATGACCTGTCTTTGGGTGCCGGTCGATCTACTTAAAGCAGTTTTTAGACACCGGAATTCGGATTAAGCCACACATCACATAAATACACCAACCAGAACCGCCGCCAGAATTCCTTGCATGTCTTCATTTGTGTGTTTGTCTGATTTTAACCATTGCACTGTAGGAGAAATCGATCAAAATGCAGGAGCTAAAACTCTTAGTGACTATCTTTTGATGGATTGACATACTTCTAAAAACAGCTGTGAAAATTTAAAAAGAAAAGAAAAAGCTTCATATTAGATTTTAAATAGCTCCCTAATACCTTGCTACCCTCAACCCAGCCATGTCTCGACATTAGTTACCATTAAAAGGACATTTAGTAAAAGGGGAGTTAAATCGATTTACATTTGCGTGTTAGCTCTCCACCACCGTAAAGTACCCTACTTGTATGGCCGCTTCCAGAAAAATAATTACGACCATAGATCGAAGAAAGCTTTTAGTACGTTCAGAGATAGAGGAGGTTTGGTGGAACTGGCCGCCGACGTAATGTCTAAAAGCACCTAATGGTGAGCCTGCAGGACAGGTAATTATGTGAAGCTCGTGTGTGGTGGTATCCACATAAAAAGGTTATAGCTTTGCTCTACTAGACCTTTGTTATTTATGTCCATTGATTACCGTAAATTCTCACGTATAAGAAGCGGCTTATAGACCATTTCATAGGTCGATTGGGGCTTATAGGGTCTTTAGGATGTCACACGGGTTTAGACTATAGTAAGAAATGACAACCTTTTCATACCTAAAGTGCTTATTTTTATATGTCGATGAGGCTCATGCGTGGGGTTTTAAGTAGTATTATGTGGATGGTGATTGTCTCTATTGAACAAGGAAGTCCATCAAGACAATCATTTGGGAATTAAGCTTTCATACTGATCCTATGAACCAGCAGACATTTATAGCTTTAGGATGGTCAAATGGACATGCCTGTGGATTTATATTACATACTTATGGCAGGTTGGGACGTAAGCTGCACCTGGTTATGACGTATATACCGATAAATAGATCCGGAAGTTGGTCTAAGCAGCTTATAGATTTGGTACACGAGTAATTGGGGAGCAGCAGTTCTTGGGGTAGCTCTTGGTTGTGCCGTGAGCAGAAAGTCAAGTCGGCCAGCAGTGGCCAGGTTAACGAGGATGGGTTTGACGGTGTGTGAGCAGCTTGCCTCGTGGTCATGTGAGCAGCTCAGGGTGAGGAAGCTGCTCACCCAGGGTGAGGAAGCTGCTCACCCAGGGTGAGGAAGCTGCTCACCTTCTCTGCTCTCTGTGGGCACCAACACAGGATCCCTACCCCTGACGCCTATCCACAGTGAATCAACCAGAGTCACTCACACTAACCCACTTATAGATGGCACGCCCTCTCCGCACCCATTCTTCATTTTGTTTCATTGCTTTCCTTTCTGCCATTTGATCCCCCGTTGCTTCACCTCTTATTCCATCAGCTCCTCCGTTGCCACTCAACTATATTACATTCCTCACTAAAACCACCCATGTTTCCAATTCAACACTTTCAATGCGACAATCTTCTTGCACCTTACCACCCCATTCATATCTTTTTGGAAATTTAGAAACAAGTCTTGTCATTGATTCACTCAATATAACAATCGCTGGCAACTAGGTGAGGCTCCACTATGCGATTTTTGCTGAAAATCGGAGCTATTCTCACAAAAGCAGACACAAACACAGATTATAGAGTGGTATTTGTTATTATTTCAATGTGTAAATAGAAGATTGAGAGAGCTTTTTGTTTATGTGGGGAAGGCTTTGTGTACAATCTCAGGCACATTTTTGTTGCCAAAAGATGCTTTTGTTTACTAAATCAAGTTGACCTAATGTAATTATTGCAGACTTTCACACTGATGACTCTCTGCAACTCAATATCAGACAGGTTTGATTTTTACAGTACAAGACCCTGCGATCTGTGTGACTGCTGTGTTGTTATTTATATTGTGCTGTGTTGATGTTTATATATTGAACTCCCACCCAATCACAGAGTCTATGCAGGTACAGGTTAGTTGGTAAATATGGCACACAAGGAGATAGATCACCCATAAAATAACCCTGAAATCTCATGTTTACAATTGTAAATCTCATGTTTACAATATAGGAATGTCAACACCCTATACCTTAGGCACTATAGGGATAAAATTAGGTGAGAATGTACCAAAAAATCGCATAGTGGAGCCTCACCTACTGGCGTGCCGAGGCCAAAGCAACCCCATGAAATACAAGTGTATGAAAGCTATTGACATCGTTTTACGCATTTTCGCTGTGGTAGGAAGGACCTATATGACAATGTGAACGGTGTTCATTGCAATACATAGCATTATAAGTCCTTCTGTATATGCACACCAGAATCCCTGAAATAGAAATGAGACACTAGCGTGCCCATGGAAGGTTATTGTAGATTATATTTCTTTTTCTGTGCCTCAGCAGTTGTCTCCCATGGTAAACCCGATCTCTGCGTGATGGGGCCACACTCAGCCCGGTTGTTATGGTAACATGTCTGCTACCATTGCGTGTGTCTTATCAGTAGTAGCAGCACTCTGCTATCTACCTCTACTATGGGCAGACTGTGCATATACATAGGCTTATACAGAATATGTCTGTGGAGGGGGTGAGGCTCTTGTAGCTGTCCACTTCTCAGCATCTCTCTGCCACACGGATAATATGAACTACCTTGTACCTGTTGCTATGTACCTTGATTACACTGGGATGTCGACTTTTCATAGACATCTATGCACATCCACATCAGCCAAAAACTGGGACGTATAAATACAAATCTAAAATCTAAAGACATGCAAGTCTGTGCGAGTCAATACACTTGTGTTATTCGGGTTGTGTGTCGTTGCATATCATAATTTAACCACAAATGCTGACATATCTAGCCTTGATTTTCTAAGGTTGTAACCTGAAGAAAACGAAAAAGTTCAGCGTACAAGAAAATCGAGGTTTCCTTTCTTCAAGCTGTAACCAGACAGCTCCACAAAAAGCAAATCCCAGTAGATGTCTGTGATTTTTTTAAATGTGCTAGTTACCACCCAAATACTGTAATGTGGGAACAAATCATCAGCCTGCCCCCTTCATTCAAGTCCCAGTACACCACAACGGGGACAATCATTTGGATCAATAAAAACAAGACAAATGGCAAGTCCTCATGGATAACACTGGAGTATTACTAGAAATTGTAGCAAATTTGTCACAATGTTATCTCGGCCGAGACACCTCAGAATTCAAATTACTTAAGAAAATGTTCCAACGTGTGCAGTCAAGTCGAAAATGAAAAGAAAGTCCAATTTGCAAACACAGGACGTGAGCACTGCTTCATTTATCTATTTCATGGGGGAAGTGATTGATTACAGATTGGGGACTGAGACGTCTGGGGTGGAAAGCAGTATTGTGTCACATTGAGTAGTTATAAGAAATAGCAGGGCTGTGAAATCTCTGATTAGAATTGGAAATCCGATTTTTTTTTGTCTTAAAAAAGATAGCTCCTGAAATCTCTATAAATCCAGTGAGAAAATCTTTCACCATTTATATGGGGGGGGGGGATGCTAACATTGCATGTCTGATCCCTTTGCATATTTTGGATATTTCAATATCCCAATGCCGAATTTTAACCCTGGACAACATAAGATTGTTATAATATTGATCAATGGACCCCTTTTGATAACTCTATTCTGTTGTAAAACATTATCTGGACGTTGCCGTGAAATCATGAACCCTAAATAGGAGTGGTATTGTAAAACCTTACAAAGGACCTTGAAAGGAGCTAATTCAATCTGAAGATATTAAGTCAATCGCGCCTTTATGTAGAAAATGATAGGCTCTGTTATAGATATGTCTGTCAACGTAAGATGTTATTACATCGAGAGTAGAGATCGATGTGAAAAATCAGCTAATGCCTTCTGCCACTGTTCTGGTGGAATGGTGGTCCTAAGTAATTAGGATACAAAGAACCGTCATAATATGGTACCCAGCCATAACTAGTAGGCCACAGCTCCGTCAAGATGAGATAGAGTAGTGCAGAGTACCTCTTCCAGACTCTATCACTGGCACCTAGCCATATTGGGACATTACATAGATGCGTGAGAGGTAAGCTGGCCTGTGTGGAACCTCAGTTTCTGCTAGTTGTGGATTCGTGACTAGGTTCTGGCAGCGCAGCAATGCTGACATTGTGTCCCAAGTAAACAACAGTTTGTCTAACAGGCCCATGCGACCAGACCCCTAGTGCAGGCAGACCCCTCAGGGCGTACAGACGCCTGTTTACCCAGGGACAGCAACAGGCAGCTGGCAGGTTTGGATGGCCAATTCCCATTTTCTGTCTGTATGTGCTTAGTCCTAAAGCTGGGAATATTGCAGCTGGGAGCTGCAGTGGGCCTGTACCAATACTCAGCGTAACATATCCATAAATTTTAAGTATTTTGTTATGTCCCAAGTTGACAATTGACACTTGTAAACAGGAAAATGAATGAAGGAGTAATCAACATTTACTTTATTCATACCTAAAACATTACCTGCATGAACAGTGCAAATCGCAAGGATCCCATGGTTTCGTGAATTCGTAGTTTACATTGAGCGTGCTAATGTTAGAGACTTGTAATTCAGGCTCAGTTTATGTCCCCGACTTTGGCCTTTTAGACTATGGATGGAGGTGCTCTGAGCTGCTCTCCTTCCCTATCGATATACTAGGGGACCAAAGCTGCCGCTAGAACAGTGTTTAAATGGGCTATGGTAAGACGGAGGAGGTGTGGAACTGGACAAGACCCAGCCCATCTAGGCCTACTCAATATGATTGAGAGAGCTGCTCGCTATGTCAGGGTGAGTTTCAAACTCCCACTTGCAGAGCCTCCACTCCCTTTCTCTAACACTCTGCCCAATGTGGGTGAGTTTCCACTGTAAGAGGGAGCTATCAGAGACTGTTTCTTATTTTCACTGTTAAAGTGAACCACCAGACAGAGAGTTGCTCTCTTATAATGTCAGTTCAAGCTATCGGAGTGATCTGCTCACGATACTAGAGTGAGCTGTGCTTTTTAAAATTCTTTATTCATCCTGGCTATCGTGGGCCTAGGCCTGTATTGGTTCTAGCCAACCATGACTTAACCATGGATACAAAATCACTGCGTTCAATAAATCTGATGGGAGTTGGTGATGCTAAACATCAACTTTAACATAACTCTCTGTGTCAGCACTGGTCATGACAGAGCAAGCTACCATGTCGGAGTGAACTAGTCGGCTTATGTTAGTGAGCAATTAGTGTGGGTAAAATGGACATTAAACCTTGCGTGCACATACCTAGGTGACATTGCCTTCCATATTCTATTCTCAACAACCATAGGTCTAATTATGCCTTTTGCAAGCGCATATTATGACCGCAGGCCACGCTCCTGCACGAAGTAAAATGGTAAGGGTTATGGGCCCAGACATTAGAACAGAAACGCATCTCTGCTGGCAGAGGGAGTAGCTTACCTAATCTAATCCGATGTTGTGCCAGGGTTCAATCAGCGTGTAAATGAGGGGCTTGCTAATTGAAGCCCCAGGGAATATAAGGCTCTCTTCGCCCTCTATGACATATCTTAGTCCTGACCCCTGACAGGCCCGATGGTACAGACTACTAGCGTCCAAGAAATGTCAATGGGCGTATTGGGAAATGTTGGTATCGCCCCCTGGCGGATATAAGTAGTGGTAGGTTCAGGTCGGTGACTTTTGGGAAGTACCCGGTACATCCAAGGCAGGTAGAGCAAAGATAGCTGCCGAATATAATTTGGGCGGTAGATGAGTAGAGAAGATGATATCTGTCGGAAGGTATCCCCAGGAGGCCTACTGATTGCCTGGCTATTTCCTAAGATTTATCTTTTCCCCTTTATGCTATATTTGATATTTAGGCTACCATAACTAGGTCCAGTATGAACAGGAGTTTTGCCAAGTCTAAGAATAGATCATAGTGTTGGGAAGTCAAAATAAGTCATTTGCACCAGGCTGTAAATAACGCTTTATCTACAAGTCATTTAAAAGTGGATTTGGTTATGTTTGATTATATGAACCGTGTGACAGGGATCCGACCGGTATAAGGTCGTCATTACGCATTTGTAGTACGTATCAGAGTTGACTGCTGGTTTATTTAAAATTTTAAACAAGTGGTGCAGTCCTGACAATATGCCATCAACTATTGTTGAGCTACATAGGTAAAATCCATATACTGCACCCGCATATAGATGAACCCACCTGTTCTTCATGAATGATAAATATGCCGTTTCCAAATACATACATGTACAGAAATATATGTCCAAATATCAATTCTGTAGGGACTATTCCAATATTTAAGTAGTACATTGTGGGCATGCACATACAATTCTAAATACCGTAGTACTTTGATCTCCTGGTACTTAACAGGTAAACTCCAGCATTAAGTGCCATTACGTAAGTTGCTGGCCTGGACATAATGACAACCTTTGAAGGTACTCTGTCAGTACAATTAATGTTCAGCATTATGTCAGGACAGTCGTGTATTGTGGCCTAATTGACTCCCATCACCTGGTTGCAGAGTTTGAATGATTCATGCATTATTATACAACACTACTACAGTGGTATATTGGCAATGTGAGATGGGACCTGATCAAGTATTGTGTATTTATGCCTCTCTCCATGCAGGTGTTTATGACTGATAGAAGTTGTAAATGTGCACACCAATGGAGCCGTACACGTTTACTCCCCATACTCTACTTGGGTATCTGGGCTACTAGAGGAGTACACTTAACCTCTGAATGGAAGCTGAATTCTGATTGGTGGGGTGCAAATTGCGAGATAAAGTGGCTGTCGTGGAGTTACATGTGACTACCTCTTGACGTGCTGACCAGGTTATCAAATGCTTGGGAGGGGCTCATGAAACCAACACCTGGTCAAGGTAGGCACTGTTCTTATAAAATATATACAATGTATTATCTCTCAGACACTATTTTGATCTCCCTATTTTCTGTAGCATGCCACTCTACAGAGGACGAAGCATTATTTCCACACCCTCCCAATGCGTGCAGATTTCTGATTTGCCTTTAGCCTTTTGTATTTAGTTGTGATAGCCCCCAGAAATCATTTAATGATTATTATCATTATCCTCACTTGTTGAGCAGACGACCTTAGTAAAAATCGATATCTAAAAGCTGGTAATTGAGGAGCCCATATCAAATTGGCAAGTGAGTGTTTACGATTTATTGCTGGATATCACAGGCAGGATTGTTCCTTTGGTATCCCTACCCAAATACACGTCACTTGGCTTCAGGATATTGATGTAAATGACGCATCAACATGCCAAAGGCGAGCATTGACACAAGAGATCTGCGTGCGCACTATTTAATTGGATCTTATTCAACCTCATGCAACACCTGTATTTAGCAGAGATGACAGAGTTTCAGATTTTCTCTGATTTCAGAGTTTCAAAGGTGATATTTTACTACAGAAATAATAAGAAAAAAAAATTAAAATGAATATTTTATAACTCTGATAATCCTTAAAGATACACCCAACCCTAAGTGATTAATTTTGAAGGTATTTGTCACTCTGATTAGAGTATAACTCCACTTTTGAAGTGCCCAAAAATAATTTTCAGAGTTTCGCCAAATATCGAACTGACATCTCTGATTTAGTGTAGAGCTATACACAAAAAAAAGTGATATATCATTTGGGTGTAATGGCTGTTATTGAGGAGGATAATCCCCCTCCCCCACCCTGGAGGCTCACAATAATCTTCTCATTGACCACTTTCCGCTGCTTCAGCGGAAGTGGTCATATTACAACTGCATCGGCCCATAGACTTTGCCTAGAGCTCTACCCTCCACTGTAAATCAATGTACCAATCGCACCCCGGTTCCATACCTTAACTGGACTATGGCCCCCTCCCCTTACCCCCTCCCCCCCCCCCCCGGTGGGCTGCTACGCCGCTGAGGCAGTTCCCCCCCCCCACCTCTATGAGTTCAGGCTGTCATCGGCACACGGTTGGCGTTTTGCCCGCCGAGCGCATATAGCCCCCTCTCACCCCCTTCCCCCCACCACCCCCCCTCTTCCCCCCCCTCACCCAGCCTGACCTAGTTTCTTCGCACCAGAAGCCAAAATGTGCTGGTACCGCTGGTACTGCTGCAGCACCAGCGAAAGTGTTGTTTGTTTACAATGTGACGATGTGTCGGTGTTTTTAGCCCAAATGTGTTGTTATTTGAAAGAAATCTTGCTTTATTGTCGCAGTACATATGGATTATTGTCACAACTCGTCCTTGTTTGCCGCATGGTGCCGAGAAATTGCAGGAAATTGTTAGATTTGAACAAAGCATGACACCGCGTGCTGCGCGGCCCCGGCGTGTGCTGACGACAGCTTGAACTCATAGAGGTGGGGGGGGAACTGCCGCCGACCCACCGGGGGGGAGGGGGTGAGGGGAGGGGGCTATAGGCGCTCAGCGGGTTCAAGCCGACCGTGTGCCGATGACAGCTTAAACTCATAGAGGTGGGGGGGGGACTGCCTCAGGCTCAGCGGCGTAGCAGCCAAAGACGCCGACCCACGGGGGGAAGGGGGTGAGGGGAGGGGGCTAATGGCGCTCGGCGGGTTCAAGCTAACCATGGCTGTAGAGGCCAAAAATGCTGGGGAAAGGCCAAAATAGCCTGAAGCCAGAGAGACATCGTTGGGCGATAATAGGGTTCCGAGAGAAAAACGATTTTCCAGAGGAGTCCATAGCTGTTTGAATTTTTTTCCTACGACGATTTGGTGGAAAGTTATGGCCATTTTTGTGATGTCATAGCTTTAAAACATCGATAACTTTGCAGATCTGAAAATAAAGACCGCCATGACGTTCGCCAGCTCGAGCTACCCTTTATCTATAGGTCACACTATGGGAAACTCCTATTATTAAGGGAGATACGATTTATTTTGTAAAACTGCCAGTTCTTGGACCTCTCTGCCAGTACCTGGACTGGCGTCTGCCCCCGCGTCCCAAAAAAGCCTATATTTCGATCCATTCCTTCCTCAAACCTGCCCTTTTTCGCCGGTGACACTTAAAACGGATAGGTTTTGGCAGGAGGTAGGGCGCAGGTGGACCAGCTCAGGCCGAAAAGGCTGCTAGTTAAAAAAATTATTTCGCTTATTCTTTTACAAAACAAATTTTTTAGGGGGGCATGTTCTGTAAGGGGACGAAACACCCCAGATTGATACCGAACATTCCATATCCGCGCATATTATTTGCATAATTAGCATAATTATGCAGTATCTTGGTACTCTTCAATATAATATAGATATGTTCCATTGGTCCCTTATAGAATTCATATGCTTGCAAGTATAAACTACTGACTGCACCTAGTGACTAGTGGAATCTGAACAGTAGAAAAGAAAGACCCCTCCTCTACCTTTTTATAGCATCAAACAAGTTGTTCACTGGAGGCAGCCATTGCTTGATCAGATGCTTAAACCTTTTAGATCCAAATGCTAGTTACCAGTGCATTATCACTGTGGATAAGCTTTACACATCAATACCTGTGCAAGCCCTGTTTGCACTGAATGGATATCTTTCCATTTCTCCATTCTCTGGTGTTTGAAAATGTTGACGTCATTCTGTGTTTTAATTTGTGTTTTAATCTGTGTTTTTAAGGTACATGTATTGAGTTTAGGGCTATAAAAGGTTAGTGTTAGTGCTATGGTATGATAGTAATTACTCACTATTTGTCAGTGGTTAATCAATATAATTTTTATGTTAGTAATTACTCACTATTTGTTAGCAATTAGTCGAAATATGTCAGTATTTACTCACAATTTGTCAGCAATTAGTCAGTATACACCTAGTGACTAAGTATTGACATTAAAAAGATTAATGGCATTTTAATCATTTGTGCATCATGGCCAGATTGACATGATGCACTCACATTTTGTCAGTAATTAGTCAAAATATGTCAGAAATAATACATGATTTGTCAGCAATTAGTCAATATATGTCAGTAATTACTCACTATTTGTCAGCAATTAGTCAATACATGTCATTATTTACTCACAATCTCTCAGCATTTTGGTCAGTACATAACAGAGAAATAGCCATTGATTCAATTGTGCATCTTGCCTTGACTGGTATTTGTCAAAATATGTCAGTATCTATGGACTATTTGTCAGCAATTAGTTAATATATGTCCGTATTTACTCACATTTTGTCACCAATAAGTCAATATATGTCGGTGTTTTGTCACTATTTGTCAGCAAATAATTGATATATATCAGTACTTAGTCACTATATATATCAGCAATTAGTCAATATATGTCAGTTTTTACTCACTATTTGTCAGCAATCAGCCAAATCAGTCAGTACTTGGTCATTATATAACAGCAATTAGTCCATATATGTCAGTACTTAGTCACTAGATATCAGAAATTAGTCAACACATGTCAGTATTTACATAAAATTTGTCAGCAATTAGTCCATTTATGTCAGTAATTACTCATAATTTGTCAGATATTAGTCAATATATGTCAGTATTTACTCATATTTTGTCAGCAATTAATTAAAATATGTTAGTACCTATGCACTATTTGTCAGCAATTAGTCAATATGTCAGTGGGCTTCCCTAGCTCACTTAAAAGGGCCTATTTCTCCTCTTTCCTTTCCCCTCAGATGTGTGTGGTGCACATATGCTCGGGCACTGACACATTCCTCTGTGGAATTGTGTAATGTAGTTCTCGCCATGAATATAACCTCAGCTGTCGAAATGGCATTAAACATCTATTACTCACTCACTCACTCTCAATATGTCAGTAATTGCTCATAATTTGTCAGAAATTAGTCAATATATGTCAGTATTTACTCACTATTTGTCAGCAATCAGTCAATATATGCCAGTACTTAGTCATTATATAAAAACAATTAGTCCATTTATGTCAGTAATTACTCATAATTTGTCAGATATTAGTCAATATATGTCAGTATTTACTCATATTTTGTCAGCAATAAGTCAATGAATGTCAGTACTTTGTCGCTATTTGTCAGCAATTAGTCAAAATATGTCAGTAGTTATGTACAATTTGTCAGCAATTAATTAAAATATGTCAGTACCTATGTACTATTTGTCAGCAATTAGTTGATATGTCAGTGGGCTTCCCTAGCTCACTTAAAAGGGTCTATTTCTCCTCTTTCCTTTCCCCTCAGATGTGTGTGGTGCACATATGCTCGGGCACTGACACATTCCTCTGTGCAATTGTGTAATGTAGTTCTCGCCATGAATATAACCTCAGCTGTCGAAATGGCATTAAACATCTATTACTCACTCACTCTCGATATGTCAGTAATTGCTCATAATTTGTCAGAAATTAGTCAATATATGTCAGTATTTACTCACTATTTGTCAGCAATCAGTCAATATATGCCAGTACTTAGTCATTATATAACAACAATTAGTCCATTTATGTCAGTAATTACTCACAATTTGTCAGATATTAGTCAATATGTCAGTATTTACTCGCATTTTGTCAGCAATAAGTCAATGAATGTCAGTACTTTGTCGCTATTTGTCAGCAATTATTCAAAATATGTCAGTAGTTATGCCAAATTTGTTAGTTAACATGCACATCCTCCCTTCATCACACTTTTAAAGAAATTTATAGCCTATATAACCCACACTCCTACTCAAAGCCTACCACACATGACTCTTTTGCCAAACCAAAAGGGTCAATGTTATCTAAACGGCCATCTAAACTCCTAAACCCCTCATGAAAGTGGTCTTGCAGCTTTGCTGCACCCTCTCGACCCCTAGCATCCTCGTAGGCTACTACATGTATATGTATTATTTTAAAACCACAATGAGGGAAACACTATTCCAGATCTACCAACCCATTAATACTAAAATGTGCTTCGAATCTGGAACCACATTTACCATTTGTATATAGCTACACCATTCAGCCTTGTAACATTAGCTCGGAAAGCTATTCCTGTTGTTACCATGGCATGACTGCCGAGTGGTTTGTCATTTAGCACTGTGTTCTCTATGACGGTGGAGCAACTCGCACTGTATAATGATAATTTATTGTGGGTTGTGCCCTGAGCAGGTCAGGTAGAGTCATTGTGAAGGTTGTGTGTGTCACATGGGTGTTCTCCATTGTCCCTTTAAGGCCAGGCCTGAACGATGCATTTAGGGTCATGCCCCTCGGTCGTCATGATGCACCAATGCAGTGTTGGTGAGTCTATTTATTATTTACTTATCCGCACTGCATTGGTACATCATGCCGACACTACAGGAGTCAGCCGCGTGAATTTGGTCAAGGCTGCAACCATTCATCGTGACCACCAATGGACATACTCCATCACAGAAATATGCAGTACACATTTAAGCAGCCTTTAGAGGGTTGGTCTCATTATAGGGGCTGATAACATAGGAAATGTGTATAGGGGGTAGAACCATTACCTCCAGGTCACCCTGAGCCTCCTGTGGGGTAACGAGCGTCTATAGAGCTGGCTAGATCCCGGCAGCCCCTACAAAATGGGCCTCTAGTGCAGCAACATAGAGCTATAACAAGCCTGATAAATCGATTTAAGAGGGCTTCAACGACACTTGACAAAAATCATCAGTAATAGGCACGTTTACCTTCGACGTCTGATAGTCTGGGTATCACGTCTCAGGGATATAACATTATTGAAGTAAAATCTTGTGATTTAGGCTCGGGATAAGAATATTATTAAGCAGACTTTTGAAAGATTGGTGTAGAAAAGATGCTTTCAAATATGGCTAGACTATCCAAATGCCTGATCCAGTTCCACTTGTACACTAATATGGAAAATGTTGTCCTGTACAATATATATATGGGTGAAAATCTGAGCTATGCACCAATTGGATAAGAAAAGTGCTAGAAAATTAAAGTTGAAAATGTATACTTCTGACTCTACAACACATTTATATGTGTGTTAGGCTGTATTATTCCAAAAGGGGACAGTATCAAAATCATTATTAGAAAGATGGCAGAAGGATAAAGAATGATCCCTATGTTGTGAGATAGGAGGGCAATATGTCTGTTACCATGATTTTGGACAATTCAATATGCCTTTAGATAGGGGAGTATTGTATAAAAGTTGTTAATGTTAGAAGAACGATATCTACAGAACAAAAAAAAAGGGTATAGCTACATTTTGGAATGAATAACTAGATGTGAAGAAATCATTATATCCTCAATCCCAAGCCCTAAACTCATAGTAACGGAAATATCTTAAATGAGATATTAATTTCCCAAATTTATTTCTATCAGTCAATCTACACAGGACTGTCCATAGTTTACTTCAGTAAGACACATTGACTTTAACTTCTAAGAAAAAACTTATGATAACAATGATCCAACGTGCATTCTTAGCTGATATTTACTTTTATTTTCTCTAAAGAGACAGGGTCATTTTGCCTATTTTTCACATTCTATCAGCCACCCATAATCCTTAAATATTTATTAGTATGACAAAATGTACATCCATGTGTAGGTATGGATGTCTACAACAAATAGCATGAGGTCTCCTTATACCGTAATCTCCCGCGTAGAAGACGCGCTGCGTGTATAAGACACACCCCAAACTTAGCACATGCATTTTCGCGTATAAGACGCACATTTTAATGCTGATATTTGTAAGATTAGTACATTTCTATAGAAAAATTACCCCTCGTATAAGACGCACCCCCAACTTGAGTGAAAGCTATAAGACTCCCCAGCATTTTGTTTGGCGTAGAGGACGCGTCTTATACGCGGGAGTTTACGGTAGTTAATGTAGTCTGGTTCACGTAGTAATCAATTGATGTCATTCATTCAACTTTTTTTGCAATTGGCACCAAACTCAGATTTTCGTCCATATATATACGCGTATTGCGCCATGATTGACTTACAGATATAGAATCGATATACTCGACAATGGGCAATGTCCTTTTGTGTACCACTATATGCCACATAATGTGTTTAGTAATTCTGCCTAATCTTGTCTGATATATTCGTTCATATGGACGTAGAATGTACCTGTCATCTGTTTAGCTTTATCACTGAACCTCCTACCTTAGATGTTGAGCAAACTGCTATGTCGGCCTTTGGTGCAGGTTTGATCGAGAGGAGGCACAGTAGGATGAGGGATTGCTACCTCTACCAGCTGAAAGACTACTATAGATCACTGCTTAGACAGTTCGACCCAATGGACCAAGACGTACATCCACATGGCCTCCTCTCTTCATCCCCTAACCACTCATCCATTCAGCATAAGGTGCTCATACCGGCTCACCACCTACTCATGTCCAGGTGCAAGTAGGGTCATACAGTGCTAAGCAATTACTGTGTGGCTCTTAGTGGTAGTTAAATGGATGGTACTTCTCCTAGATGCATCTTTTTGTCAGAAAAGCTTAAGAGGTGTGTCGAAATAAGAAAATCAGCTTATGTATTTCCTCCCTGATTCAAGCCAAACGTGTAATGAATGATAAAGCAAAGAACTGAACATGGTAACTTTTGATTAGTATTATTAGTGGAGGGAAAATCAATCAAACCATACCGAGCAACAAACTGTAAAATTGTACAATCACATTGGTGATGGTTGTCTAGTGGTCAAGTTGCAATCAGGAGATAAGTGCGGGAGTGTAGTGAGCAGCTACGTAGAAAGGACACTCCAATAGGGGCACACTCAGCATCCCTTCTGATTGGCATTCTGTTTGAGCCTTTATCTTATAGATATACAGACAGTTGTCGAACGATATGTTTCTTCAGTGATCTTGTTTATTTGTCGGCATGATGCATGAATACGGCACAAGTGTGCTTCTCGCTGCTTCTCTTCATACTGACAAATGGGCCAAGTGTATTGACGCATTCTCATGCCATGAAATGGTTATAAATGACCTGTCACAATACGCCGGGGTGTTAAAAACGCGCTCCTGGATTCACAGAGTTGTATTGGATGCTGGAAGAGTTATTAGTCCCAGCAGGATGTGTGTGGGAAGATGAGTGCTGGATTCAGATCGTAGTCTTATTGTGTGGGCAGAGAGGAACAGGAGGAGAATGACACCTGTGGGAGGAGTAATAAGGACTTACTGGATAGGCGTGGGCCTGAGGAGGGGGGGGGTCAAAGTACGGAATACCACCTACGTAGTGCATGGTATTGTGCATAATACAGCAATAATGCAATACCATTATACAGACTTAGCAGGATCATTTATTAGCCAATAAGATAAGCCCAACGATTCACTGCGGTCCTCTCGGGGCCGACTGGTACCCATTTGATGGGTCTTATCAGTAGAACTCGCTAGAAACAAGCTCCAGTAATGGCGGCGCCCATGAAGCGACCTGCTAACTCGGAGTAGAGATGACAGCATCGTTTACATGACAAACGCTGTATGAGCCCCCAAAATAGTTTCTATATAGGTCTGTTCCATACAGTAGCATTTTATCATAGTATCTTATTGTGTAGGGAATAGACAGTACTTGCAGTAAAACACATGGTTAACTGACTTACTGCAGTAGTATTTGACAATTCACAGTCATCACTACACCATTATGGCGCAGTGTTACCTACTGGCTATGATATAATTAGCAGCCACCCTCGGCTGACTGAACATAACTTCTAAAACGGATTTTGACTGCAATGACCCCATACATTATAGCTACAACTATGGTTCCATAACTACACATATAGATCGACCGCAGCCTTTGATGTCAACCCACGCCCGATCAATGAATTAATAAATATATCTTCCTTTGTAGTATTTTTAGGTTTCCTCGAACCGAGAAGGTTACTGCCATATACTGCCTGGTATTAGTGATTGGTTTAATTATGATGACATGTTTCAAAACACAGAAAGAGAGCTTACTTCCCTTTCGGTTTTAAACCTTCCTATGGGAGACTGTCGTAGATAATGCAACTGTAGCATAATTTTTGAAATAGGCTCCTGAATGCTAGGTGTAAGTAGTATATAGGGAAAAGGTTATTAACCTGGCAGATCTGATGACTGTTTTATCCATACTTGCTATATGTGCCCACATATTCGTGTTTAAGAGTATATCAAAGTCAAAGATCGGTACTGCCGTACGTTGATATACCGGTAATATTTAGGTATACGAAATGGGAGATCACTCATAGTGCCATAGTTCGCAGATCTACCAATAAACACCTTGTTTGTCATTGATGATGGAACGGATAAAGGTATCCACTAACTTTGCAGTACATTTTTAACATTACATTCTGTAAAGCCTGGTGTCTACCTCCATAAGTGGGCTTCCCTAGCCCACTTAAAAGGGTCTATATCTCCTCTTTCCTATCCCCTCAGGATGTGTGTGGTGCGCATATGCGCGGGCACTGACACATTCCTCTGTGAAATGTGTAATATCGTTCTCGCCATGAATATGACCTTAGCTGTCAAAATGGCGTTAAACCTCTATTACTTACTCACTCCACCTCCATAAGTGGCACAGGAGGTAGGTCGGATTTTTTTTTTTAATTTTGTATAGAAATGTATTGGGCAGATGCCATCAGATTCATGGTTTGAGATCCAGATTTATAACAAACGTGGATTATGAAAAGAATCTGTAAAAGATATGCTTAATGAAGCTAATAACTGTAGACCTGTAGATGATTTTCATGAAGAACGAAAGAAAAAATTATGAAAAATACAAAAAAAGTAGCTTTAAAATTCTCAAAATTAGAAAAAAAATAGGGTCGGCCCTGTTTGCCTAGGATCGGTTGGGTAACTGGCAACAATGGTTGCGTATTGTGAATTAATTGCACTCCCATTTACAAAGAAAAGATTGTAATGTGAAATAAAAACAGATTGCAGTTATATTCTATACATGACAGTGCAAGCGTGGCCTGTCAAATCTTACTCATATGAAACGGACATTCGAGACAAGGCCTGACAACTAGTTTTATGTATAAAAAAAGAAAAGACATGGGGCTAGCTGCGTCATTATCTGCCCCGCCCTGCAGCATGGAATAAGCACCATCAGCACATGCTACATGTGAGAGAAGCCTAATATAGAAAAGGTCATGTTAACCCTATAAGGACTACATGATACGACAGGGTTTTGCGTTTCATTTTTGGTTAAGATGCTGATTCTCAAGAAGCTCCGTGCAATTCCGACTGAGCTGGTGCATCATGTTCAGCCTTTCCAACATTGGCATGATACGCACATGCAGCACTAGCGAGTTACTCGAGTGTGCGTTATCCACCCACCATTTCTAAGATGAAACACCTTGGAATGTTGGACTTATGGGTTGGGCCAGATATGTATAGCCTGTTTGTGTCGGGTCAGATGAACACGGCAGTCGTGGGGGATATGACAAGAACTGTCTCTGTGAAGGGGATGGTCTGAAAATAAACATTTTCACCCCTCCTGTCCCTCCTATTCAACCCACCCCCTTTTCCCCGATTGCAATTCTAATACATCCATTACTCATCTCTTGCACTTCCTGTTTTGGGTCCCTTCCTCTTTCTCCATTCCATGTTTCCCTCCCCCACACAGCTTTAAGAGTCGTTGTCGCAGTCATGAAACAAGCTGTTTCCATGGCAACGACAGATTATCTGCGGTGCGCTGCACAGGTAAGCTGTCGTCACGTGACGGTCCTGTTGGCGTCTGATTGGTCGGTGGGAGTTGTCCTTTGATGGGTGGCCACCAGAGGGAGGATGTTGTTGGTAAGGGAGGCGAGGGCCACCAGCAATAGCCCATGGAGGGGACATCCCACCAGGAGGCTGGACACAGAGCTAGGAGTCCCCCTACACTACTACAGCCACCTGCTTCAGGTCCTTCTTTATTGATATCTACCGACTGTCACCTGGCTGGCATACTTACAGTTACACGTGAAACACGGCCAGGCTGCACACCTGTATAAATCTCTATCAAAGCAGTGCCCCTTTCAGCACCCACACAGCTGTAGTCAGCACCAATAGCACTGGCCACCGCTGGGGGAGGAGATAGGACTGACAGGTGTGAAGGGTAGGAGTACCATGGTGCCACTACTTGAGGGTGTGTGTGGCCACACGGTAGCAGTGATAAGGGGTTACCACTGCACTTTACCATTGCACTGGGTCAAGTAGGAACACACAAAGTGAGCTGCACCCAGGACGATGTGTGATGGATGGTAAAAATGCCAATCATGTAGAAACATGCACTGCAAGGACCAATACTGACTAACATCTATGTAACCTTCCACCCCTCCTGCCCTCCCTAGCAGGACGAGCACCACCGACAGACGATGATGCCCCTGCGGGATACACAGTGACAGTGATACCCGGCACATATCAGTGCTAATGCAGCCAACTCTCCCCCAGTGCCCATGGGCTTTCGCGTTCGGTCTCCACCCCTCATTGAAGACAGTTTCTGTTTGTTAATATACAGGACGGTATTACGTATATCATTCCAGGACCTAGCACGGGCCAGCTAATTAGGGGTGGTAGAGGGTGGGATTACATAACACCCAGGAGTATAGCACATCCAACAGTAGCTGCATCTTCAGAGTACCCTCATGTTCTATCTAGCTCCGAATGGTATTATAGTCGGTCTAATTCGAGGAGAGACCTGGCATGTTCCCTCTGCCTTACCTATAGGCCCTGCGCTGTGTTTATGATGACAGTTTTGAGACTGAATAAGGTTTTTTACGTATAATTATCATGTGTGATATTGCCTATTTACCCAAATAGCAAGGATAGTATCTAAGCTTCTTACCAATAGTCCCTGGTTAAAAACATACGCCATTGTCTAAGGAAGTATCGCCTGTAGGACACATTGGGGCTGGGCTAAGCACTATAGGCCTAGTTACAATCTCCCTGTACTTACTGGTCTTTTTTCACCAGATAAAGCATCACTAGTTAATAGTTTGTGACAAAGCTGGAAGTACACAGATTTGGAAGACATGCAGTCAAAAGGATTACTATTGCTGCTGGTAGTTTTTGCCGTTCATTCTTAGGAATGAACGGCTATAGGAGGGGACCCATTCTTAAATACAAGCTCTCATAGTGGTGCTTCCTCGCTCTCCATGTATAATCCTCTCATAGGTACAGTATTGAGTATGCCTATACCTGGATTAAAATCTGCAAATCAGTCAAGCATAGGAGTGGTGGCAGTGGTGGTGTTGGTGGACCTTTTATTGTAGACCCTGTGGACAGAGTGGTGGTAGCTCTGGACACCTCAGGCAGAGCCATGGTATATAGTATATATTATAGCCTCCCCCCCCCCACCCACCTATGAATGGTGGTGGTGGCTGTGCTCCTGGGGTGGCCCCATACCTGCCTGGCACCACCCCCCCCCCCAGCACCATGTGGTTCTCTTCTGCTGGTGGTGCGTTTCTCAGCACCACTGACTATTAACCCACTAAAGGCCACCTACATGTATATTTATGTATACATGTACACATAAGTATTATGCACTTTTTTAGGAGTTTTAAGTGACGTGGCATTGGATTATTTGGAGTCTTGGGACCGTTTTCCATGTGTGTCGGCCATCTTGGTTTTCAGAAACACAGGGATCCAGGCCATATATGGTCAATTTTGATCTTAAAAAGTGATCAGATGGATGTTAGTTACCATTGGGACACCTCAACTACCCAATTTTATTGTTTGCCATGTGTGTTGGCCATCTTGGTTTTAGGAAACACTCGGGCTACCCTAGCCCACTTAAAAGGGTCTATATCTCCTCTTTCCTATCCCCTCAGGATGTGTGTGGTGCACATATGCGCGGGCACTGACACATTCCTCTGTTAAATTATCAACCTGTGAAGCACGGGATAGCCACTTAGTGCCGCTAAAGTGCTGTAAAACACAAATCAATCAATCAATCAATTTAGGAAACACAGGGATCCAGGTCATTTGTGGTCAATTTTGATCTTCAAATGTTATCAGATGGATATTAGTGACCATTGAAAGACCTCAACTACCTAATTCTATTGTTTTCCATATGTGCCGGCCATCTTTGTTTTAGGATACACAGGGATCCAGGCCATACATGGTCAATTTTGATCTTCAAAAATTATCAGATGGGTGTTAGTGACTATTGGGAGACCTCAACTAGCCTATTTTATTGTTTTCCATGTGTGTCGGCCATCTTTGTTTTAGGAAACACAGGGATCCAGCTCATATATTGTCAATTTTAATCTTCAAAAGTTATCAGATGGATGTTAGTGACCATTGGGACACCTCAACTAGCTAATTTTATTGTTCTCCATATATGTCAGTCATCTTTGTTTTAGGAATCACAGGGATCGAGGCCATATATGGTCAACTTCAATCTTCAAAAGTTATCAGATGGATGTTAGTGACCATTGGGGGACCTCAACTACCCAATTTTGTTGTTTTCCATGTGTGTCGGCCATCTTTGTTTTAGGAAACACAGGGATCCAGGTCATATGTGGTCAATTTTGATCTTCAAAAGTTATCAGATGGATGTTAGTGACCATTGGGACACCTCAACTACCTAATTCTTTTGTTTTCCTTGTGTGTCGGCCATCTTGGTTTCAGGAATCACAGGGATCCAGGCCATATATGGTCAATTTTGATCTTCAAAAGTTATCAGATGGATGTTAGTGACCATTGGGACACCTCAACTACCTAATTCTTTTGTTTTCCTTATGTGTCGGCCATCTTGCTTTCAGGAATCACAGGGATCCAGGTCATATGTGGTCAATTTTGATCTTCAAAAGTTATCAGATGGATGTTAGTGACCATTGTGACACCACCACCACCACCAATACCACCACCACACTACTCCCAACCCTCACACACATTCCTTATTTGCATATTTTAATCCAGGCATAGGTTTACTCCATACTATAGCAATGGGACAGGATTTTACATGGAGAGCGAGGAAGCACCACAATCAGAGCATATATTTAAGTATAGGTCCATTCCAAAGGCCATAGAGTTCATATATAATGGTCTTTTTTCCTTGGATCATAATAGGAATATGCACGGCATTACAGCATTGCTGTGTTTACTTTCCTGAAAGTATGTTATAGATTAATAAATTGTAAAACACACAACATATGAAGGGCTTTTAGATTCCGTATTAAAATAATATTTGTTCTGAAAATTTTGATCTAAGATCATATTAAAAATGTTGTAAATCAATTCTATACTTCTTAGAACATGATATGAATATGCACGGCATTACAGCTTTGCTGTGTTTACTTTGCCGAAAATATGGGATAAATTTATAATCCGGGAAACGCACTGCAATTTAACTGCTTTTAGAATTGTTATTAAACTCAGAATTGATCGTCAAATTTAAATATGAAATCCTAATATCTTGATCATAGATGACAGATCCTAAATTGAATCCTCTCAATTGCATCCTTAACATGGGCCTCTTGATCATAGATCTTAGATCCTAAATTTTCAATTGAATCTTTAACATAATCTCCTAACCATTGACCCCTTGTATCAGGTTTGAAGTCCTGGTCTTTAGTTTGACATAAATCAATGACGAGGTGTGTGTAGAGTTGTCCATGTCTATTGAATACCTGGGCGAAAGGTCAATACATAGGTATTACAACACAACAATTAGTCAATAGCAGCTTGTTAATGCTTGCTTTGATATGTCCCCAGCTGACATCTGTATCTATGTTCAACAATGATCCAGGCACCCCGAACGGTGAATGACCACTAATATACCCTGGATATTCAAACACGTCCATCAGTTGTCCACCAGTGTGAACGGGAGGTTGTTAAACCACATGTCCTCCAGTAGGTGAGTGTGGCTACAAGCACCCACCTGCCATCACCAGAAACCCCTCAGCCAGCAGCAGCCCCTTTATCTACCAATCAAGCCAGCGGTAAATATCCAAAGGCTGTAAGGCCGAGGAATCCTAATAGGCTTGCAAGGATGCACTGTACTTTACTGTAGGAAATCGGCTAAGACCACCAGTGGAATCCAGTCTGTACAGACTCATGTATATTGTCCATATATACTTCAATTCGATTTCGATTTCGGTACATTGAAGTAGCTGACCCTGTTTGAGAAAGTACAAGGGCATTACACTACAATGTAGGTATGTTTTATTATTTACTATCAAGCTTAGATTAGAGTACTGGTGGTAAACAAATAAGAGTTACGTATGCGGTCAGGAAAAAGACTTGTTGTTCAAGGCAGTCATTCTAATAACGTTCATTCACTCTTTAGAACCTACACTGATTGAATATCATGTGGAAGAAGAATATATGCTGTTCACTTATCAGTTACCTGTCTAAGCCCTATCAAACCTTGGTACAAGGACCATGATTCAGTGGTTCGTATCAAGGTACCATTGATGTTAGTAGTATATAGGAAGGGGGCAATAACTCTGGCTTTATCTAACCCGCTGACGGATTGATTCTCTATGCAGGGGCGTAGGAAAAGGGGGGGCCAGGGGGGCCTGGGCCCCCCCAATCATGAAGGAGGTGGGGCCTGAATATGTCTGGGCCCCCCCCCAATATTTTCCAAGAACTCATAAGCACAATGGAAAAGAAGCTTAAACTTTACTTCTCAAATTAGATTATTATGGTGATGTCATAGGGAGAATGGGAAAGTCAGATCCAAAATTTACCAAAAATCACTTTTCTATATGAATTCTAAATACTCATATATATAGACGCCATCACGCATCAGCCGACAATTCAAGGTGGTCGCGATGGTGCCCTCGCCAGGCCCCCCCCAATGAAGATTTGCTTCCTACGCCTCTGCTATGATAGGCTAGACACCTATCTGAGATCACCTCTAATTGGTATCTCTAAAATTCTCTCTAAATCACAGATCTATCTTTCGGCTAAATACCTTGTGCACATTATAATAGAAGAGGATATAATCTGAAGGTATCAATAACAATCCAACAGTGTAGCGGAATGCACCATTTCCCTGATTATAGATATTGCCCTGGATGGACAGGGTGAATACCTGAATAGAGCTTACATTTGATGTAGACCTTACTAAATATGATTTAGGTGACCGCTGTAAAGGTCTAACAAATGATGTAATTTCCCCCCTGCCCAGTGTATGTCTGATTATGCTAATATGCATGAAGGCCATGTGTGGCCCACAGTCCCATGACATCACGCCCCCCCCCCCAAACACACACACCGTACTGTCCCTGCCCACTACATGCAACTTTTTGCCACAGCCCTTACCTTGTATTCTGCTGACATAGTGCTTCTGGTGTCATTTCAAGAACGGCAGGGGATGGGGCTAGACCTTGGGCTGAATGTTTGTTTTGCCAACCATAGTAGACAATAATGATGCAGGGAGTGGAGTAAAATATGCTGGCGTACACATATAGCATAGGGGTGGTATATGTTAGGTACAAGTCGTGTATATCATAGTGTAATACAGGTATGAGTGCCTTGCAGCTGACCTTGTAACACATTCCATCTCTAGGTAAGACGTTTTGTGGAACAGTGGTGTGGGGTTGGCCTGTTGAGGCCAATATTGGATCATATCCATTTATCCATTGTGTTTGGCCTGTTTTTGTATATCAAGTGAGCCCATGTTTTACACGGATTGGTGGCTATGATGTATGAATAGCCAGGATAATATTGGGAGGTCTTAAGGAAATGTCTTTCTCAATTCTCATCCAGACAAATATACATGTATAGACATCTTGTTTATTTTTACAGTTATTGATTTCCTGAGCTGGCAGCTAGGCTGAATTTCTGATATTACCCTATAAAAAAAAGTACCTCCACCATCTGTGGACCTGTCAGCTGGGTGTTATCGATCTGTAACGCACGATTACTTTCAATGACCCTGTACTGCCATATGGTGGTTCATTGTAAGTACCCTGGTGGTTTACATACCAGCTATAGTAATATTACTCGTCCAGCTAAGTGTCAAGACAATGGGGCATTGGAAGCAGTGTCATATTGGGAACAGTGAGGGTCCCTCCTTTTTTAAAACTGCTTTTTCGGGGTTGATCTTTTAGTTTTGCCCAAATATTTTTCCGGGGGATTTTTGCGACAATTTCTGCACCTTATTTATTGCTTTTCTTTAATCAAAAACAGAGAAAAGCGGGGACCCATCTGAATCCGCCACTAAGGATGTGATTGATCTATATGTGGAGGGGCACAATTTAAGGTGCTGTTACTTCCTCTGCTCCCATAATAAGCTAACCACGCCCATAGTTGGCTACATAACATGATATGGGGCGCGTCACAAGTCTTGCAGAATTATGAGGTATCAAAGGCTAGAAATGTGAAGCGGCCCCATTCTTTATTTGGTACCTTAGATCTCCGTCACACGATACCATTGTGATTACCAAGGGTGGGGCTAGGTCTTGCAGGTGCCACCCCATGCTCGGGCTTCCCTAGCCCACTTAAAAGGGTTTATTTCTCCTCTTTCCTATTCCCTCGAGATGTGTGTGGTGCACATATGCGCGGGCACTGACACATTCCCCTGTGAAATTGTGTAATGTAGTTCTCACCATGAATATGACCTTAGCTGTCGAAATGGCGTTAAACATCTATTACTCACTCACTCACTCGCCACCCCATGCATACCTTTTATTCAGAGGAAACACTGAAACTGGTACATAACCCTTCAAATGCACGTTGTCCCCTTTTTTCTCGACATGATGCATTAAGGTGTCACCACCCCAAATGCCTTGTGGCCATTCAAAAAATCACAGGTCTTCCACCTTTGACCTGATATTAAAAATACTTAAAATTCTCACAGTGCTTAGCAACCTACACCATATTTTAGCTTATGAAATGGAGAAAAAAATAAGATAGGTCCACATAAACATAGTCAGGCTAGATTTTGCGCAAATTGCCATGGTATCCAGGTAGTGATTTTTGCATGGTGAGGCCTGATCAGCGCATGAATACACATCAGGACCCCTTCACCCCATAAACTTCCACTGAATTTATGTTTTGAACAAAAAATATTCAGGGACTATTGAGACTCCTACTCATCATTCTGATACCAAATAACAATGGGTTTGGCCCCTCTTTCCCTTCCCTTGGGGCCAAATTCCTCAAAATAACTAAGTTCAGAAGGGACTATTTGGTCAGTAAACCCGGAAGTGGTCCGATTTAGGGTGGTGTCACCTTAAAGAATCAGGATAGGGTGTCCCACTCATGATGCAGAGATTTATCATGCAGATAATCTATGGACCCTACAGTCTGGCGTAGGTAAGCCTATGTTAAAATTTAGTTGCCCTCCCCCAAATAAGACCCCTTGCCCCCACCCCCTGAAAAAAAAAGTTCATGGAACATTGAAGTTAGCACACAGCGCTGTGATGGCACATCATAAGTGATCATAAACCTATGATGTATGACGATACGTCATTGAAGGGATAAACGACATAGTTCAATAAAAAAGCCTCACTATAGCAATATCCTCATGATGCAGAATGTGATGAACTTTGGTTTACATTACAAACCAACTCACGCATTCCTGGCTGAATGAATGATATCTGATAACATCAAAGACTTCACTGTATCTTAATGTGAATATAATGGAAGCACAAAAAGGAAACGCCCACAGGGTCATAAAGACAGAAAATTAACGGCTAAATTGTAGTTTTCTTAGTATATTCCCATGTAATGGTTTACCTTTGACTGATGTGTGAAAAAGAAACAATGAGACATATACTGCACATATTTGAACACACCCAAATATTGCAGTACTTTTTGATTCTTCCTTAGCCCGTGTATAGATAGGAGCGATAGCATTGATGGCATTGGCAGTTGGGCGGGATAGCCAGTGATGTAGAATGGCAGAGGGATGCCACACAGGGAGTAGGGGGGGGGGTCCTTGTATCAGTAGGTACACACCTATTGACGTTAACTTTGTTCCTCCTGTGGCCTATATTGGCAGGGGCAGATAGACCAGTGTAAGACTGACTTACAGATCTATAGCAACCTCCCACCGCATCAAATTAAATTGATATCTTCCTCCAAGCATTTCGTAACGTGATATTCAATTAGCATGCTTATTCTGAATCAGCAGGCCACCTGATAGAACAAGGGCGCATGTATTATAGAATGCATTGTGGTTGCACGTTGAATGAAGGGTTGCAGTTCACCAAGTGCTAAATATCCGACCTCTGATAATTACACTTCTAATATCTAACGGTTTTCTATAATAAAATTGTACACATATAGTTTTATTAGTAGGGAGGGGGTTGTAAATCAATATGATTTTCTTATCTAGCTACCTGAAATACAGTTGATATTTTACAATATATCACCATTAACCCTTTATATTCCCTTCTGTGTCTTTCAGATTTGGCAGTCAAGATATATAAAGCTGGCCCCTTTCGCCCTCCTCATCTTCAATCCCGTCCGCTCAGATGTCTTGAACTCTGACCACTGAAGACTTGAACCTACCACAGAATTTGATAGTCTGCCATCAATAATAGTGACATGAGCGCAGCCTATGATCACCATGACGTCCATGCAAGGATTTATCCAAGAGGGGGTGGACCTACCCAGTGTCAACCCCAAGTTCAAATACAGCAAAATGGCACTGTTTCGCTCCCGTTCAGACGTTGGTGCTGCCATGTTGCGGCGCTCCAAGTCACTGACGGAGCAGCAGATGCGTTCACGTGTGCGTTCCTGCGGTGACGGTGATGACGTCATGGCGACAAGTAACAGTTTCCAAGGCGCCCCCTACAGTGACCTGGGTAAGGGTTGGTGTGCACATGACATCACAAGGTGCAGGGTGGCCAGTGTGACTACTAAAAGTGCATCGACCCACAATTTATATACCATGAACGCCTCTGGTTCTTTATCCATCTCTCATGACCAGAACCCATATTGTCATGGCCTAAGTTAGCCGTAGGCCCACTTTGTCCCACTTAATCATTCCAATAGACAAACCATGGGGCTGTCCAATGCACACCGACGTTTTGATATACTACTACCATGATCAAAGATACTGCATGAACATTGTCCTTTCTGATCAAAATTCACATTTTGTTATACTACTTCCATGATCAAGGAAACCGTATTATACTTTGTCCTCTTTTATACAAACCCACATTTTGTCTTGTGCTTCGACTTTTCCTTTTCGATTTTCTTATACTACTGCTATTATTGAATCAACTACATGTACATGCATATACTTTGTCCCCTAGTATAGGCCCTACAAACCCTCAGTTTGTTATCCTACAATCCTGACCAAAGAAACTGCACGACCTCCCTAATACAAACTTCCATTTTTGTTATACTCCTGCTATGACCAAAGATACTGCATGAATTTTGTCTTCCCCCATAAAAACCCATTTTTTTATTATGCCATCACCATGCGCGAAGAAACTACATGTCCTCCCTGACCCAAGCCCATATTTTGTTATACTACTACCATTATCAAAGATATGCATGCCCTCTCGATACAAACTCACATTTTGTTTTACTACTACCATGACCAAAGGAACGGCATGTCCTCCCTGTTACAAACTCACATTTTGTTATACTACTACCATGACCAAAGGAACGGCATGTCCACCCTGTTACAAACTCACATTTTGTTATACTACCTCGCGTATAAGACGCGTCCTCTACGCCAAACAAATGCCTTGTGCGTCTTATAGGATTTCTTCAAGTTGGGGGTGCGTCTTACGAGGGGTAATTTTACTATAGAACAGTACTGGATTTACAAAATTGAGCCTTAAAATGTGCATCTTATACGCGAAAATGCATTTGCTAAGTTTGGGGTGCATCTTATATGCACAGCGCGTCTTCTACGCGAGGTTTTACGGTACTACCATGACCAAAGAAACAGCACGTCCTCCCTGAAGCAAAATGGGAGTTTCCCTGAAGCAAACTCCCATTTTGTTATACTACTACCATGAACAAAGAAACAGCACGTCCTCCCTGAAGCAAACTCCCATTTTGTTATACTACTACCATGACCAAAGAAGCTATCTGTCCTCCCAGGGGCATAGGAAAAGGGGGGGGGGGCAGGTGGGCCTGCCCTCCCCCCCAGTAATTGAAAGGTCCCCTATATAATCCTCTATAAAAGTATAGTGCCCCCACCCTCGACCGAGACCCTGCCCCCCCCCCAATAAAATTCCTACACCTCTGCAGTCAGCCTCCCTGATATAAACTCCCATGTTGTTATACTACTACCCTGGCCAAAGATACTGCATACATGTATGTACTTTGTCCTTTTTGATACAGAGCCACATTTGCCTATACTACTACCATGAGCATAGACACCACATGCATGTCATTGCCTCCTCTGCAAAAATACTATACCAAATATGGTACTCCCTGACCCAAACCGACATTTACACATGAAAATGTACCCAGTACGTGATATGTTTTACTGACCTTACAATGAAAGATGAAATTTGTTCTCCCTACCTGGTTTAGAAGTTATACCACACATATAATCTTCAAAGCAGTGACCCAAAACTACAATGTAATGCAGAGGCGTAGGAAGCAAATCTTCATTGGGGGGGCCCAGCGAGGGCCCCATCGCAGCAACCTAGAATTGTTGTCTCAAGCGAGACACCCCTCATACATATATGCACATGGAATTTGTATAGAAAGGTAATTTCCAGTCAATTTTGCATCTGACTTTAGGCTCAGGCCCCCATTTTTCCTATCCTATCACCATATCAATCTAATTTGAGATGCAAAGTTTTAGCTTCTTTTCCATTTTGTTATGAGTTTGTGGCAAATTTTGGGGGGGCCCAGACATACTTGGGCCCCACCTCCTTTGTGATTGGGGGGGCCCTGGCCCCCCCTTTTCCTATGCCCCTGTAATGTCATAATGCCTGAATGGGTAAATCCCGTTTGTTGGTATTTCCATGTCATGAATAATCGAGGTTTTACTTTTAATATTACAGAATGCTAAAATCCTCAACAACGGAAGGAATTATCAGACATGGGCAGGAAAAAAATAGGTTGTTCTTTCTCCAATCGTTTCAGCTTTAGTGAGCTGTCTGAGTTGCCCCATCACTTCAGTCCTTTCAAAAACAATGACAATATCCTGAACTGTTGGGAAAGCATCTTTAAAAAGTCAGAACTGTCATCATCTTTTTCTCACCCCTCTCATTGACAGTAGTAAAACGAGTGCTGGAAGAGCTCGCAGACGTCTTGAACACGTTTCTGTCGTCTATCAAGTGTGTACCTTTTCAGGAATTGCTTTGGTTCGTTGTCTTCTGCTGGTGAATGATTTCAATTGGTTAAGGCTAATTGATACTCCAGTACATAAGGCGTGTTGAACATTTTTATTGTGACAGTGTTTCAAAGGTAAAACTAAATTTGGATTGTAATGAATTGCTTGCACACAACGTTGACCTGTAACACTTTTAATCTTCTTAAGGAGTCTTACGACAAGTTACCACGTGTAATCAATCATTTGATATTGTTCTTGTATGTGTTTCTTTTTGTGTTTGTTTTTTCCCCTCATTATGGAACTAATTCCCATTCCCATCTGACCATAATCTCTTCCAGGTCTAAACTGCAAAATGTTATCACCGCCATTTTGTTGTGGAAAGGTGCAGAGAAAATCTATCACTAAAATGTTTATCAGTTCTGAGTCTTAGCTTACAAGATTGAAATATTGGATTTCATTATATTAAGTAGTATACGTTCTCTCTTTTCAGCCACTCACCCAGAGGAGGAAGCCTCAGGTGCTTTCAGCATGCCGTCCACCACAAGTCACAATCTGTCGGCACTCGACGCACAGCGCAACACCACGGGCTTCCAAGGTCAACGCAGCAAGGTATGTTAAGGTCAAATCTTTCTCAATACCATCCTCGAGGTCATGTCTCAAGACAATGCTCTTTTAGGACTATTAGTGACGTGCTAGAAACGCATGAATTATAGGAGCTATGGCATGGGTTTAATGAAAGTTGGATTTTCCCCTGTGAACTGGGACATTTTATAAATGTTGGCTTTAATGGTCAATCCTGTAGATATTATTGTTTGTAGTAGACCCATTGTCTGTATGATCTGCCGGATTCTTACAGGTATATCGAGAAAAAGGTCTATGACATTTTTCCAACGCGAGGTACTTTAAGATAGGCAGAGATGCCACTTTTCCTAACTTTTTAGGAATTCCAAATTTTTGATTCCCATTTCTATAGGTATTTCCTATTGTGAATTGTGAAAATTATGAGGATTTCCGATTTTTTGGGGATCAGTGAGTGGCATCCCTGGATAGGAATAGGGACAATATTGCAGATTTATATTAAGATTTATATATCTACAAAGATTATTATGACCGCCATGTAAGCCTAGTCTTAGTAGTAGCCTAGTGTCTGCCTACATATCATTCCAGAGAAGCACTTTTATTTTATCCTGCTTCAAATTACCCCTACAGATGTCACTTCAGTACAGGCACTGGCGGTAAATGTGTGAACTAACAAAGCGTGTGCTTTGTCGTACCTTTAATACTACCAAGTCTATCATATGAGTCTCTCATTTTACAATAAAACGGTGGTGGTTATCTGAATTCTATTATGCTGTATTTAGAACTAATACCTTAGAGATGAATTCTGTGTGCACTTCGAGTTCACTTTACGTCAATTGGCCCATCCAAGGTAATGAACTTCTATTCACGAGACAATTGGCTCACTGCCTAACATTAGACAAAGGACTATTTAGTTTATAGATATGAAGGGCTAGGCTTATTCATTCTAACCCCCCCCCCCCAGATTCCTGACACTCAATCCTTCTTTGGCCACTACTGTGGCCAGTGGGAGGAGAAGGTTAAAGAGGGAAGGAAAAATGTATTGGTCCTACATAAATCGATTAATCGATTTTAGTCTGCCTCATATCTAGAGGGATTCTAACCACTTTTGCTGTAATATAATATGACAAGACTATGTGACAATAAAGAGTCTCGACGTAACAGTATTTACACCAGACGTTGGCCAGTAGTTTAAGACAGTCTAATTAGGTGTGCGTAGATTAAAGCATAGCTATATTCTATTGATCCCAGCAGCCTGAGTCTTCGTAATAAGAAAGCATATATCTTCCTCTTGCAAGAAACCATTAGAACCCTTAGCTAGTTTACAGAAATACATTACCCCCTCTGACACTATGAAGTCGAATAGTAAGTTACTACACACAGAATAGTTTGTTTTTTTAAACTGAAATCCGTATAACTTATCCAAGTACCTTATTTCCTTGGAATTGCCTTCTCAAACTAACCAATATGATGGATAAAGTGAAAAATAGAATAGGTAAAACCTTTTAAGACCTCAGTTCCCAACGATATGCCTATCACAATAAAATACTACCAAACAATTGTATACAGCTTCATATTCTGAGTGGTTTATGGGTATTTTATAACCACCAGACATCGTCCGTGGACCACTTAGCTCATCACTCAGTAGACCAGCACTCTGACACGGTAATGTATGATACACAATACAATAGCAGCTTAATGCCCATAATTTACACATTATAAGGCACTCTATACACATAAAACATACCTGATTAACACTGTGTCACATACAGGTGGCTGTTGGTTTTGTGAAGTTTTAAAATGTGAGCTTTTTCTTCATACTTTTAAGAGGTGAAGTGATGGCTACTTGACCTTTTTTTTCTAAAAAGATTTCTCAAGAGGTCTCAATATTCTTCAAATATGCACAGTGTTCCTCAGTACAGCTAGAGCACTGGAATTACAACGACAGGCCTGTTGTATATAAAATCACTTTTAAGAGTTCTCAATGATTCAAAAAGACAACCATGAATATAGATGGCCTCACTTCACCTCCAACATCAATATCAATATGTAAGCACAGCGCTTTATATGATATGTGAATTTAGTTCAAAATAAGGGCTCAATTTGCTAGCTACCTACTATCTTACTTTAAGGACCATTTAATATATTTACTTTCCCCTATCTTTTCTGTTAAGGCCAAGTGTAGTGGCTCTCAATTCTTGTTTTCAAAGTTTTATCTTAAAATTCTCTTTTAGTATAGAGATATTTCTTCATAACCATATCCACTGGTATATACGTTAAGAGATCATACTACATAAACGCGGTAGTCCGCCATTGCAGATATTTGATTAATACACTCCATTAGATATTGGTCTTCTACACTTACCCATGTTTATTTAGGGCCGACTCCATAGCCCCCCCCCCCCAGCCCCAATTACAATCCTTTGAACCCAAAAGTATGTCTTACGAAGGCACAGAGAGAGATACAGATATCACTTAGTTCACTATATCTATAGAGAATTACCGAATTAGACATCTAAATCATTAATTTACACTGAAGTATATATAACGTCTCCATACGACTCAAGTACGCTAAAAACCGCATATATAATGAGGGCTATATAGTGGTTTACCCAGTATTTTCTTCAGGCAATATTTTTGCGATACATTGTTGCATATGCTGTTTAAACCATGTCGTGTGAAGCTTTGGTTCAGGATTGAAATTGCTTGTTACATATTTGATAATGCATCCCTTCAAAATTCGAAGGAAGTTGGCAACATTTATACTTGTTGTTGCTCGTAATCATTGTATAAATCTGGCATGTAGAGAAATTATAGGTCTTTTTCACTATTGTCATCTACGTTTTATGTGTATAGGCTATATCTTGTTGACTTGCCAGTGCAGAGATTCGCTTTAGCTGCTTCAAGGGTGCGATGAAGCGTTGTATTAACGACTGTTAAGACTGTTTGTTCCATATGATCAATGTTTTTCACCCGCGTTGGTGTAAAATCGATCTATTTTCACTTGACGGATTTAATGATATGACTCTTTCATCAACTTCATCTGTATGTCTGTGATAATATTTATTCTTCTTTGAAATAGCGTGATGATTGTGTGAAAGTCGTGGCTGCATTGTAGAGTAATATACATCTATTTGTTAAGTTAACTTGATATTAAGGATCTTTATACTAAACAACGTTAGCTTTAAACATAAATTCTTGTGTGTATCGGTTTATGTCCTGCTATTAGTAAGCCTACTTAAGGTATCTATTTTTGGTGGATAATTATTATCTAAGGCTTAAGCTCAATAACTAAGACAGTCTTGGGAAGATTACAATAGGCAATATATAAGGATAGCAGATACACTGGGAAGTATCGTGGAACTATATACCAACTGCGAATCTCAGAAGAAGAAAAAATTAAAAACAAACTTCTATTTCAAAAGTCACATTTTTTTCTGCATATGTATATAAGAGCAGAACATGGCGTTTGTCCAGTCATTTCCTCCACGAATCCATACGCTGTTCTAGTTTAGCAATATCTAATATACAGTTCCGCTGTTCCTTTAATAAGGAAATTTCAGAACTGGGAAGTGTGTAATACTGCATCGTTATGTTTGTCATCATTTTTGAAGTTTACTATCTGTATAGACTGTCTCTTCTGCGACAGGTGTTAGCATTATAAAGAGCTCTGGCAACAGTGAGCTGTAATGGCGATAGTTCATCTTGTTCTCGCCAGGTGCCAGCACGTACAAACAGAAACACCGCCTTCTTTCCCCCTACCTCCGTTGACTACTATGTGGAGCGTATGGCCAGTTATGTCTCACTATCTATATCACTTTAAACTAGAAATATTTCACATTTTGCTGTTGTTGCTTTTTTTCAGTCGGAAGGAAAACTATTCAACCCACATGCACTCGAAAAACTGGACAAGTCAGCGCAGAAAATGGCCAACCTCTCGAAACGCGAGTCTCTTAAGGTTAGTAGAATGGTCAATTCTCTTTAAGCATTAAAAATCTACCAAACAACGTAGGCCCTTTCCAGTAAGTGCACCTGGGGTGAAATTATGGTAACAGTATTGCCCTATAGTTGAAAATCCTGTTAAGGTTCGGTCCAACTTTTGCTGCCTCTACAAGGTGCAGCAGGTATCAATCCTCACTAATATTAACCATGCCTCATTACATAAGCGGGGAATCAGGGTAGGACTGGTTGAAATCGCCATCAGTTAGACCAGGGGTGCGTACCTCCATGGTTAGGCCTACTTAATTTCAGGGTGAGCACATTACCACCTCACATAATGTAGCTATATTTTCTCAATATCTGTGAGACCAAGGAGCAAAGTAGGACAGACTCAAACATTTTACTTCACTATTTTTAGCGATTTCTTACTCGTCCATGAGAAGTGATAGCGACTCGCAAGGCTGTATAAAATAAGTCAAATTTATGATGGGGTCACCTTGTAGTTTGTCGGAAAATCATATTTCTATTCCCCAGAGATATGTGCATGATGAATACATGACTATAGTTTAAGACACTGGCTTCAAAAACTTTGAAACTGCATCCTATGCCTCTGATTCCCATAGACCCTACGACCATGGAGTACACGTAGCCCTACGTGGTAGCAGAAGGGAACTTACTGCACGAGTTACCAGGTGGCGGCAGTGAGCTTCACACACCCCTAAGTCTTAGAGTAGCTCGCTTGTATGCTACTCCTTTCACCATGAACCGGTAGTGATCTAATTTCTAAACACACAAGAGGTTATTTATCTATGTGCAAGGGTAAGGTGGAGACCCCAACTAAATTAGTCCATTGGTCCAACGATTGTACAATCATCAATGTACAGTATAATACTGGTAGAGGAGTTATACGTATTGACTTTAGAAATAGATACCCTGGTAGGTGAAATTATAGACTGTCCACCGGTTGCCAACTCTCGGCCTTATCTCTTACATTCACACACCACTTAGTCAGGTTCCATCAATTTTCACCTCTCTGTGATGTTTACTTCTTTGACTTATGACAAAGTACCCATATATTTCTGACCTTATATCTGTGCATATTTTATTCAAGAACGACTGTTCTTTGTACAAATATATCAGGGGATGGTTAAATATGTATGGTCATTGAGCTATATGAGTAGAACGTAAACATCACAAAAGAAAGAAAATTCCATGGAACCTGACTAAGAGAGGCGTGAAAGGACGAGATAAGGCCCAAGATTTGCAACCGGTGAAGACTATATCATAGATTTGCGTTTGACAGGGAACTTTCCTTTTCAAGAAAGGGTATTGACTTTGTCATTTCATGATAGTTAAATTGAACAAAAGAGTTATAGTGATAAGCCATGATAAATAAAAGATGACTAAAGCCTACAGGCCCAGTTGCCAGAGGAAGTAGGTAGTAGTAGTTTGGAGAAGCCTTTGATCAGGAGATAAAAGCTGCGCGACTAGGTAGTGGAGTGAGGGATGGCCATATCTGACTTAGTATGCGATTGAAGAGATAGTTGGTAAGGGATATCCACATAGATAGGCTACTTTGGCACACATTTACTTGCGCATACATGTCTCAATATATCGGCTATATGTAGGCCTACGTCTGACAGATAAAAATTGGCTGGTTCCTGAATCGGCCAGTTTTCTGAAGCAGAAATAGATTGTAACTCTGTGGCCATACATTATCTGTCCAGAAGATTTTCTGACTGCCAAGTGTGGCAAACTACTTTTTGAAAGTGATATATTGAGAATTCACTGCATCTAACAAAATTATACGAATTTGAAGATGGGTCAATGCTTGGCGACCTTTTTTGGGGTTAGAAATAGAAGACAAGGAATAAGGCCAGGCAAGCTGGCCCTGTAGTGATTGTAGGTAACGTGCAATGTCTTTGACAGTGAGTGTAGACGTGAGTGTCCAATTTTTTCCCCACCAAAATTTGATCTCAGAACATTGGTTTTACTTTCACTGGGTGCTGATCATTGCTTAGCAGGAACAACCAAGGTGTGTTTCAATGAAGGGACTAACAAAGCTAAGGTCATTCCTACAAACTCCTCATTTTTGTATGTAATGTCTACAGAGGTGTAATCTTTCTTGAAATATTCTAATCCCATGCACTGGATATCAACAGAGATACCACTTTTCCTGGTTTACCAGGAATTCCTGTTTTTGATTGACGAGATTTCTGTATTAAATTATGTTAAATTCCTGGGGAAATGTGTCCAAAGTCCAATTTTCCTGGTTTTTGTCAGCCAGTGAGTAGCATCTCTGTATCAGTAACACATAAATCATAACATTTCTGAATAATTAAGATATCTTTTCCGAGTTATGGGCAAATGTGCTTTCCTATGTTCAGTTTATTGTAGAGTCGAAGTTAGCAGTTTACAACCGTTTACATTATTGGCAAGAGAGAGAACAATAGGAGATTAACGGGGTGTGGTGCTTCATGTATATCGCATTTGGCGGTCACTAGAGGGAATCAATATGCATGCATAATTATTATTAACGGATACTGAAGGCGCTGCTCTACTCTATACTGCGAAGGCAATACTCTACTATAAACTGATAATGGATGTTACTACGCTACTAGAAACTGATGATAAAGGACTAACTTGAAGTAGGCAAAGCATGACATGTCTGCGCGTGCGTGTCACGTGACTTTGCTGCTCAGAGCACCATGAAATGGCTGAATATTTCATATTGTTCCTGTGTCTGCGCTCAATTCTCATCAATCTTTCACAAGGCCACATGAAGGCTGTGGTATTTTTACCTCCCTCGGAGCCCCCCCCCCCCGCCACTCGTTCGCCTCCATTACACACACACATTCCTTCCAGCCTCCATTGTTGGGCTACAGATCCACCCAGAGCAACAGGCTGGTCTCTGTAGTATCAATCGATTTGGGGTTGAAAGAGGAAGTGGATGTTGGCATAGCTTAGTGATTCTTTCTTTATCTAAACAAACAGGCACTGAGATGTGAGAACGGGGCCATCCACAAATGACGTCATGCTGAAGGGGGGGGGGGTCTGGCCCGGCATGACGAAATAAATTTTCTGTATACCTTCAGCATTGGCAAATTGGCAAAAATCATGGGGAGGGGGGTCAAAAAAGGTCAAGTTTTGCATGACGTCATTTATGGTTGGCCCCAACATGCAGTTTCAGCATACTCATGTCATGGGCCCATAGATGATATAGGGTCCTAGTTGCATTTGGCCATACACAAGGACAAGTAGCTCTTGCTCAGTCAAATTACTCGACTAACTTTTTGTGACTATTAAATCATAGAGTATGGCACATAGATGTGAAACAGTATCTGGATATAGTAAAAAGTCAAATGCAGCCATGCCATGGCGGTCCACATGATTTTGATGCATGCACATAAGTTGATTAACTCGGAAAGAGTTATAGGCACCACCATGGATTAAGACGCTTTTGAGGGTCCCCAAAAATAGGCAGAGATTGGTAAATTTTGTGGAAATAAAGCATAAACGGAGTGTAACTGTACAAAAATATGTTCATATGGTGTAAGAAGAACAAGTATAGATCATAAATATGTACTTTGTTGGTACAATAAAAAAGTGATGTTAGTAAAATAGATGGATAAAAAATTGTTGTACTGGAATTGTAGAGAGGGGATGCTTTGGGCCTCCAATGGTGAAGAATACACATTCCATTGGGAAACCTTTTTCCTGCTCTTTTTGGCTCAGTGTTAACCAGAACACAATGCTAATGTCATGTTTCTGGAATGTATACCCAAGCTGGCACCATGTCTTCCATTTACACACATGTATTGAGATTGAAAAGTAGACCACGCTTCTTGGTCACACCATGAGGCTGATCCCAGCTTTTAAAGCTAAGACCTGTCATTTTGGGTGTATGTGATGGGTGGGGGGGGGGGAACATGGCTCCATACAGGAGAAATCCTTTCCGAATTATCAGCATTTTAATGCATACCTCTAGTTATTTGTTGGGGTCTGCACTATAGGCAGTTAAATGCAGAAGTAAGTGGATATGAGAAGTAATTTGCTAAATCCTGATGCCGAACTAAACTTGAATGATATTATTGTCTTGAAAGTGGCTCTGTTGGAAATTTGATCGGGTAGAGCACGGCATAACATTTGTAAGTGATGTGAACTTCTCAATTAAAAAGAAGTAAAATGCTTCTTGAACTCCATTTCACTACTGAGTACCTTCACCTGCCACAATCACGCGTGGTACCGTAATACCTCGCATATAAGGGAAAGGCGCACCCTGAATTCATGCAAGACCTCTAAGGGAGTGATCATTTTTTTAACAACAGAGGGGGGCTGGTGGGTTTGAGGGGGGGTCAGAATTTTTCCAACACCTCTGATGGGGGGGTCAAAATAATTTCACCTGTTTTCAGTGGAAAACCCCACGCGTTACTATGGGCTAAAAGGGGACGTTCGCGCCCTATTTTTGTCCCTTATGGGGGGGTCCAAAAAATTTTACCCCCTCAAGAGGGGAGGGGGGTTGAAAAAGTTTTCGCGCGTCCGCGCGCAAACCCACCAGCCCCCCCCCCCCTGTTGTTAAAAAATGATCACTCCCTAAGTCCCACCCTCAGTCATAGTTTGGGCAGTTCGATACGTTCACTTATTATGCCGATTCTCTCTCCATATGCGTATAAGGCACGGCTAATATGTTGCAGTAGCATTGATATGAATGCGTGTAACAGGCTTATGACTTCAGGCGCATATTCTATTGATCCCATTAGGTACCATGCATTAATTGTCCTGAATTTCAATAGAAATACAATGTATCAGTGAAAGTATGAATCAAACAGTAATTTGATTCTGTGGTCTATTAGATATATGCCATGAAATTCCCATGGCAAAATATAACAATGTTCTGATAGGTGTTGTAAATCGGCACGGGCGGTTGGCGTGATGTTATGTAATCTGCATTTGGAACAGGCGATAAAATATTCCTTTATACCGTATGTCCGATTCTTTTAAGTGGCATTAATCACATAAGCCGATTTTCTCTAACTGACCCCACAAGGTGCCTCATGAGCATGTTGAGGTTAGGTTTAACATGTTACGGGCAAGGTTATGTAGGAATGACTCTGGGGGATTACCTAGAATTGGACATTAAATTTTCGCGAAAGAATGTTCCATAGGAGCAATGAAATAGGGGTGTAGGAAAAGGGGGGGGGGCTAAGGGGGCCTGCCCCCCCAATCATAAAGGAGGTGGGGCCTGAGTATGTCTGGGCCCCCCAAAATATGCCAAGAATTCATAATGAATTGAACAAAAAGCTAAAACCTTGCTTTGATATATAGCAATGGGGTAGGGAAAATGGGGGCCTGGGCCTCAAATCAGATCTAAAATTCATCAAAAATTACTTTTCTATTCAAATTTCATATGGGTATGTATAGGCACTATAACGCTTTAGCCAACAATTCAAGGTGGTCGAGGTGGGGCCCCTGCTGCACCCCCCCCCCCAATGAAGATTCGCTTCCTACGCCTCTGAATAAAAGTACAGTTTATAAGATATTTAGTGGTATTTTGGCTGATTTCTGAAATCTGTTCTAATTCCTTCTTAGATTTTGTTTCTGTCCCTTCGCTCTCCAAGGAAATGAACGTGACAGGACTGGGTAAAGTCTTATTAGCCTATAGGTAATAGATTTAGAAGGGAAAAAACAACTTTGTCATGTTGTCTCTACTTGAGATGTGGTGAACCCTGAATAAGGTCGAATATCAATAATCCGATACCAGGCGTCAGGAGGCTGCAGTTTCACCCTGCTGCAGCAGCCTCTTCCTCCTCTGTAGGTAACCACTCGACAACGCACACACATCTCATTACTCCTACCTCCTCCAGACTCCTGTCACTCTCACCTACTTATAACTTAGCTTAGGACCTACAACTGCCCACTGGAGGATATGTCCAGCCCACGAAGAACTGGAGCCGATGAGGTATTTTTAGACTTTAAGGGTCTCACAATTAAGTAGTTGGCACTCTATGGTTTAAAAGGGCATGAGGTGTGTGTGAATTCTATGGTCTTATTCACTTGACCAGTCATCTAATCAGATTTCAGGCATAGGCCTGGTTTCATATTGACCAAAAACATACACTGTAGTACCTACCCCGTACACGCGTAGAGTTGGAGATTTGTCCCAGAAATAACACAACTTCTGGTCTTCTCAGTGAATTTTCAAATATTATGTGCAGCGAGAATTCCCGGAGCCCCCTGTACCGTTGTAGGGTGGGGATGTAAATTGTAATACACCAAATGGAGGTCTTGGTGGCCCCATTGTAGATCCAGAACTAACTAGATACCCACGTATATATGCCGCACCTTTATACATGTGTGTGTTTAGTAGCACGGTAGTCGCATTTGGAGCCCAAGTTATCATGAAGTGTGTAGAAAATACTGCTGAGAGGAAAAATGCAAATCAGAAATGATTATGGCAATGCTGACACTGATCGTTCCCATAGTACTAGTCGACATATAGAATATTCATGAAAAGTGGTCTCTATATACAATATTCATGTACTATTCTGTCAAATTAGTATATTTAACACGATGACGTCTATGAATATTGTGAGAATTATATATATATATATATATATATATATATATATATATATATATATATATATATATATATATATATATATATATATATATATATACATATATATATATAAAGTGTAATAACCAGCGAGGTAATATTATTTAGTTACTTCGTTTGTCTTTGAAAAATAAGGAAAGAGAAAATTAGGTCGACAGATGTGTAATATGATCGTTATACATGTACTATTGTTGTGTTACATTATGAACCTTTGTTATCACTGTTCAAAAAATCACATTCACACACGGCATGAGGTATTATTGAGAAAAAAGGTTTATTTGGATGTCCTTAACACCCATGGGATAGATAACCATTTATATGATAACCATTATAACTTTATATGATCTTGGCATGCATACCCCGGTTCACTCCTTAATCATTATACAATTCCAAAGGCATGCGGCCCTACCCAACCCAGCTCCATACCTGACAAGACTTGGTTGCTCTCGGGTAGGCAGGTCTATTGTTTCATTAGGGTCTGCATACAATTCATGTACGTGTATTTACCTGTCTAGGCTGACCCACCTGTTATATAAACTACCAAGGTGTGCTTAATATGTGTATAGTACATGCATATACATTATAAACTACTGAGGTATCCCATGTAGAGCCTGGTCAAAGCTATACACAAAAGAAGGCAGGGGAAATTAAGGGTTTGGTCGCTTAGTTCCAAGTAATCTATACTTTGTCTCATGTAGGTCTCTTTCGGCGAACAATCTTCCTAATTTACCTGTTCAGTTCATTCTATGTTTAGAAACAGACAATTATATAAGCGTTCAGTAAGAGTAATACTCATTCAGTGGAAACTATGCTTACATAAATCGTGAAGATTTCGCGAATGTCTACTCGTATTTGTCGCAGTTTTTGGAATATTGTTGGAGGCAAAATTCTATATACATGGACGTGTCATCAATTTATACCTACTATCAGAGCTTTGTGATTCAAGTAATGACTTAATGAAGTAACCTCCTCCCAAAGTATATATTTTACAAATAGTTTCCTTTGTTACCCCCATTGATCCAAACTGATATGGTAAAATTGAATAGTATAATTATCTTAACCATCTCAGTTCTAAGACTCACAGAATGTGTGTTTATATACCTGACCATTTACATATAGCTAAGGTAGTGTCCGCGTCATACTCTATCAGCAGACCATATGTACCCAAAAGAAATTTAAGATATGCCGACATAGCATTATGGTTTATAGTCACCTATATCACTAAATGAATCAGGCCTACTCTGTGCACGGATTAGGCCAAGAAAAAATAAGTTGTGTTTTCCAGTAACATGACTTGAAATGGTAGGGTCGGTAGGTCGGATTTTTTTTTTTTTTTTTTTTTACATTCACATAGGAAATGTAAGGGCACATATCAATGGATGTATCAAATTCTTTGATTTCATTGTAAAATAATGATGGGAAAATGACAACTGTGGGAGAGAGAGAGAGAGAGAGAACACGAAAAGGGTACAGGAAAAATCCTCAAAAAGTAATGAAAAAAGTCTTTAAAATGTGAAAAAAAATGAGACAAAATTCATAAAAAATATCATAAAAAAAGGGGTTTTTTTTGCCCCTGTTTTGCTAGGGTCGGTCGGCTTACTGGAAACCAAGCTTTTTTTTTTATTTGGCCTTACTGTGATACCAGGTGGAGACTTGCGGCACAAGGCACCACAAGGTGGTGGCCTGGAGACGGGTAAACGTTTGGAACAGCAGCCACGCCACCGCCCGCCCACCCACCCACCCACCCACGCCTACCTGGGGGTGGGGGGGGGGGACTTAGGCCTCCTACTTGGCAGGTGCCAGGCCACAATCCTCCAGTATGCAGAAGGCTACTCCAGCAGGGAGCAACGCCAGCATGATCCCAGCAGACCAGCCAGCGAATGCCCACCCCCCTGCCCCCTGCCCCCACCCTGGAGGGGGGATGGGCGGGGAAGTCGGAACCGATCAGGGAAGTAGGGGATGCGGAGAGATTCAGACGTCTACCCACCCAGGAGGAGCAGGTGTAATGACTGTAGAAGGAGCAGGGGGAGGAGGATCAGGAGGAGGCTCTGCCAGGGGAGAGACTCTAGGAGATCTGGCACCACAGGTGACTGTTTCTGGGGTTGATCAGCCGTGCAATAGTAGTGGTCCACAGGTGGCGGCCAGCGGTCAGTCTGAGGCTGATCAGAGTGGTGCTAACTCCAGTGCTTCAGGGCCAGCAGGGCCGGCGGTTATGGTCAGTGCTACCGGAGGTCCTCCAGCCGGAACGCAGGGCCACGATACCGCCAACTCTGGAAATACCTCTGGCTCAAGTAATTTTCGCCAAGGCCGTAAAAAGGATAGTATACTGTCAATGGCCAAGCCACAGGAGGATCCACGACCAACCATGACAGCAAACCACCAGGCCCCCCATACTCCTCCCCACCACCAGTCTAACTCTCAGCATCAACAACAGCCGTCACAGCAGCCTACCGCCCCACCACCGACCACCCACAAAACTCACTCTAGACAAAGTTCCTTCCCTAGCCTTTCAGCAGCCACAAATGGGCCTTCTATTCACAGACAGACCTCCTTCGTCCACAATCCTACAGATGATGGAACATTCACCAGACACAGTTCCATCAGCACCAATGCTGCCACAACTGGGGGTAGTCCCCTCCCTCGACACAGTTCCTTCATCAGCAATACCACGGCTGGGGGACAACTTGGCGGCTCATCGTCGACAGGCGGCGTTTCTGTAGCAGCTTCCGGTGACCCAGAGGATGGGAGCCGAGGAGGCCACATTGGCCGGATGTTGGGGGCTCGGGATGAGTTCTTGCTGGTGGAGAGGCTGAGGATGATAGAGGATGCACGACAAAGGGCACCTCCAGATGAACCGTGGAGAGGACACTCCAGGGAGTACTATAAGCATGACCAGCGCTACAGGAAAAGGGTAGGGTAAAGTGACCATGAGTCGTCCACTTGGACCTCTGTGCAACCTTCAACCTTTTCTAGGATCTCTGCTATAGTAGGCTAACTTGTAGGTAGTATAAAAAAATGGTGTGGAAATTATCCAGAAGTGTTTGTCTTTCCAGAAAATAAGTTTACAACTCTTACACCCATGTCTATCAGGCCCTTTTAGTCTTTAGGGAAGTGACGTGTATTTTTCTTCACCAGTACCATGAGTCAGCCTCCAGTACCTTGAGTCGGCCACATGATATCATGAATCAACTACTGTGTAGGAGAGTGTCTATTTTGTACTTGATGCAAGGAAAGGGCAGATTTCCAGTTTACTGATAATTGACAGGGTGTGAACGTCATCCATCTACAACATTAAGTTAATGTTAACTCTGTTCCTTGACTACTACGACATCATTATAAGTTTTTCCTAATTTACTAGTTGGATTTCAATATAAGTGGCTTGCAAAGCATAAAAAAACCTCCCTATTTGCATGCATATAATCCCAAACATACTGACATTGACAGCCTGTTGAAGGTGATAGAACAACAATAACCAGAGATGATAGGATAGCAGGTGCAGCATCTTCCCATCTTTTATCAATATAAATTACTTAAAATTCTCCAAGGTGGTCATTGATTATCTAAATTTGGCACTATACACATGCAAAGTGGCCGACTCAAGGTACATGGACGACTCAAGGTCACTCTACCCTATATATTTATGCGCTTTGTCTGGTCATCATCCAGGGGCGTGGCACTGCGACAGACAAAAACTGTCTCACTGCCATGCACTATTATTCTTATATTTTGTGTCCAAATGAATTATGACCTAAAATTACTGGTCATTGATCCCGGGCCAGCGTCAGTACCAACCCCTGCATCTGCCCCTGCAATAAAGTTTAACGGGAAGTATATGATTGTAGACTTATTACAGTGCTGTGCATGCACTGCTGGCCTGCATCTCGTCCATTGTGTCGCCATACAATGCATCAGAAATGCATGCTTTCCTCTAGAACAAGTGTCTATCTTAATAGCAATGTTCGGATTATGTGACGATGTCCATTAATATAAGTAGACATGAAAATATGATGGTCTTCGTTTTTAAAGCATTTAGGATGGTTTAAACTGCCATATCAAGCCCCTTCCTCCATCCCGACCCCCCGACCCCCTACCCATCATGTGCCTGTGGCCAGCTTCGGTTTTCATCCACTCCCATTCATGCACAGTATCACAGCAACCGTGGGGATAATTGACTAAAATTAGGGCCTTACTTTCTGACCCAATTCTAAAGCGGATCCTCGTAAAAATTATGATTTATGACATTTCCAGGCCTATTCACATGTCCACATTTTAAGAACTACTTGTGGTTCAGTTATCAGAAAGGGTTGGGTAGAAGCACAATTCAGTTTACACCTCATTCAGAGTTTCCATGGGGAGGAAAGACCTATATATCATGTGTAGGCCTATGTCTGGTAGTAATGGCTGTTAGAGGAAAATTGGAGATCGGCAAACTTTGGTCATGGTGTCCATGGTAATTGGTCATCTGATGCTCAAAACATATGATAAGATAGTCAGGTGGCCCATTATCAAAGCTTTAATGTGGACATGATAGTACTAAGTAGGTAGAGAGACTGCGAAATAGGCAATGGTTGTTCCTAAAAGTAGATGGCAGTTATGATGATTTTCTGTTTCTCTATATGCCTCTGGAGATCCATGGTAGAATTAGCGCTCATTAGCCCAAATAGTACCAAGTGCATGATTTGGTTATAATTATGATGCGACTATTTGGTGGAGGTAATAATCATGTTCATGGCTTGAATAGAAAACTAGTTCAACAAATAGATATCTTATGATTCTAATATTCCAACCCGCTAGCAAAAAGACAACTAAGGTCCACTAGACCTTCCAGTGTAGTAGTCGGAGCTTTTAAGAAAACATGAAAAAAAATGATAATAAAGCAAGTAAGCAAGTGAGGTACCTTAGATCGTGGATAAAAGGATGGAAGTGAATGAGTTTGACCTGTTAACCCGGTATCGATGCCATTATTTCGGTAATTAATTAATCAGGGTAACAGACAGAAAATGTACCAAAATTAATAGTACCTCGATAGGGTACACTCAATTGGAATTAATGATACTGCAGAAGATGCTAGTTTTTCAAATGAACATAGGGTCTGAAAAAATATATATTATCGATACCATAAAATCATCTGATCATTGAGCACCACTGTGCAAAAGCCCCTTATGAAATCATCAAATAAGTGTGACATATCAAATATAGGTCTTGTTGCCTCCCTATGATTCCAAGGAGAACTATTATCCTAGCACTTTGTACTCGGGGTGTTACGGTAAATATGCTGGTAACCTAACAGTGGGTCAATATTCACGTTCCATATCTCTAAAACAGTCCAGAAATTCCACTTTCCTGGTGTTGTAGAACTGCACGTGGATATATGAAAATTGCCCCCTATGCAAGTTGGCGCATGATTTAAGTTCACATAAGGCTAAAGCCAGGGATGAAAGTCTTCAGGGAATTCCCTGATTTCAGGGATTTTGAGGTTCCAGGGCCCTATACATTCATATAGAAACCCAGGTTTTTGGGGCCAATATTGGACCATTTCAGGGATTTTTGTGTTCTCTGACTTTCATCCCTGTAAAGCGGTAACTTTATAAACAGAACTAAAAGGACCAACGGACACATAAAGTAGATACATTTACTGGAATGTACTTTTGGAGTTAGGATGGGTCTCATTAAAACAGCAGAAGTTAAAATAAAATTGGGCATGGTGAATGGATTTCTGCATTCTGCAACCACAGAGGGGAATCACAATGTGGGAAGTTAACAAAGCAAGAGGAAGTGTTGATTAACATATCGTTGTATGTTCCCTTTAGGTAGACTAAGGCTTTGGAGGACCAATATTAACTGAGTGCGGCCTCCACTAGTCAAACCTGTCTGAACTCTCCTGCCATTCTCTGTCGGGTTGAGTAGAAATGTTATGGCTACCCCTTTCAGGTTTATCAATACATTGAAAACATAGGGTCGGTATGATGCATGGATGCAGCCCTGGTGAGTTACTCGTGCCAAGGCTGCATCCATGCGTTATAACGACGACCAATGGACAACATCCTAATGCATTATCGATCTTTAAAGAACTAACTGTGGGACACCAAACTTTGGGAACCCTGCCAGGATTATGTAGTGGAGTGGGTTAAGCTGAGGTCAGTGTTTGGTTTAATCATTCTGGGAGGGATTGTAGTAGTATAGAGAGAACATTGTACAGAGAAGGATTGTTAGACAGTATGGGGGAGGGCGTAAATGGTTTCGTAATACAAAGTATAGGGAAGAAGTAACAGGTTTCATTGAGAGGGAGATGGTGGGGGGGGGGGTGTGGGGGGTTAGAGTCAGCCCTCAATTCCTCGATCCTTTGATTCTTCAGACCCCTCATTCCCTCAAACAGCAGATTTGCTACTTCCTCTATGTTTTCTATACTATTTTGACTTAAATCCTCAAATATTTTGCTTCCTAAGACATTCCTTGCATCCTTGCAAGTTGTAGGCATTAAACTTATTTTGTTAAATTCTAAGGACAATCGGTACGATGTGAAAATACACCAATTGTAGGTACAATGTAGCACCCTGCCCATTTCCCATTGCAGTTCCACCTTACGTCTAGTCTTGTAACAACAGGCAGAGTAATCCATGCTCTTAATCAGCTTGTCCATCATCTAGGTTATGCTGGATGTGAGCATAGTGAAAAGTAAACCTCTGATAGTATTGAAGATACTGTACATAAATGTCCAGTGCTTAGGCTAGTTAGGTGTCATAATGTACGTATTGAGGCATGTATGTGTTAGTAACAGAACCGAGGCCTCTTTCCGTTACACTTTACCAGGACGTGACAGATTTAGTGAAAACAGGCCCATACATGTAGATTTAGTGCAAGGTGGTATATTATATGCCCACAGTAAGCAAAAACTTTCGACAGTGACATCAAGATTTTGATTTGAACATATATACTCTGTTGGCCAACAATGCAAGTTCTTAATGCTGAGTTGATTATAATATACTGGATGCTAAAAATGTAGCAGGCAGTGTGTTTCAGCATTGCATTGTCTGATTTATGGATATGGCGTGTATAAAAAGTCAAATAATTCTAATGACCTTCACAGAACTGTTAACTCAACTGGCCAGTATGAAAAAAAGAAAAGAAATGAATCCCAAAGGAAATATAATTTTATTTGGGTAGATAGTCTTTGGAGTTCCCACTATTACCGGTACATGTATCTAATCCCCCCCGCCTCCCAACAGTGCAGACTGTATTGGCAGCTAATACCATGCAGCTGTGTTATTATAATAAAATAATAAGGTGACTCTTAGCTTGGTCACCTTTTTAGTGTAGACTAATGTTTCAATATGCTGGTAATAATGCCATGTTCTTAAGTGCCTCATGGGAGGGGTTGGAAGGCCCCCTACTGTGCATGGTTTTTCAATTGAGTTCTACAGTATTAGCATAGAACCTATGCTATGCATACACTTTTCTCCCCAAACGTACCGCAGGGCACATGCTCTATTGTACATGGGGTTGGCTACTACATGTATTATACATGCATGGACGTCGTTTGAAAGCCCAGTTGTTTTACTGGGCACAATATACACATATATTCCGACCAGAAAAATTGAATATGTGTTTCAAACTAGCTGGACTATCTCAGAGTATCCAAAGATACATAGAAGAAAGGGGACCATAACTACTAGAAATCTTTTCATATTTCTGAAGGAATTTATCGGTATTTCTTTGGGCCAACCAAAGACTCGCAAAACAATTCCTGGGTTCTTGCAGAGAAATCATTATGAGAAGCAAGTATGTGTTGAGACCGTTTTATTATAAATGAACCTGCCATGCCTGTCATCTACACACCGTATGACCCCAACCATGCCCTCTGTATTTCTACATAGACAATGGTCGGAGCTATTAGTCTCCACTAATTCTTATATAACAGAATTCTTGTATAATATATTATATGTATAATAAAGACATGGTGTGTCAGCCATCTATAATTAACCCTTTACGAACCGCATAGTGCAGCCTAATTGATTGTCATGATACAGGATATAGTCCTGGTGAGTAATTCTCCGAGCGTACATCCATGTATCACAGTTGATACCGACATAACCGGGAGGATATTCTACCTAACGGTTGGCATCATCCACTTATTTAATTCTGTCGCCTTATCATGACGACAACATTTAATGTTGCCTTATGCCAGCTTACCCTCTCTAAATGTATATATCTGTACAATGTATGTTATTTCCACCTAGTCCAGTGGATTCGTTCTTTTCTTCTTCTTTTTTTTATAAGAATTATGCATGATTTTGTTATGAAAGTTGGCCCACGGTTACTTTAAGACATACTAACCTCCCTCCTCTTACCATTGTTACAGGTGCAGAAGAAGCACTACCGGAAGGAGAAGAAGCGAGCAGCTAAAGAGCTGCTCTCCACTCTCAAAGACCCGTCTGTCATCGTCATGGCAGATTGGCTCAAGGTGCGCGGTTCACTCAAGTCGTGGACCAAGCTGTGGTGCGTGCTCAAACCAGGCCTCTTCATCCTCTACAAGAGCCACAAACAGAAGGTGGGTGTCTTGGTGTGCCTGTATTTGGGACTGGTGTGGGGTCAGGTGAATGCAAATAGCCTTAATGTGGAGATGTCGGTGTTGTACTTGTGTGGGGTCCTGTAAATGTTCTCACACTGTGTGTCCTATTGTGTCGGCTTTTCAAAGTAGATCATACATGTGGTGTAAATGTAGACGACAATTCAAATAGTCCGTCATAAATTTCAAGTAATTTTCAACCCCCCTCAATTCTTTAATATCGAAGAAATAGACCGTTTTCTTCCTCTTCCTCATTTTCTGTGCATCGAATAGTATAGAACTGACAACGGCGATCATTGTATCACCATTCCTAGATATTCACCAATTCAGACATCAATGGAATAACACATAACAGTGCTATCTTAACTCTGTTCCTAATACCATGTAATAGTCCTCTTTGATCTAACTATGAGAATAGTTAATTTAGTGCTTGATTAAAGTAATCAATTTCTACGTCTAATGTATGATAAAAGACTTTGATATAGATGGTACTTATAATAAAACACACAGACATGGAAAACAGTCTAACGACCTCTGTTGTAAATCATATTGGTCTTAATTTCTATAGTGAATAGTTGAGCTTTCGAACAAACTTTACCCTAGTATTAACAACTAAACAACGGACAGTAATTCTTACATTTTCTTCTTTAAAGTAGATTCACCTACGTCCTATGTACGCATAGCAACATACGATGTCATCGATTTTCTTTTCTATTACAAAACTATAATAGGACATCATAAAACCCTAGTTTAATGTTGATAGATGGAAAAACTCTTCTCAGAGGCGCATACAGAATTTTGGAAGGGAGAGAGTGCGTCCCTCGTTTAGCTCCTATTTTTGGCTATATTTGAGGATCGAAATAAGTCTTAAGTACAGGCAAAAAGGAGGGGCGCTGAATCCGATACCTAATATACATGACATTATCTGATAGGGCCAAAAAAAAAAGAGATTGTGTGTTTCCAGTTACATGGATAAAATCTCTGTATAGGGTCTGAAGGTCGGATTTTTTTTTCTGATTTTGTATAGAAATGTATGGGCAGACATGTTGGATTCAATGATTTTACAGTAAAATATGAAAAACATAAGAAATGTTTAGCATATGTAAAAGAGATGAATGACTGTTTCGAAATGTTTACCAATAGATGAGGGCCATGAAAAATTGATTGAAAATTATGAGAAAAGAGCCTCAAAATTCCCAAATTAAACAAAAAAAAAAAGATTTCCAGGGCTGGCCCTGTTTTGCTAGGGTCGGTCGGGTAACTGGATACAAACCTTTTTTTAGGCCTAGATTAATTTGGCTCGACTCCTAGTTTTAGACCGAAAGGTTTTGAAGACAAATATGTTTTAACGTTTCAAATACCTAGACTTTTCAAACATGTAGTTTGTTTCATTGTTATAGCATACATATATCCCCCTGGTGAGGGTCTGGGCTGCATAAATCTCAGGTTCTGTGCTGCATATAGCGTGCACTTTTGGACTTTACTCGCTGAGCTTTAGTTTGGCTTTGAATTGATTAAGGCTGCTGTCTACAAATTCTGTTCTTAGGAAATGGTTCCAAAACCCGTCTGTATCAAAATTAACTAATCAACGGACAGTAGGCCTGGCTGTGGAAATTTGAGAATATAGATATCTATCCTGAAAATCAAAATCAACAGCATCTAACCCCTTCTTTATAATGTTAGGCCTTCTCAATCTAACAGTGCTTGCATTTCATTTTCTGTTTTAACATAGAAAAGGCAATACATGAATATCCAGTAAGAGAAGATTATTCGACATGTTTCCCCCATAACCATCTTCAATTAACAGAAAATACCATTTTTTGGTCTTTCTTCAGAAAGGGACACCTTTTACCAACCCGACCGACTTGCAGGTTGTTACTCTATAAGCACCGTTTAAGTTCTAGTGCCAAGATAGGCAATGTTCCTCTGGCGGAATGGGTTAAGATTCTTGGAGGTGCTTCTTTGCTATGCTAATGAACTAAGAAGAACCATTTGCTTGATCTTATATGTTATTCTTTCATATATTCCTCCTAGAATTTATCAATTGTATTTAGATATATTGTATAAACTTCAGCTTGGGCAAGTCAGTCACCTTCTTACATTATACCTGTTAATGATGTCATAGTGCATCATCCATGCTGAGGTCTTTCATCGTCATAATGTATTGCAACTGCTTTTCCTTTGAAAAAAAGAAAAAAAAGGAGTGCTTGATATTATTTCATCGCCTTCCGGTGCATCATAATCACGCTTCATTGATAAACCAAAGTCCCAGTAATAACCGTCCTGATATTAAGTACAATAATTCTATTTGATGTATGTTTTTCACATAATGGGTATTTTTACAACATACCGTAATCTCCCGCATATAAGGCGCAGCTCGCGTATAAGGCGCACCCACAACTCAGAGAATGCAAGTCCAAATATAAGGCGCACCTCTAAGGGCAGATTTTTGCTAATTTAGTACTGTTCTATAGTAAAAATACCCCCCCCCCTATAAGGTGCACCCCAAACTCAAGGCAATATCCCTCCCACGTATAAGACTCAGCCGCATTTTGTTTGGCGTATAAGACGTGCCTTATACGCGGGAGATTACGGTAAGCACTGATTTTGATCAAGTGCCCAAAGGACTACCAGGTATCTGATAATTGTACCTAGCACTATTGAAACTGATTTTTTTTTTAGTTTGGCAATATGATGGTACTGGATATTCCTTTGACTCTGATCTTATTTTTGATCATTAAATTATTAAGACATAGGATGACCATTCATATAATTTGTGCCTGGTGCCTATAGAAGTTCCATGCAAAAATCAAGTGTGGACCATCCCCATTATTCTATTTGATCAAATATACTCATTTGTGAGCCAGCAAGCTAAAAGGACCGTCCAAGGGGGATTGGTACCAATTCTGACCACCAGGGGGACACCACTAAGGCTTAAAAAGAAATGCAAATAGAACGTTTTTAGGGAGTTTCAGGGCATAAATCAGTGTATTTGTTTATATGTATTGCCATGGAAACAAGATTTCCACTAAAAATAGAGGAATAAAAAGAGCCCATTGAAAGCCCCACTCACAGGGATGAATGTATTAAAAAAATGGTAAAAATCCTATTTCTTGGTCAAATTCTATGAGAAAATGATTTAAAAAAATATGATAATTTTCCTTATTTGCATAATTATGCATACTTATACTAATCTCGAGTTATCTCAGAAAATATGCACGTTAGAGCTTTTTAGGTCACTGATCACCCAAATTCATAGACCCATAACTCAAAAACTAGGAGAGATTTTTCATGTAATACCGTAATCTCCCACGTATAAGACGCATCCTCTACGCCAAACAAAATGCTTGGGGGTCTTATAGGATCTCTTCAAGTTGGGGGTGCGTCTTATACGGGGGGTATTTTTTCTATAGAAATGTACTAATCTTACAAATTTCAGCAGTAAAATGTGCGTCTTATACGCGAAAATGCATGTGCTAAGTTTGGGGTGCGTCTTATACGGAGATTACGATACATCATTGAAAAGCTCATGACTTGAACTAGGAAATTGACTTTTCCCCTTTGGGGACCCTTTTGCCTTGGCTGGACACATTTATCTCACAGTAAAAGCATTATTAATATGCCGATACATATTAATGACCTTTGCTTATCTCTATAGAATATATTTTAAAACTGATCATGTATATAGATAACAAGGTGTATGTGCTTTGGTATTCAAACTCAGCAATGAACAAGAAGTCCAACAATATAGTGCCATCTAATATAGGGCCGCAAATCCTAAATTTGGGGTAGTAGATTAGATCCGTGTACTAACAAATGGTATTGCGCGTAACCCCAACAATTAACCTCAACAAGTATCTAATTAGTGCCACTGCTTTGCATAACATACTCAAATCCACAGAAATATATGTCTAATATGAAATGTGATTTGCCTCGAATCACGAACTTGGTATAGATTAATTAAGGGCGTGATGGGGTATCCATTAACCTAATGAGCTACTAGACAAACAAGATAAAGAATGCACCTGCAAATTACATGAATGTTTTATCAAGGAGGTGGTTTTTCCGCAATCTCTTTACATTTTTATACTTACCCAGAGATACTAATAGATTTATACATGTGCCTATATACAAGAATCTTACAATGTCATTATGTGTACATGATATCTTTTAAAAGCACTCGACAAAAAAGACGCCCCCCCCCCCGAATACAGTATACAAGTATTAGAGTCATTTATATACAAATCAGATTAGTTAAGGAGTCTGTAGTACCTTTCTAATTTCCCATCTTTCTTCTTTAGATCCCAATCGAAGTTGTGAATATCCCTGAAGTTAATTCCTTTTTACGCAATTGATCAATACATACAATTGCATCCTATTGTTCATGCAAGTCACCATTAATCACTTCGGGAAATGGATATGTAGATTGCGTATGTTGTTACAATAGTGTTTCCTGTTCACCAATGTATGGTTCGTTGAACATCCTTCTTTCTTTTAAATTACTCTGAAGCAAGTATAATAAGAATTCCAGAAAAGGTATAGAGAGAAAAGTTAACACAATATCTCGTCGTTCCTCTGTGAAGTTGAAACGAAGGACGTAAGAAAGAACATACATTTAATGACAAGCAACCTGTAGCCCATGCCTTCTGTGTGTACATTTCAAGAATGAATGATGTACACTCATGCTCTCAGTTCTGTCTATTGTGAATTTAAAAACGAATACTTTCGAAAATATCGTGATTTCCTATCGAATGGGGTAGACTGACAGATAAAGCATAATGCAATATGTACGGCAAGCTGTAAGCTCCTCAGCTCAAATTACTACAACCTCAGACTGGATCAACAGCCATATAGATAGGTTATGACCCAGACCAAAATATAGGCTGGCTAGCTCCCAAAAATATGTATCGAAATATGACTGAATTCTATATTGCAGGTCTTTACCTCTAGTACATGGAATAGAGAACCATATGTTGTCAGTGCAATGGCTTTGTTCTTAATCGATCATATACCTCACTGCTCGACAGAATATTTGACAAATCCTTTCTTCTCACCCTTTAATGTAAATTGCAGCATGATTTCTTTGTAACCCTTAGTGAACCTGATAAGAACCTGCACATGGGTGCAGCAAAGGGGGGGGGGGTTCTAAATTGTATATAGTTAGCATTACAGTTAACATTTCTAGTATATTTAAGTAGTCTTGCATGTTTGACAGGAAACTTGTTAGTAAGAGTTTTTAAAAAGAATGAATCGAAGGATGCCATCCATCTGAGTACAAGCGTACTTCCATCCATCGAGGTCGGGTTCCCAAACTTAGCAGTAGACCTCGTGTATATAGCCCATACTCAAGATGATAAGATTCACTTCCACTTACCGTAATATATATAGAATCATACCGTGGTAAAGGTGAGGTAAAGGGTATGACAAGGCAGCATTCCTCCTGTAGTTATGCCCTTAGTCGATATAGGCCTTGCTAAGCTATTTGTACACAAGAATCTATCTGATTGTCAATCACTCCTCCTGATTACAGACGGGGCACTGGGTTGGAACTATTCTCCTCAACACGTGCGAACTGATAGAGCGGCCGTCCAAGAAGGATGGCTTCTGCTACAAGTTATTCCATCCACTGGACCAGTCCATTTGGGCTACCAAAGTAAGTCATTTGTACATATTGTTAGGGAGAAGGAAATAGCTACATTACTCGCAGTTGCAGAGTCTCAAAGTGCCATTTAGTAATTGTACCTAAAGGATGGCTGACTAAAGGCCAGTTTTCCCTGAGAAGTGCATACCATTGGTTAAAAGAGAAGTATCAAATAGTGATCGGGGATCTATATTTCGTATTGCTTGTTTCAGGGCCCTAAAAGTGAAACTATTGGGGCAATTACCCAACCGTTGCCGTATTCTTACCTCATCTTCCGAGCGCCTTCAGAGGCTGCAGGTAAGTAAATATTTTGGCGGGAACTTTCCATGTGTCTTTTGCTTTATAGATCTCATCTGCCTTATGGGTGAATCGGCTTATTGTTAAGAATTGTTACTGAATTGATCAAAGACTGGTCTATGAACTACACTTTGATATTAGGATCTTTAGTGTATTTTGACTGTCTATACTGTGGCAGCGTCTAAATCTTATTCTTTAGAGACTTGATTAAGAGGACAAAATATTAGCCTCCGTGTGACGTCACTGAGTCCTACCCATTGAGGGCTAGCATCGACTATAGTCAACACCATGGTAGGCCTAGCGTCGACTATAGTCAACACCATGGTAGGCCTGGCATCGACTATAGTCGACGCCCATTATATAGGATTTGTACAGGAATTGAAAATAGGCTCGTCCTCTAGAAACTATACTTTTTTTAGAGGCCGTCCCCATGGCCAGGGCAACCATTTTTGCTCTGCCCTTAAAGGGTTAAGCATCATCCCGTGGCCATACATATAGGGAATCTCAGGTAGAATATCATACCAGATACCTGGTGTTACCCATGCGGGACTGCCAATATGCTAGTTAACTTCTAATTGATATTTTTCATAGTGTTTTCATCAGATTGGTTTTCATTTGGTGTATTTAGACCCAAAGAACCTAGGGGGTTTCACATAGTTTTACACATTTAAAAACAGACAAAATCTAAGATTTGAAGAACAGAAACAGTGTATAACTTTGTATCTTGATACACAATCATCCTGATGCTGCTGCCATGGAAGGTTTAGCTCATTATCACTGGTCTGAACGACGTGTTCATGTTCAGCTATAATAATACCTACCGTAATCTCTCGCGTATAAGGCGCACCTCGCCTATAAGGCGCACCCCCAACTCAGGGAGGTCTGTTATAACGTATAAAGCGCACCTCTGAGGGCAGATTTTTGTTAATGTAGTACTGTTCTATAGTAAAAGATACCCCCCTATAAGGCGCACCCCAAACTCAAGGCAATTTACCTCCCACGTATAAGACCCAGCAGCATTTTGTTTGGCCTATAAGACGCGCCTTATACGCGGGAGATTACGGTATAGTATTCCTAGGATGACCTGTGATATGACGCACACAGAGAAAAGAACATTGATCGCTTTGACGCATACTGCACAGGTCACAATTTGTCTCCCAGATGACATGTATGAAGGCATGTCAAATGAGGTTGACCCTCTCATATTTGGTTCGTCAACTCCATTTGACATGCGTAATGTCACATATTTCTGATCCATTCACCTGAGTGCTAGGTAATACTGTGAGACAATTATGTAAGGGTCAAGAGCAGTCAATAACTATGTACCAATGGTTCAATCAAGGGAGGCCTATAATAGAAGGCAGGGGATATCATAGTCCCACAGGCCTGCAACACTAAGGCACTTTTTCCTGTCTACAGAACTCCTACTTGACTGAGGACCTCTATGCAGTCCATAAGACAAGGGCATGGAGGTACATGGCAATGCCATATGTCTCCCTGTACTGTAGATACTGAGATTATAGATTGTGGGTTAGAATACAGTCCTTTGGTATTTTCACTGACCCACACATAAGGTGTCTAACCACTCCAGTTGGAGTATTCAGGATGGTGGGTGTCTATTTTGATATTCAATTACAAATGCAGATTTAACAACGAAATAGAATTCACTACCATTCATTGATAGTATTTACAGACCTTAGTGATCTATTCTTCATGAAAACAAAATGACACAGATACATCAAATGTCTCAAGTGTTGGTAGTACTTCTTGGTAGTGATTAGTCCTGGTACCAAAATGGTTGTTTGCTCCATCTAGTGGAATATCCTAGAACAATTATGTATGTCAAACCATCACATGTCAAGTGCCTTCGACATGGCCATGACCCTAGTCAACTCACAGATGACATGGCATTTTAAGGCATGTCAAATCATATGAGGATTACTGTGTGCTACAGTTGTCATGGTGACATATGTGCACATGTCCCAATGACGTGTGCTCTCTGTGTCAAATCAAGTTGACATGGGTATACATGTCACTTTGTCAGGAAGAATTTTCTCAGTGCACAGTCTAAACAGTGTCATTTTCTGTGCATTTTGACAGGTAAATGTTGGATGGACGCTCTTGAGTTGGCGCTAAGATGTTCTAGTCTTCTCATGCGTACAATGACCAAAGATTCCAAAGACCCTGCCGCCTCCACAGAACCAGAATACCTCGCCCCACTCAACTTTGGGGGTGCCCGGGACCAGATGAATGAGAGCGACTGTGAGCGACACTTTAAGGGATATGGTGAGCACTTTATGTTTGATGGTTAAATTGGTCGGGAGAGGGGAGGGGTGTACATCTGTTTTGATAGTTTAATTAATACACAGCTTTGAGATAGGTGCCCTAGATCTTTTACATCTATTTTGGTAAACTTCACATCGACGTCTTCAACACAAATGTATTCAATTACTGCAGGGGGCAGGGTGGAGCATATCGGAAACCCTCTCACATACATTGTATTTAAGTCCAGAGCTATTCCCTTTGAAATCTACATTTGTAAAAAAAAAATGCATTACATGTAAAAATACTCACTCTTCAATAAATTAGAAAAATATTTCAACAATCTACAATCATGAATAACAGAAACTTACAAACCGCCCATATCTCCCCAACTTTAGGCCTTGATGATGAGGGCGACGCGGACAGGACAGACAGGGATGAGGACGAGAAGGAGAAGTCGGAGTCAGAGTCAGAGCACTCTGAGGAGGAGAAGGAGGTGTATGACGACGACCTTCAGCCCCTGGAGACGCCCTACGTGGCCGACACCGTGGAGGAGCTGGGTCAGCAGGGTGAGGCGTGCCAAACAGAGGAGGTGGCCGACGAAAACAAAAGTCTCATATGGACTCTAGTCAAACAGGTACGTTTGTAAGAGGCAATGTCGGATTTTAAAAAAGGGGTGTGGTGTTTGGGAGGGGGTTTATCTTTTTGAATGTAATATTCTGTCCAAGCATTGCTGAGGGAAGCTTTCCAATTGGGTGTAGGCGGGAGTGGAGCTGGTTCTGGCGACATGCATTGATAAGCTGATAAGATGACAACCAGCATGTCCCTGGATAACATCCACTTCCAGGGACAAAGTACCCATAATGCAATGCCTTTAATATCAGTGAGCATTGCCACCTTTGGTATAACCAGCGAAATTCAAAATGGTGGACCCACTAGGTATAGGTCTAGGCTCCTATTGCACCCATAGCATTTTTGAACGCCCATGCAGGATGCGTCGCTGAGGGCGCTGCGATAAAATGCAGAAAGGGTCGATTTTGGGGGAGGTATTTGTCAAATTCACTTTTAACAATATTTAGATACAACTGGTATTGAACAAGTACATTTTTCTTACAAATTTGGAAATACAAACATTTCATGTGTGTAAACCAAACAAGCGTTACACTATCGCTAATTCTTAAATGTGTAAATACTGTGCTATTTTAGGTGCGACCCGGTATGGACCTATCTAAAGTGGTGCTTCCAACATTCATTCTTGAGCCGAGATCCTTCCTAGACAAGCTCTCGGATTACTACTATCATGCGGACCAACTCTCACAGTAAGCTTTACCGACTTATTATAAGTATGCATGTTGGCCTATTATGATTGAGGCCCTTTTGTTGGCGCTCTGTCGATGCATAGCAGTAAACATGTAACTGTATTGTAAGAATTCATGATGTTAGAGTGTTTGGTTTTTAGGAAGATAAGAAGGAGGATAGACCTAGGAAGATCGAATCAAATCTGATAAGTAAGCATGATAGACTCAGTGGCTATATCATATCTCCATTAGAACGGTATGGGTTGCTCTCAGGTTAGAAGTATATGGAAATGGGGAATATAGTCGTGTAATTACCACACTGTTGTGCTTTATAACCACCCGGTCTAACCACATGGTAGACTGCTGGTTATAGTTATTGATTGATTTATGACTCTCCTTGTGTTTTAGCACTGTATTGGAAGAGGACCCATTTACACGAATTAAGACAGTCGTCCGGTGGTACCTCTCGGGTTTCTACAAAAAGCCAAAGGTAAAATTCCTATCTTAACCTAGAATCTATTTCCTACAAATCAACATCCGATGATATCAACGTAACCAAGAAACAAACAGGATGTGCCTTGTTAGATAGGAATCCGCCATACTGAAAAAAGTTAAAGTCATCGGAGCAGTCTCTATGACTTTCAGACAGTTGATTTCAATTAAACATATTTTCAGGAGCTTGATTGATGGTGAAACGTATGGCCCCTGAGTTAATTGTTTAGTTTAAAATTATATTGGTTGTGCGTGCTAGAAGCCAGGAAAGAACTACATTGTATTACTGTTTAATACATACATATTTTGACCTAATCCAGGGCCTGAAGAAGCCGTACAACCCTATCTTAGGAGAGACATTCCGCTGTTACTGGAAGCATCCTAAAACCGGAAGTCGGACATTTTATGTAGCAGAACAGGTAAGTGGCAACAAGAAGCATAATACACGATACTGGTTGTAGCTTCCCATAATCTTATGACTAAAGAAATACGAACAGATTTATTTTTACAATTGAGGTCAATAGCCATGTATCAATGTTACAGATGTTACATTCTCCTTCGTTATTCCCTTACAGATTTCTCACCATCCACCCATGTCTGCCTTCTATGTGACAAACCGACAAGACGGATTCAGCATCTCAGGCTCTATCCTAACAAAATCTAAGTTCTATGGTAATTCCGTCTCTGCCATCATGGATGGGGTCGGCAGACTAACGCTACTCAAACGAGGAGAGGATTATCTAATCACAATGCCCTACGCCCATTGCAAAGGTAATATCGGTATTCAGTAACTGGTCAGTCAGCCAATCTCAATTGTACCAGGTATTGCTTTTATTCCTAGAGAGATTTTCCCTTCATGTCCACGTGGAACGTAGAGTGTGTGTTCCTGTGATCTGCAAACATTGTCTTCGAAAGCAATATTTTCACCCCTGTATCTAGGCCGCCTTGTATTCGGGGTCTGTCCCCTCCCAACAATGAAAGCTATACATGGTATAGAATACAGCACCGAGCCCCCTTCCAATAGATATTTGGTTCCTAGCCCTATGCCTCCATATCCAAATTCAGTTCTTGCATGGTTTTGACACCTTGTACCACATGATAATTATAAAGTTCTAATTATAGGACACGTTGTAACCAGCTGGTTCTGATTATACATGCACCTAATGTATTTACCCATGTTGAATATAGATATTCATTTGTGCGTATTCTTATTTTCACTGTATATTTTTCTTTCTTTTTAGGCATTCTTATAGGTACATTAACTATGGAGCTCGGAGGCAAAATCTCCATCGACTGTGAGAAAACTGGCTATCGAGCAGAGTTAGAGTTCAAACTTAAGGTAAGACTATCTCTCTGTACCTATACATATTATGACATCCAATTACGTATATAAAGAAGCAAGACAAGTGAGGGAAGTACATGTGGTCTACATAGAGTTTGTTAATGTAATATTTGGATGTTCCCGCTGTTTTAGCAAAAACGTAAGTAAATCAATACAATGAATGTGTGATGTCTCTCCTTCTCTGGATGTTATAGAATATCTCAGAACTTGAATAATATTTACCATCCTCTTTCGACTTCAGCCATTTTTGGGGACGGGTGAGGCGTCCAACCGAATCACGGGCAAAATCAAGCTCGGTGCCGAGACGTTGGCGACGCTTGACGGACATTGGGACCAAGAGATCTACATCAAGGAAAAGCGGACAGGGGTGAGTCATGGCCTCCAAAGTGTCCTCCTTGCCAATTGGATGATGTCAGGGTCCCTAATTGCAATGTATTGAAGGAAGAATTATAATTGGGAATCTCCATTGACTGGCATAATCTCCGAATCTTTATGGGTTGGGGTAGTTTTTTCGGGGTTTTATTCGTGGAGGGTAGTTCTCAGGAGACGGTTGGGAAACACGTCCTGCCACCTCGACACTACCTAATCAAATGAGACTGTTGCTAGTCTGGCTCAATACGTTGCTATGTAAATTTCCCATCATTCCCTGGTCATAGACAAAGGAAGTGACATCACAAAGGGTGATCAGCCAATTGCTGAGCACCTCACCTATTGGAGGACACTCTCCTCCCATAGGCTAAGACTCCCAACAGATATTTTGAGATTTCCAAGAAAGTATATCTTGGGTGATGTGTGAAATAGGTTTCGACCCCTAGGGTCTCATCAGGTGTCATGATTTGAGGTGATGAATAGGCTTGTGATAATCTCACAATTTATTCACTAATAATTATTTAATTAAAGTGAGACAGGGGAAATTATAGCAGGGGCACAGTGGTGAATTTTCACTCAATGTAGCCCAGGGTCCCCCACTGTTAGTGCTTCTGGGTGGGTATTCCAGTAGTTTACTAGAAAGAGTGCACTCATAAGCTAAAGAGTCGGAATTAAAACTCTGGGGATGGATGACCTCGTTAACAACCAGTTTTTTTGGACGAGGCAAGGGGGGTCAGCCATCATGGGTTCAGTGGGGGATAGACCATCTAATAGTTGGGTGTATCTATTAGATTGAGGCCAAAGGGGACCTGGGTCTTGAGTTTCAACATCCAGTTCCGTTCAATTTTGTTCCGCAAATTGAAAGCATATTCAGTTCTTGGAGCCCGGTGTATGAACTCCAGAATGTGGATTTCCACGTCTAAGAGGCCCTGGTGTCCGTCGGAGTTGAAGTGGTTCCCCATTTGGGTCCCCATTCTTTTGTTTTTGATATGTCCGATGTGAGTCACAAAGCGGTCCATAAGCTTCCGAAGGGTTTGACCGACATATTGTTTCTTGCACCGTTTGCAAGATAGACAATATATCAGGTTGCTACTTCTGCATGTGGCCTTCCTCATGGCGGCGTAGCTTTGGACAGTGGAACCAGATGTGATCTGGCCACTGGTGTTGATGAGGGGACAGTAAGTGCAGTCCCGGGCAATGCACTCGTTGGATATCCTGCCACCTATGGCCGCCTTATGCTTGCTAGGGCGGTCAGGGTGGAAGTCTATCCGCGACCTCACAAGGCTATTCCGTAGTGAGGGTGGTTTTCTAAGGCCTATGATGAGGCGGTGCTCATGTAGGTTTTTAGTCCTGGCAGAGGTCGATAGGACATCCCAATTTTTCTTGACTATCTTTTGGACGTCATTGAAACTGGGGTGGAAGGTGGTGACGCAAATCGCCACCTTCGAGTCATCTTTTTTGGTGGGTAGTTCCCCATAGTCAGATGGATTGGGTCTTGGTTTGAGGAGTGCCTTGATAAGGCTTTCCGCTATCAGTTGTACGGGATAGTCCCGACATTTGAAATGTGCGGCCATGATCAGACTTTGTCTGATATAGTCGTCGGTCTTGGTACAGATCCTGCGAGTTCGTAGGAATTGACCATAGGGTATTCCCTTCTTGCAGTGAAGAGGGTGAGCCGATTTGTAGTGCAGATAGTTATGTGCATCTGTCGGTTTTTTGTGAAGGTCAGTGATGAGTCTTCTTCCCTTCTTGATTACCTCTGTGTCCAGAAATGGGACCATTTTGTCGGATATTTCATGGGTGAATTTGATAGACCGGTGGGCCTGATTGAGGTGATCGATGAATGCATTTAGCTCCTCCTTCCCGTGGTCCCACAGGAGGAATATATCATCAATAAAGCGTACCCACAACGTGGGCTGCTTTTGGTAAGGGTAGACAAATTTGTCTTCAAAGTCAGCCATGAATAGATTGGCAAAAGTGGGTGCCACTCTGGTGCCCATGGCTGTCCCTCCTACCTGGAGAAAGTGGTCACCATTGAATTCAAAATTGTTGAATTCCAGTACCATTTTCAAAAGGCTAAGAACACTGGCGTTACAGGGTTCTCCTGTATTTTGACCACGATCAGGTCTGTATTTTGCCAACCACCTGGCAACTGCGCGTCTTCCTTCCTCGTTGGGGATATTGGTGTAGAGTGCGCTGACATCTAGAGTGCAGAGGATAGTGTGGTCACTAATATCATTTTCTACCTCTGAGAGTTTGTTCAGGAAATGCCCCGTATCCTTTATATAGGATTTGGTCAATTTTACAATGGGTCTTAGTATGATATCAACTAAGGCCGATATTTTTTCCGTTGCACAACCATTGGCTGAGACAATCGGTCGTCCCGGTGGTGGTCTACCAGGTTTATGGATTTTGGGTAGGAGATAGAAACTAGGGGTTCTGGTTTCATCTTGTGCTACCTTGTTAAGGATTTGAGTGTTTAACTCCCCCTTACGGTTAAGTGATTTAAGGAATATATTTACCTTAGTCGTATGTTCATCGGTGAGGTCTTTACTCACCTTTTTGTAGAAGTCGGGGTCAGTAAGTTGTTTGCTGCCTTCTTCTATATAGTCACTGGTTTCCATGACTACCACCGCGCCTCCTTTGTCGGCTGGCTTGATGACTATAGTGGGGTCGTTACCTAGACTATCGCGTGCTCGTTTTTCACCTGGGGTTAGGTTCTGATGTTTAGGACTCACTACTTTGCAATCAATAATAGACATTTCATTCAAAGTTATGAAGGTTTCTAGTCTAGAGCCTCCCGTGGGTGCTTTAGGGCCCTGTTTGTTCCTAAAAGCTTTAGATTCTTTGACCTTAGTTAAAAGACTTTTGCCCGAATTTCGACCAAACCTCTTTACCCTTTCTTCCTCCTCCCTCTTGTCAATTTTAGACTGCTTGGGGGATGTGAATTGGTACTTCCACCTCATACTATTATGAAACTTTTCTAAGTCATCATACTTGTCGCCCAGAATGGGCATACCGGGAGTGGGACAAAAGTTAAGACCTTTGGACAAGACACTTTTCTCCTCTACTGTTAATTCTTTCTTTGAGAGATTAACTACCGTGTTCTTACGTTCTACTTTGTATGCTGCAAGAAAACGGGAAACTGATTGAGTGTAATGTCATGGTGTGAACTTATAGCAGCTTATGGCCCTGTAGAGTCAGCGATGCATAAGGGAAGTAACACTGTAACAATGAAATGAGAATATAAAGAGTACGGTATGAAGCATGCATGGTATGACTGACACATTGTATTACCTGTAAATTATATTCACCATCCCAATTGATGCGCTCACTATAGGGCTCAATATGGAGGCCTAGTGGGTCGGCCATTGCCTGATCTGACACCTGGCGGGATAAGCATTAATAAGAACCAGCATGATGTGTACCAGGTGTTTTATAATGTGCCCAAAAAAATTCTGCAGTGAATACAGAGAATTATCTGATTGATTGATAATGCATCCAGGGTCAACACTATAGTAATTCCTTTCCCTCCTCCCTCTACACCAACAGGACACAGAGCTCTTCTGGAACCCCACTAACGACGTAAAGGCGGGTCGTTTGCGGCGCTACACAGTGCCTCAGGAATTCCAGACAGAATGGGAATCAGAGAAGTTGTGGTCCCACGTGGGTGTGGCCATCCAGAATGGGGACCAGAATGCTGCCACGCAGGAAAAGTTCCTGCTGGAGGAGGCACAGAGAAAGGCAACGCGCGAGCGGAAAGTCAAGATGGAGGAGTGGCATCCCAGACTCTTTGAGAGGGACGCCATCACGGGGGACTGGGTCTACAAATATGCAGAGTGAGTTCTTTTTACATGCTCTTTGTCGGGATTTCTAGGGAAGAGCCTGGTCATGAAATATCGCTGAGTATTTACCATGCATACAGTTATTGATATAAACCATGAAGCAATCATCACAAAGACTACCATATTGAGTTGACAAGGTCCTGTAGGTAAACCCTCATTCAAATTTACAAGGACACTGATTTAATAGTAATGTTGCATGCTAATCCATGCAGTGAGTGATGAACCACGGTGATCAAGGCGCTCAGAGTAATTACTAATTGAATTGATGGAGCACAATAGATCTATATTTTTTTTAAGAATTGTAACATGCCGAATCAAGTTTGACAATTGCCACAGATTCGTATGGCCCTACAGTAGTTACAGTTTAAGATAGGACATATCCATAATAAAACTGCAAAGACGTCCTCTTTGTGTCCTTTGTCTGCGTGTGGCCTCCCATTAAACCAACACCATTTCTGTTCTCCCCTGCAGTCTGCGGCCGTGGGACCCCATGAATGACCTGTTGCAGTATGAGCACGACTATGTCGTGCAGACCAAGACCCGGCACCGCACCCCGATTGTACGCACCACAAGCATCACTAACGTGGACGAGTCATCCGTCGGCCATAAGAGGCAGTCTTCCCTGGACAGGATGCGGGCGGCGCGCATTAAGCGGGCCTCCATGAAGCATCTCCACTCTATGGAACGTGAGAGTGGCAGCTCAACGCCGGATGGCGAGGTCCGGCACTCTGACTCTTCAGACTCTGGAGGTGGGTGATGGACTTATGCTTATTATTTGTATTTCTTATATGAACTTGAGCTTATAACAATATACAATATACATTTTATGGTGCCCCTTGTTGATTTGGTTGTTGATTGCACATGTGTAAGTGAGAATGTTGTGTTAGAAATCATAACTACGATTAGTGAGCTGCTTATCAGAAGGCATTTCTCTATACACAAGTAGCCAACACAAGTTTTCAGAGAATGGCTATCACAAAAGCGGCACATTTCTAACTCCAGTTGATACCTTTTTAGACCAGGATGAAATTTCACAACACACTAATGGGGCTTGGCCGCTACAATTTTAAAATAACCTAATCGTAGCAGGTGATCGTATTGACGGGTGCCTATGTCAGCACTATATGGGATTTGATAGACCTGTCGCAGCTTTTGTGGGTTTGAGGCTGTCCTGTTGTAGGATATTGTACAGGGTCCTCCTGGATACTTACTGTTTTTCAGTGTGTAGGCAAATCCCAAGGGAATAGAGGATAGGCCGAAGATGTGTGTCTTTTTTTCTATGTGATGATATCCATTGAATCTCTGTTAATTTTTTTCAGAAGATCACGGCATAGAAGTCTGTGGCTCCAAGTCCAATTCTAAACGCAGTGGTTCATCTTCTAGTGCACTGACTGTTGCCACTCTAAACAAAACGCTTGAACCCCTAATTGCACTTCAGAAGCAAGGCCAGGACAAAATGAATTCACTTCAAGGCCAGCTATTAGTACTACAGCGCAAACTTCCAGATAAGGGCGAGACGGAAGGACCCTTCGGTATGAACCGAGATGTGTTCATGATTGGCATAGTGTTGCTCATTCAGCTCATTTTGTTCTGGCTCTTCAAGTGAGACTACATCTTGTTTGACGAGATAGTTTCAGATGTCAGTTATAGGAATTTAACAGTGTCCAGTGGTAGTTGGTCGAGCCTGGAGGCCACTCCAGCGCCTTGGGCAGCCTTCTTGCGAAACATGCTCATTGAGTGTAAAAAAACCCTCCAGACAGAAGATTGGTGGATGGAAAGCGGCTGATGTATTCATGAGAGGACGCTTTCAGGGTTTCTTCGTTTGAAAACAAAAAGATGGGTGCTAAAAAGGTTGGAAGAGTCTGGAGGACGAGGCAGTGTAATGGCAAGACTGCAGTCAGAAACAGACAGATGTACAGCGAGAGGACAGTATTAGTTTAAGCATTATACAAGCAGCAGCGTCGTGTACATAGATGATTCTAAAGCCAAGTGGCTGTAGGCACTATAAGTGCTCGGGATAAAAGTGTATATCAAACACATAAAGTACATGTATATGTAGAAAACAACGAATTAATTCTGAGAGAGATGACCGCTTAATGTGGCGAGCCCCCTAAAAGTGGTAGTTGGCACTTCTGGTAGCAGACGACCTTTCTCCGCTGCTGGTTCCCTGCAGGCACACTTCTGGTTCATTTACTGCACTGCTGGTATCTTGATGGCAGTCCAGCGTTCGCTATCTTGTTTTAGTTTGCATATTGAACAAATCATTGAATACCATCCTCATCATCATCTGTGGTGTCTTATACAGTTCATCTTCATCATTGTACATTGTTATCCACGTACATATAATTCCCATGACAAATAGATATATACATTATGTTAAAGTCTTCTTTTGTTATAACGCTATCGCAATTGAATTTCTGAATCAGAGCAGAAAACAATTTTTGTTTACATGTATGCCTTAATGGCAGCATCGGTCATAATCAATTCCATTTGTTCCTTCATCAGAGAGACAACTTACTTTAAAAGTGCTTAGAGATGATTAAGGATTGTGCGATATGATGAAATATCATGTATTTGTTCAGTGTTTGGTGTGTAAGAGAGTGTGTCAGACCATAACCATGTAGACCCCATTCCAAGTGTGACCTCACTGTTTTAGGGCAGCATAGTGCTTTAGTACACTATGTCCGTGTGTCAGCATTTATTTGGTCCGTGTGTTCATGCACCGTGTCGAGCGTATGGAGTTGATGCCCTCCTAGATGACTAGCATGGTACACCAATGCAGCAATTTGCCATGGTGACAAACGAAGCTTGAAGTCTTATACCATCTTTAAATGGTTACTTAAATGGGACCTCTCTCATCTTCACACAAGATACAAAGTAAAGAAAACTTTAAATCCTAAATATGGTGTTATGATAGTGTCCTTCAACTGTGCCAAAGTCTGTCAAAGCTACAAATCCATATTCTACTGTAAATGGTGTTAACCATTCTATGAACGCGGTTTCCTTGTACGAGAGGGAAAAAAACTTTCCTCTCGCAATCAAATAAAATGGGTTCCATTTCAGTTATGACAGTTTGGTTGTTAAAGATGAAATATGACTTGTTTGGAAAAAAAAGTTAATCTATAACGTCTTCCATATTTCATTGATAGTACACTTACACATAAGCAGAGATGTAGATATGTACACATCAGAATGAGAACATAATAGACGTTGGGGTAAAAACGATGCCAATTGATAGTGTGCCAACACTGTGTTGGATAATGTGACCGCACATAACAATTGTATATCAGAATGGACCAAGATATGCGGTATCTCAGGATATTTAAAGACAATTCGATCAATACATGTTATAATAGTAGAGTCCAAATACAAATATGCGTGGAGTGGGGCCAACACAGAATATGAAGGAATGGATGAACCTGGTATGAATGTCTGCATGTTGAATGTTACCGAAATAAAGATCACGCTGTCAATACGATGTGGCGAAAGGAATACGAGCACGTTTCAGATTATGATTTCATCATTTAAAATTTTTCATGAGATCATATAATTTTTTTTCCGCCTGAAACTATATACTGTATCTGTTACGCATGTAAGCCGTTTTGAGCATCAAAAGGCAGTTCTGTGTATTGTTACTCTTTACTTTGATTTCTCTGACTTCTTTAAGAATAATTGATAGCCATGTAAGAGCTCTAGCTACTGTACTAATTGGTGTCTATTTATCTATACATTCTTATCTAGCTAATGGTAAAATTACCTTAAGTAGGTACTTGTGTCCCACGGTAGGTACACTGTATCGTTGTCCAGCTCGAGTATCTATATACCTATAGGGGGTAGGGGGAAACAGTAATCAATTAAATGTCATTATAATGAGTAAAATCTGTAATAGGGCTACTTCTAATACTACACAGTAGGAATGAGTCTTTATCTGGTATCAGTGGTAATTACTACTCTAGGCCTAATACGAGATGTCCATCGTGGTGGTATATCTAGTATAGATAACTACATATACTGTAGACTCGTATACATTGTTTTACCCTTTATGGCCCGTGCAACATTAAGAGTATGTTCACATGATTCATGTTACCTATCTCTATTGGAAACGTCCCTCAAACACGACTAAATCTCATTTAGAAAATCGGGGCAGCAGTAAATGTTGATCTTGAAAGAATATTACCATCTCGTGCAGTAATCTGACTGTGTATGCAGACATGTTGTCACATATGTAGACATACCGTACCTGGACCTTTTCTCAGGCTGCACCAACAGTACTTGGACCTTAACTCAGGCCACATCAACGGTACTTCGACCTTTGCTCAGGCTGCACCAACCCTACAGATACCTTAGCTACCTACACCCTTGTTATTCACTATATGAACCAAAGAAAATCAATTTGATTTAACGACACCGGGGGAAATATGGGGGGGGGGAAATGTAAATGTTTCGGTGAACAAAGAATATCACTGTGTTTCATTGTTACAATAATGTACTATAGATCGCTTCTTTAGGAATCAGAATATCTCTGTTTCTCTCCTTGTGGAGCTAGTTCAAGATATATATTGTATTGCATGTATACAAATAGAATGATGGTGTATACTGGTGTCGTTCTCAGTGCTATGCCATGGCAGGTCCTAGAGTTGTGCTAAAGAACACATCATAGGTAAATAATTATGCAAGTTTATGTATATTAATATCAAGTGTTCGAAGAGAACTGTAGAACACAAATTGCCAGTAGCAGAGTCATTCCATGGTACGTCTGTGACGTCATGGAGATGTCGTCTGGTGGCATTTTCAACGGTGTTGCTTAAAAGTCGTCTGCTCGAGCAGTACATAGCCCTGTACTATTCTGTACTCTTTTGCAGACACGTAGGCGTCCGTTAATAATCAAGCCTTGTAGATAGGAACATATCGAAGACTATTTCAAAGTAAATGCTCCGGGTATTGGGGCCCGTACTCAGCAGTTAAATAGTTTACTGCCGTACAGCCAAATATAATGTGAACACATATTCCATTGGTTTCTGTTCACACAATATTTCTAATATCACTGTATTTCTTTCTTTTGGTTTCTCTAAATATTCTTTGCAAAGTTTCAATCTTCCTAGTGTTCCAACTTTAAATTTCCATGTATACATTTTCAAATGTCACTTAAGGAATTCATATGTAATACGTAAAATGTATCCATATCATTGATAAAAAGTTATGTTCCTCAGCGTTCAAATCCGACATATTACTAGTAAGATTTCTCATCAGACCATGCTCCTTGGTTATGGACCATTTCTAAATATTTCGAAAAAAAAAAACAAGGCACGGGAACATTATTTCTATATGATACCTGTACAATTTTATCATTTGTCAATTTCGAATTATGTCATAATTAGGTCATTTTCTTATGACAACAAGTTTTCATTTTGTGGATCTACACCATATTTGACTGTGGTTGAAGGACTCATTTCTTCTTTTTTTCCATAATGCAACTGGTGAGCTGAAGTTTTGATTTTTTTTTTTTACTTTTTAAACCTCCCCTGTGCAATATGTGCCCAAAATACAATATAAATACCACCGGGCCTTCACTGTCCAGTCAGGACTAACTTTGGTGGGTATGTGACATTCTAAGCAGGTACATGCGCTGAATGTTTTATTACCTCCTCTTCTTGGTTTTATGTCAGTACCTGTAATATATGACATTACTGTATAGCAAATGTTTTACAATGTACCTGTATCTATAGGCTTAACACTCGTTATGGAGTAAATCAGATGTAATCGGTGGTTTTAGGGGGCTTCAAAACGTCTATGCCAGTGGCATATATATGTTGGTATCTTCTTTGTCTCTGTTATTCCAAAAAGAAAGAAAGAATAAAAGATGAAATTTATTGCTATTGATATATCATTATTCCCCCCCCCCCAAAAAAAAAAAAAAAAAGAAAAAAAAGAATAGACTTGCTCTCATTATGTATACATGAACATAGAAAAATCTTTGGGCAAACTAGCTTTAATAGTGGGAATACTCAGACTCTGAATCTGTTATTTTGGACTTGGTGTTTACATGTGACACATACAAAATGTACTTCTGTGGGGGGGGGGGGGCGAAATGCAATGTCATGAATACACCTTCCCCCATTCCCCCCAAATTTCTGGATCGCCACTTAGTATTGGCCCACTTCTCCAGAGTGAATATTTTCTAGGTGAAATACCAAATTTTTAAGAACTTGGTGCCAACCATGTGCCAATTATTGTGTTCTGGAATGATTTGGTTAAAGTTTGGGGGAAATCAAGGTGAAAGTTTGCTTATGTTGGCTTATAGAAATTGAGTCCTGGCATTATCCCAGTTATTGAATAATGGGGGGAAATCATCCACTGTAACGGATGCGGGTGCTGTCCGCAAAGGCTGAAATTTATTTTTTTGCAGCCTTGTCTAGATAGGTGGGGCTGCACATCGAAACCTTTTTAACTTTTTCAATTGGCTACTGCATACTTAGCTATAGGCGACCCTAGGTGAGAAGGGGAGGGGCGATTCATGGCTGCATATCGACACCCTTTTAGAGTACTCCATAGTAGGTAGGAGCATTTTTTAAGGTTATATGATATGGCAGGGGATCAGAATTCGCAGTGCCTGGTATATCAAGGGGCAGGCTGGGAGGGGGGTGGGCAATTAATTTGCAAGTATAAGAGAAAGTCACCACATTGTCGAGTGTAATCAAAGAATGAATGCTAGATGCAGAGAGAGGCAACATTTATATATTTACGTTTATTCACCATAAAACGTCGTACAGAGATCATTCATTATATGTAGTAGACTTTACACAATTTCAAAGATGTTGTAGTGATTTTATATTCTTTTCTTTATGTCATAAATGTGTATCTCAGCCAAGAGTTTTGAAATTTCAACCCATTATCATAAAAATTCCAAGAAATATTCCTAGTTCATCAGATGCATGATCTATTTTTAGCGAATTAACATGGAACTAAATCAATTAGACATGTATCAACAAGTACCGGCACTGCATTGTTTTCTCTGTAAAATGTATTATGTAATTTAGCATTCCTAAGAAATGCTCTATTTGAAAGAAATATATGAACCTAGAAAACATAAAACCTGTACCTGCGTATACCTGCACCAAATCAGAATGCATACAGGTAGTTTGATATTATTAGACTAGGAAACCGTATTTCCCAACCTTAACAGAAAGGTCCGGGGACAGACATACAGAAGTTTGACACAACTAGAACAGGAGAATCGCCCCTTACAAAACCCACCACTTCTTTTTTAAGGTGGCTGGCGGGGATAGACTAAAAGTAATTAGATTTTCGCCATATTCTCAGCAGAGGTACAAAATGATTTGTACTTTTCATATATGCAAAAATAGTGTGGGGGTCCCAGGCGTATTTTTGAGACACAGAAGCTTTAAACTTATATAGGATTATATAGTGGTTTGTCACATAAATCCCCATATTCATATCCACAAGTAATTAGATTTGCTTATAACTTTCTCAGCACTTAGGTTATAAGTATATATTTGCAGTGGTTGTAATATTGATATATGGTCCCAGGCATATTTCTAAAGTTTTGGATGATTGAAATAAAAAATGTAAGGACATGGGTAGAATATTGACAGGTAAATCATATACATGTTGTTTATTGTAAGTGATCAGCTCAACAGCCATTGTGGGCCATGTGTTATGTCTCTGCCTTCCACTCAGAGGGTCCAGGGTTCAATTCCCAGCCATGCCAAGCTTTCCAGTATTTTGCATATTTCGTTTATCCACAATGTCAAAGTACCACAGAGATCCCTGGTGTCCAAATGCTGAACTAACAATCCCTGCCAGCCACCTTGAAAGGTATTCACCCAATTATTGGTATTCCGACTTAGCAGGTTGTCCCATGGGCGCCGCCATTACTGAAGCTTGTTATCAGCGAGTTCTACTGATAAAACCTATCAGATGGGTACCAGTTGGCCCCCGAGAGGACCGCAGTGAACAGTTCAGGGATGAAAGTCACAGAGCACGAAAATCCCTGAAATGGTCCAATATTCGCCCCAAAAACCTGGGTTCATATATGAATGTATAGGGCCCTGGAAATTCAAAATCCCTGAAATCAGGGAATTCCCTGAAGACTTTCATCCCTGATAGTTGGTGTCATTTCATTGGCTGATAATCAAACCAGCTAAGGCCGTATAACGTATACTGCTGGGTACATGTACCTGTCCCACTAGCGTATAGGCCACATCCCCAGCTTTGGATAAGGTTGGAAAATTGATGGTTTACTGTTGTTGAATAGGGTCAGATAGCTGCATATATAACGCAGGAAGCCTCTGGTTCCTTACACACAGCTACAGGTATTTCGCGGTAATTTAATTAAACATACAATGTGCCCCAACGTTACATAAGGAAGACATGGCACCAGAAAAAAAAAATGAATGACATAATATTGTGATCCATGATTACGGTAGTCATTTTATAACATACTGATAGGGATGGTTAATGATTAACCGTAATCGCCCGCGTATAAGACGCACCCCTAACTTGCCAATGGCTGTATCGTATATAAGACGCACCTCTTAAGGCTGAATTTTGTAAGATTAGTACATTTCTATACTAAAAAAAAACTCGCGTATAAGACGCACCCCATCTTGAGACCAGAGATGCCACTCACTGGCCGACAAAAACCAGGAAAACTGAACTTTGGACACATTTTCCCTGGAATTTAACATTATTTAATACAGAAATCTTGGAATCAAAACCAGGAATTCCTGGTAAACCAGGAAAAGTGGCATCTCTGTTGAGAAATTCCTAGAAGACGCACCAGGCATTTGTTTGGTGTAGAAGACAGGCTTATACGCGAGAGATTACGGTATTTCATCTCCCCCCCCATAGGCGTTGGTGCACTTACCTAAGGAGTAATGCTCAAAGGCTTTTTAGCTAAAAACCATATCACCCCATCCCCGCTCTCCAAGAGGATTCCAAACTTTTTTTTAAGCCTTCCCAAGTTAAAAATAAGCATAAGACCACAGAAAAAGAAACTGCAAGAATTATTGAATTTCAGTTTAGTACATGTAGTTATTGATACGAGAATAAATTATTAATTCATAGGTGAAATAAACGATTGGTACAGACTAAACATGTCTTGATTTGAGGCATTTAGGTAAACAATCACATATGGGACATACGATACACAAGTGAGTATATATATATATATATATATATATATATATATATATATATATATATATATATATATATATATATATATATATGCACTTCTCACTGTTAATAGGAAGACGCAATACTATCGTTGTTATTTGTAAACTAACCATTTGAGCTACCGCTTAGTCCCACTAAAAAGGGAGCGTGAGCTGTCATCTTGTCTGAAAACATACCCGAATATCATCCACAGGCTTCGCATTTCCTGAGATATTAATACCTTCTGTAAAAGAATTGTTACTCTATATATCTCTAGATTTATGTACAATATATCCTAACCCTAAGTCCATTATTCACAATCATCCTACAAACTACTGACTGGTTTGGTACCGAGTTTACACTGGTCATAGCACCGACCTTTGGAAGTAAATGTAATACACAGTTCCTCTACATGTAAATCTGTGAGGTTCACTAGTGAAGAAAATAAGTTACCAAGTGTTGAGCAAATGATGATGAGAATTCATTGATATTTGAGAGAAAATTGCATCACTGCTCAGAGCAGGAACAGACCCATCATAAATATTTATCACAACGGTCACGAATCTTGTGCGACAAAACGTGCAAATACACAGCACATCCAATAGGTGTAAGATATCATTTGGTGATCAAACATCTACGGTGAATGACATGGCATGAGTACTTTCAATTTATTCTTGGCACCAATACTGACTGAGAAAAAAAAATGATTTGAGCATTTCATTTTAAAATCACATTTGGCATAAAGTCATTTCATAATTGGTAGGTGTACACATTTGACATCATCTATATTTCATTAGAGGTCGATTGACATTAAGGATCAAGCAGACGTTCCAAATAAAATCAAAAAGTAAACTGTAGCAAGTCTACATAAGAGCATGATTTGATACTCATATGTTGACACACACCATCAATTACTGATATGGTGTGTACCTGGTATCAAAGACTGAACGCATCAGGAGTTACATATTTGTTCTTATTCATTGATCGAACAAAGGTGACTTCAAAACTTCAAAAGAAATTCTTCTCATATACTTTGACTACGCTAACTTACGCTTAGCTTTACATGACATGATACTTTATGAGATCCTCTCCATAGAGCTGTAACCTGTATGATATCGACAAATGCCTTCTTTTACATATAGCCACAAGCTTTTATAACATATGTCGTAGACGGTGCACAGAGGTTGAAATACATGAGCCTTCATACATAAGTCCATGTACTTCTCGGGTATGTGCATCTCATCATAAAACACTTCTAAATTCAGGGATGTAAGTCAGGCATGGACAAAAATCAGGAAGCCATACATTTACTTGATATAAAAGCCTTCTATTTTTCCAAACAGCCTTACTTACCACTCGTGTAAGGAAAGTACAAGTAATTCAAAATTTTCAGAAATCATGAAATCCTGATAAAACCTGAAGACTTACATCCCTGTAAATTCGGCTAGCTTATTGTTAGCCATAATAAGTCCTATGATTCTGGCTTGTCAGGAGGTCTGGAGAAGGCTAGGCTCCTCATACTCTAGATAACGTTCGTCCTCGACATCTGGTGTCAGGATTTCCTTAGTTATTATACTAGGGCGCCGTAAGTGAGACTTTGATACCTGTGGCTGGCAGTATAGGTTATAGTCCTGTCCCGCTCTCTTGATCGCTTTTAGTGCCACGGAACCTAAAACATGAACAATCAAAGTAAACCCCATGTACACAGAATGAGCAAGGAGGTGGGGGGGGGGGAGAGATTGGGGTAAACCAGGAAATGTGGCAATCATGAGGACTAAATCAATGGGGCAGCATCGCAATTATTCAAGTATACCCACTTTGCCCAAGGTGATTTGTTCACCAGTGCTCATTCATCCATTATGATGACATAGGGGCAAACCGTATTATTTGTGCAGTGCTCAAGGGGTTAGGCCCCTACGTATGTAGGTATTATCATATCAAAACTATAAATACAGTGATACACAAAACTAACCCTATGTTTGGGTGCCCTTTGTGGACAAAACGCTATATCTGTTAAACCCAAATACACTATATATGCTAAACCCAAATATGCATCACAAAATACACATTATATACACAAGAGTATCAACTTACTTGGCATCAGATCTTTCTCCCCTGAGGCTGACCTTTTGTCAATCAGGCCGACTTGATGTAGCTTTTGTCGCAGAGGTGTTGGAACTGTGACACTCCAATGAGATTGTATCTCACTTGCAAACACATCAGTCCCAGAGTCACTCTTTTGTAATTCCCTGAAGATTTTAGGTTCTTCCTTCACACAATCCTCTGGTTTGCCAAGTGCTTTCCGAGCTTGTCGCAGAATAAGGCTTTCATCCAGCTTAGAACCACTTTTGTTTATTGCACTATTGTTTGCAGAGGACACACTTTTTGTATTTTCCTTCACCAATAATAATTTGAAATCGGTGTCGCGTGCACTCTCATCATCAGGGTTCGTGGGATGTGGTAGGCGCGTACTACTGAAGAGATGGGTCCGGTCAGTTAAACAAACATCCATGGAGGATGTGTTGTTATAGTCCTCCTCGAGGCCGGTGTCACGGCTGGATAAGGGTAAACTTCCAAACTGATTGGTGAGGTTAGTATGGAGGCCTGTGTCCTGGTTCATTGACTGCAGACTGTTAGTCTGGTAGCCTGTGTCCTGTGCCACATGTGTGCTGTGCGCTGGATGAAGCTGGTGATCATCAGCCGCTGACTGGTCCCCGACCGAATCCGAGAACCCTGTAAATCCTCTAAGTATTTGAAACCCAGCGGACGAGGCAAATGCATCAGTCTCTTTTGTGAAACTGTAGTCACGATCTACCTCCATGTCCTTATGTGTGGCTGAGTCGTTGCTTTGTTGTTCTTCTTTAGAGACTTTTGTTAATGGGTTTAATTGACAAACAGGCGAAGGTGTACTTGATGGTACACTACTGCTGCTTCCTTTACCACCTGACAAAAGAAAAGCAACGATATATAAACAGAGATGTCAGTTCGATATTTGGCAAAACTCTGAAAATTATTTTTGGGGACTTCAAAAGTGGGGTTATACCCTAATCAGAGTGACAAATACCTTCAAAATTAATCACTTAGGGTTGGGTGTATCTTTAAGGATTATCACAATTATAAAATATTCATTTTAAATTTTTTTCTTATTATTTCTGTAGTAAAATATCACCTTTGAAACTCTGAAATCAGAGAAAATCTGAAACTCTGTCATCTCTGTATAAAGGTCATCCAAAATCAAAATGTTCAATTCAGCACCACCATATGGCGTTAATTTTGATATTTTACTGGATTGAAAATACAATATATCAAAATAGCGGTATTACTCCTGTTTCTTTCAAGGGTTTGCAATAATGACTTCAAGATTCTATATAAGTACCGTAACCTCCGTGTAGAAGACGTGCTGCGCGTATAAGACGCACCCCAAACTTAGCACATGCATTTTTGCGTATAAGACGCACATTTTAAGGGTGATTTTTGTCAATCCAGTACTGTTCTATAGTAAAATTACCCCTCGTATAAGACGCACCCCCAACTTGAGAGAAAGCTATAAGACGCCCCAGCATTTTGTTTGGCCTAGAGGACGCGTCTTATACGCGGGAGTTTACGGTAGCACATCTATCCACGAAGGCTTCATTACCTGAAAGGTCCCTTATGGCACTACTGCGGCAGCCTTCTTGCCGTATAGGTGAAACACCAGGGCTAGAGAATGGGAGGCTGGGGCGTCCAGATGAGGGTGTGTGGTGAAGAGGCTGACATAACGGTGTATTATCACTTGTGAATTCTTCTTCTGTAAGAGAGATGTATTATTTACAGTTAACCACTGAGTATTGACAGGCTAAGTAATATCTCACGAAATTTTTTTTTATTGTGACGTGTAGGATGTTCCTCAGTTCAGAGTGCACCCTAAAGGTGGGGTAAAGTTAATTCAGTAGGAAACTGCTAAAAAAATATCAATTCCCAGGTGCATCTAATAGCTTTCAGGGTGAGTCTTATGTGAGGTGCACCGTGTATGCGAGGTTTGATGGTTTTTTTTTCTTCATAATTACCAATAGTACTTACATCAGGAGTTATTACAATAAGGTAATAGAGAATAAGCCAAAATTAACTGTCTGCTTACCTTTGGATAGACTACGTCGTGGCTTTCCTCTCTGAGACGCGCCAATCGGCGAAAGTGAAGGGGATGCCATGAGTTCTGGCGCTGTAGAACAACGTCTGAGGCTTGGAGTTTGTGAACCACGATCACTGTCTGAGTGAATGGGACTAGATGAAAACAGATTCTAAAAGAGAAAAAACTATTATTAGTAGCATTACTTGAAATATGGCTGAATGGCTACTGGTCTATATTCAGTTTAATTAACAGCATCTACATCAACAAAACTTTGGTCCTACATTGTCTCCTTTGAAATTTCAGGTTCATTTATTTTGGTAGTTCATTGAACATTATTCAGTGCAAAAAAAAAGGAAGCAAAAAAAAAACAATTGAATTCAAAACCATGTCAAAGGTCATAACAGACGAGGTAAACGTACTGAGTTGGGCGTGTGGTGTGAAGAACGTTTACTAGATTGAGGTGTCAAGGAGAGGTTAGCACCAGACATGGACTCGTCTTCCATAGGAAGCCCCTGATCATGTGGCTCACTGTCTCTGTAATGACCAATATTGAGAGCAACTTTTTTATTTCTAACAAACTTCACCTTACTCGTCATCATGATTTTTACAGAGTTTATATACTGCAAGAACTTGTTAAGATTCTTTTTTACTGAAATCATGAGAAAAGTTTAAATGATCTACTGCTACATTACAATGAATGAAAACACATTTGCCAGTGTACCTCCATCCAAACATATGCTTTCCGCAAGAAAATGCTGATGGCATAATGTATTACCATTACATTATGTATTACATAGGGAAAAAAATCCATTATCAAAAAGGAAAAATCAGCAGGATCGGGATATTGTTACGTACAACATAGTTTTCAAACTTACGGCACTGGACTTGGTGGGTTGGACTCTTCACCGTGGAAGAAAAGCTTTCGTCTCAGGGATGACGTACTGAGAGGATCAGGACTCCCCTCTTCTTTAGCTTCATGTGTGTAGTATTTACCTGTTCAAAACCAGTCAATTATTAGAGGATTCTTCACACATTGTTTTGTTGACGATGTTTTTGGGGTTCTCCCCACACTGAATTCACCCCAGAATCGCCGCCGTTATCATTTTCAGTACAGATGTTTGTTTGTTTAAAATCTTGAAAATCGACCCATTAGAACAGAAGGTGTGATATTTATCTCTATTTTTTTTTTAAATACATGTACCGTAATCTCCAGCGTATAAGGCGCAGCCCGCGTATAAGGCGCACCCCCAACTAAGGGAGGCCTGTCCCACGTATAAGGCGCATCCCCTAAGGGCAGATTTTTGTTAATTTAGTACTGTTCTATAGTAAAAATACCCCCCCCCCCATAAGGCGCACCCCAAACTCAAGGCAATGTCCCTCCCACGTATAAGACTCAGCAGCATTTTGTTTGGCGTATAAGACGCGCCTTATACACGGGAGATTACGGTATGTATTTTTCCTTATCTAAATCATGTATAAAAGCATGCATTATCATTTCAATGACGGCCTATATGTTGCATTGGGTCTTTGACGTACTTGCCCTGGCTTGAAAGACGATTTTATTGTAAAATTTATACTTAATGGACTAAAAAAAAGCTAGCAGTCCATTGCTCATTTTTTCAGACTGCACGTTAAGTGATTATCTTTAACTAAAAGAAAACATTTCTATCTATGTACATGAAAACACACACGAGGGGGGAAAACTGTAACACACCTCAGTGATCAACGTTTTTCTTTTCATTTTTTTTCCGTATCATGGATTCAGATACATTCTTTAAAATGAAAAATGACATTCACCTAATATTTTTTGCAGGTCAAAATCCATTGGCAAGGTAAGAGCAGTTTGGCAAGAAACTGGAAAATCAAAAGTAACACTCAATGTAACACAACCTTCAAACAAAGGACAACATTCAGTTTACATTACATGACAGTTGGTACAACATGAATAGAGCACGTGCAAATACATATTCGATGTCCTTTAGAAACCTTTAGATATCGTGTTAATGATTTTATTGGCTTCGTTTTCTTTTGATCATTTAGAATGAACATGTGATTGATGCTTACCTTCTTTGGCTTTGGGGCTTGAGATATTCTTGGCAGCACTGCTGGCTGAACCATGAACCATTTGTGTAACCCCTGTAATAAAAGATCCATATTTCGCTGAACAAAAGTAAAGATTAAAGAATGATGGGAAAAAAAAGAATAAATAAACAGTAGAAAGACACTAGATAAATAGTTATCCTACATGTCTGAAATTCTATTGCTAAGATCTATTTTTGCTGCACACAATACCTGGTGTGACTGGAGTCTGTGGTAGCTGGAATGGACGCTTGTGACTGCTTTGTTCGGACCATGGTGACGGAAGAATCATGTCATTGTTGGCAAAGAACTGGTCAATTGCATTTTGGGCTCGCTCTTCTGTCTCTGGGTCAACCGACCTGTGTTAATATGAATTATTTAATGATGAGATTGAAGTAAATGGTAGTATTTGGGCAAATGAATGAACTTTATATACCGTGTTCTAAAGCAGTCTACTGAAATCCTTGCACAAGTACAACATTAGTGTAGGTTTATGGAGTTTTAGACCAGATAACAGGATTATATTCAGAATCATTTTGTGTCTTTTAATTGTTGAAAATGTGCCTAGTCGACGAAACCAAATATGTAGATAGTGTAAATTATGACTACAGGCACTGTCATTGCCAAATTGAAAAAAGAAATGTAGAAAACACTTGATGGTTACTTACCCCAGCAGCCTGGCATTTTGTAGGCATGTCTCGTCAATATCTGCAGGTTGCATCATGGCGATATGGTCAATGGACCAAAATGGACTGCTTACCTAGTGACGAGAAAATAAGTTTTAAAAACCTTTGTATCCACAATCTCGCTGGACGTTTTCACTCAATTCCAAGTACGGCAAACCTTACATTGTACATATATTATGACCAGTTACTTAAACATTTGATCTTAATGATGAAACAAATCTATAAACGAATTTGATTATTCTATTATTCTATTTTGCGGTTTGCCAATTAGTTCCCTTATAAATTAACAAGGGAAAATGCACATGAGCAGGTAAGCTCACCTCTTCACCGCCAGACTTGGGGGCAAACATTCCAGGGCTGAGAATCCACTCCTTCATTTTCTCTGGGTCAGTTTCAAACGGGTTATATAGAATGCCATTAGGGGTCCTTATAAGTGATCTCCCAGGTGTTCCATTAACTCGATGTCCAGGTGTTCCATTAACTCGATGTCCACTGCTACCTGCTGATCCTGCACTACTTGGTGTACTCCATTGTCGCATGTTTCGTGGAGCTGCTCTTGGGGTACCACGCACCCTGGTCATTGGAGCATCAGGCGGGGTGCCACACAGCGGGCTACTCATATGGTGTTTGAGCTGGAGATGGTGGGGATGAGAACTTGGCGTCCTGTACTGTTGACTATTGAAGTGTAAACTAGCATATTGACTGGTCTTCCCTGGTGTGTGGTGTCCTCGCTGTGGACTAGTTGGTGTGTGGTTTGGGGTGACCTCTTCGTGAAGGCGGCTACGAGATACACCTTCACTGCCTTCTGGTGTCAGCATCATATTTGCCCCAGGTAGAGTGGACCTAATCATAGACTGCAATACAATATATACTGGTTGTTTAAATGGTAAGTCTGTCTATGGGATATACTGTGTTCAACGTAAATAGCGCACACACCTCTTTTTGGTCACATATTAAACTAGCTTGGTATGAACGACAGAAAATGATTGTTTCCATTTGAACCCAAATTAAACTCAAGGGAACTAATGCGGAACTAATACACTTCCCCGGGTGGGGTAGCGAAACTTTTACCTATCCGAACCAGTAACTGGACACCTCGGAAGCAGAAACAGGTTGGAAGCAGACATCTCAGAAGCAGGGACAGGTGTCTGAAGCAAACATCTCGGAAGCAATTAACTTTTCTATATAATTGTTTAAACAATCTGAAAACAGATTTATGCCATTCCATGATTCTACGGCATAGGGACAATATCACTCAGGTTGTTGTTTTTCAAATTCTAAGAAGAGGGGAATAAGTATCATGATTCCTTATTGCATCCAAACTGTCCTTGCTTCCAAGATGTCCCAACGCTTGCTTTTGAGATGTCTGCTTCCAACCTGTCCTTGCTTCCGAGGGGTCAAGTATTCCACTAACCTTACACCAACCCGAAAGTGACACAAGATGTGCACCCGCTAAAGTGCATTCTATCCATAAATCAAAAACTACCGTAAACTCCTGCGTATAAGGCGCAGCCCGCATATAAGGCGCACCCCCCAACTAAGGGAGGCCTGTCCCACGTATAAGGCACACCCCTAAGAGCAGATTTTTGTTAATGTAGTACTGTTTTATAGTAAAAATACCCCCCCTATAAGGCGCACCCAAACTCAAGGCAATTTTCCTCCCACGTATAAGACCCAGCAGCCTTTTGTTTGGCGTATAAGACGCGCCTTATACGCGGGAGATTACGGTATAAACTTTCAAAAAAGAATAGATCTATATTGCCTTTGTTGGATATGATTGTCTAAGATTTTCCTATCGTTGGTAGGCTGAGGTATTGAAGTGAGGAATTCTGCCTCTCTTACTCTCACATAGGACAGATAGGTATGGAGATGAGAGTTACGGTTCCTAAGGAAGTGGTCATTATTTATCAACAGGGGAGAGGGGGGCGTAAAAACTTTTGACTCCTTGCAAAAAAGAAAATTGACTGCCTTCAAGACAAAGGGTGGGGGGGGGGGCGCAAAAAGAAAGCCCTGGGTGCCTGATGAAAAAGCCGCCTGGCACATGCGCAATAGAATATAACGACAATTAGATAATGGTGAATCAGCCAAAGGTGACCAAATAAAATTTTGGAGAGATCAATGAACTAGTGAACCCACAAACTAAAAACTTCAATATTCAATTAGAGAATGAGCTCACAGGTGAAATTATCCCTGTTGATCAAACTGCTAAATACATCAATGACTACTTCGCCAATATCGGCAATGACCTGTTCAAAAAAATTACCTGTTAATAGTATCAATCTACCTGACCCTGATCTAGGTAAAAATGAAGAAGATGATCTAGACATTGCCTCTTTTATTAATGTTGAAGCTGTAACAAAACTGGTAAAGGGCATTAATATTGATAAATCCAGTGGTCTCCAGAGGATAAATAGCAAAGTCCTCAAAGACGCACTTCTATTTTTACCCAATGAATTAACCACTGTTTTTCAAAATTCTATTAATGAAGGCATCTTCCCTACTGCATGGTCAGCTGGCACACTCATCCTGATCCCTAAAAAAGAAGTGTTAAAAACTGGCGCCCAATAACTTTGCTGCCCTTACCAGGGAAGCTTCTTGAAAAGTTGGTGCAAAAAGTCCTCTCTGAACATCTAGAAAATAAAATGGTACTTTGCAAGACCCAGTATGGTTTTCATCCAGGAAAAGGGACCTGTGATGCCATTTTCAATGTCGTTAAAGACTTGTATGATGACAGGGATGATGGTCTTGTCACAGCCGCCTGTTTCCTAGATAATTGTAAAGCTTTTGATTCCGTCCATCACACGATCCTAATTCACAAAATTTGTCAGCTTAATATCCACCGTAAACTCAAAAAATGGTTAATGGAATATCTCGCCCACAGATCCCATGGCACTATGGCCAATGGTGAGCTCTCTCCTCAAACACCAGTCAAATTTGAAGTGCCCCAAGGCTCCGTAATCGGTCCTATCCTGTTTATAAACAGCCTGTCTGAATGTATAAAAAACTGTCATTATACAATGTATGCTGATGACGTAATAATCTATGTTTCACATGATAACCCAAACGCGGCAGGACGTCTCCTACAGGAAGACATGACTAGGGTCGGGCATTGGTGTAATCAAAACTACATGACCATCAATTCTGATAAAAGCATGACAATGTTTTTTGGCTCCAAGCCTAGGCTGCATGCTCTAGATGTCCCTAATATCGTCCTGAATGGCACCAGACTTCCCAGTTGTCATAGCTATTCTTACCTGGGATTAGAACTGGATAGTCATCTAAGTTTAAGTCTGCACACGGCTAAAGTGAAGAAACCAATGGGCAATAAACTATATAAATTATGTAAACTATGTAAGAGCATGTCTAAAGACATTAGCTAACGTGTTGACAAAGTCATGATACTAGCGAGTATTGAATACTGTTCCTTTTATGTTTGCAGTGTGCATGGCTATGAACTAACTAAATTACAAAGACTCCAGAACCATGCCCTGCATGTCTGTTTAAAAGTATGCATAAGGCAAATATCCACCATCAAGTTGCATAAACAGTGCTCAATTGACTCATTAGAACATAGATGGAATCTACAATTATTACTGATCATGTGGAAAAAATCTGTTAATGGTGAGGCAGCTGCTGAAAGGGAGGTAAGAACATGTGGTGATAGGAAAATTAAATTCACTAAACGAAGGGCTAAAACATCATTTTATCAGAAATCACCTACTATCGTGTGGTATTACTATGGGATACCCTTGACCATGTGACACAACGCTTAAACACCAGGTCACGCTTCAAGAAGGCAGCTGATAAGCACCTGCACAGATAATCACATTCAATTAGCTACCTAATCTGAATTAGCTCGCCATTAAACTGGAAAATGCCCTATTTTCTTCACTACCGTAAACTCCCACGTAGAAGACGCGCTGCGCGTATAAGACGCACCCCCAACTTGAAAAAATCCTATAAGACGCCCCAGCATTTTGTTTGGCGTAGAGGACGCGTCTTATACGCGGGAGTTTACGGTATATTAGTATATCCAATAATCAACACATACCGTAGTTTGGTGTTACTGTAATTTATATTATTGTTCTATTTGTCACTGGACCATGCCACATCCCTGAACAACTGTAGACTGCAGTGTACCAGATGTGTGTGCCGAAAAACATCCCATCGGGACGATTCCGTGCAATAAGAATTCAATTCAATTGGGTGCAGCTGCTGCTTCATACCGCGTAAATGAGGAGTCCTGGCCCTGGGGTCTGGGACAGGGTGACCAAAGTGTTAAACTGGCTTTTTACTGATGATATCTCACTTGTTCTTTCAGCTTTAACTTTTGGGCTAAGCCTATGCTATGGCCTACCCCTTCATTAAGCCTAAGGTTAATATAATATAATGATGATAATAATAATTTAGCCCAGAGATGCCACTCACTGGCCAACAAAAACCAGGAAAACTTTGTTGAACTATCCAACTCAACATTCGCTCTAGGTTAGGCACTTTGACATCGCCACAGTGGAGGGTGGGAAAAGCTGGCAGGCTGTTTTGACACTTTTTGTGAGGTGTGAGTCCAGTCATTGTTTGTGTCCTTGTCGGTTTCCTTGATATAGGACATTATTAATTTCTTTTCATTGGATTTAGATAGTACCATAATCTCCTGCGTAGAAGACGTGCTGCGCGTATAAGACACACCCCAAACTCAGCACATGCATTTTCGCGTATAAGATGCACATTTTAATGCTGAAATGTGTAAGATTAGTACATTGCTATAGAAAAATTACCCCTCGTATAAGACGCCCCCCAACTTGAGAGAAAGCTATAAGACTCCCCAGCATTTTGTTTGGCGGAGAGGATGCGTCTTATATGCGGGAGTTTACGGTAATTCCTAAAGTTTAGATATAAAACTACTCAAAAGACAAATCTAGGAAGAAAAATACCAATTATTAACCATTTTACATGAAATTGAATGTGAAGGTAATATTGAAGCCTTGTAAATCACATTAACCACTAGAGACACCAAAAAACTAACACCAGACACAGGTTAAGGACATAAAAATCTACTAACATATGAAGTTTCATGTAAATAGGACTTTGCCCAATGCTACTTTTGAGAGGACCAAAATATGAAACAATTGAGAAGAAATGGCTGTGTGTATTGCTGCCATGTTACGATTTTTTATGAACATTTTAAGCCTACTTAGATTATACATAGAAAATATTTAAGAATATCATTGAAAAGCCAAGATTTCGAATATGTAGAAATTCCAAATTTGGTAAAAATGGTATTTTGAGAATCTTTAATTCCAGTCACTTATATATTGTTAAAAAAGGACACAACGGTGACAACAGTGACACCTGTGCAGGTGGCTGCTGATAGTGGTCACTGCATGGCTGCACTCACATCACAAAACCTGACACCTGTTTCTACCATTTCTATAGTGCTACTTGCCATGGAAATTCAGACACTATTTTGATTATAACTCTGGTTCTAGACAAGATAGAAACGTAATTCTAAAATTATTGGAAATGTCTCAATAAGCTTTACAATATATGACCAAAAATATGGCTCTATCAGTCTATGTTCAATTTTAAATTTTTGTTGAAGTGCCTACTAGTCTAGGTACTGATGGTCGCGATCTCACCACTCAACCTATCAAAGTGACTGGGTTATAATCGTAACTAGGAAAACTGGACTTTTGACACATTTTCCCAGGAATTTAACATGATTGAATACAGAAATCTTGGGATCAAAACCAGGAATTCCTGGTAAACCAGGAAAAGTGACATCTCTGTTAGCCCTAGTCTTTAATAGTCACTTTAATACTGACTTTGACTCTAATATACCGGGTATTTAAATTTTAATAGGGGGAAAAGTGAACCCGTGAATTTGTTGAACTAAGGGCACCTATGACACATGAAAAACAAATGAAACATGTAAACAGAAACGTAAAACTATATGACTTATTAGATATCTTACCGATATGATAAATCAAAACATGGCTGCAAAGTGAATACTGTGTAGAAGTCTCCCTTGAATGTGTCTAAACTTGTTGGGGTTTGGCACTGTTGATTCGAAATTACCTCCTTTCGAATCGACCAATGGCGAGCTTTCATTCAGCAGCAAAATCTTTTGGCACCTGATTTCTCCGAAACGACTTAGCATGAAAATACAAAACATAATCGAATATAAAGAAAGTATAATACTTACTAAAGGACCAGAAAGTTGATGATATATTCTGACTATTTCATTTTATTATATATCAGGATAACATTTACTGCAGAATCAGTCAAAATGGGGGACAACAGCAGCGGGAAAATTTCTACAGCTCGAGAAACGATGGAAAGTAAGTAATATGAGACACACTTATGGTAACTATGGTGTAATGTTGAGATGCAACTATTATTCTTGAAATATCAACCACATATTGGTAGATGGCTGTCATTAAAATTGCCACTATTTTGATTAAACTGACCGCTTCTCCCTGCCTGAGCGATAATACCATGATTTAAGCAGTGTTTACATCTTGCTTGGTAAGCGAGTGATCATTTTTTAACAACAGGGGGGGCTGGTGGGTTTGCGCATGGGCGCGCGAAAAAATTTTCGACCCCCCTCTCGAAGGGGTAAAATTTTTTCACCCCCCCCCAAAGGGACAAAAATCGCACGCAAATGTCCCCTTTTAGCCTATAGTTAGCGTAGTCGGTCGAAAAAGATGATTACATGAACGATGATCCCAAGGAACGATGATCCCAGAACGATGATCCCACCTTTTGAGGAACCATGATCCCATCCTTAAGAAATGATGGCCCCCACTCTTCAGATGTGCATATATTGTGTTTGCATCTTACCACTGAACATGTTATTGACAAAGTGGTATTTAGATGAAGATTTTGCCATGAAATCTAGGAAGAATTTGAGAGTGACAGGTACCCGGTATAGTGACAGTAGGCTACTGTGTGTGTAGGTACAGGTAAATCACCAACAAATCATAAAATACTGTTGTTATTGTGCCTAATGTGTATGTAATCTAAATTAGCCTGGAGTATGAAAAAAAATCGATTTCGGACATTTTTGGGCATTTTTGTCATTATTTTTCATCAGAATTTGAGAGTGACAGGTACCCGGTATAGTGACAGTAGGCTACTGTGTGTGTAGGTACAGGTAAATTACCAACAAATCATGAAATACTGTTGTTATTGTGCCTAATGTGTATGTAATCTAAATTAGCCTGGAGTATGAAAAAAAATCGATTTCGGACATTTTTGGGCATTTTTGTCATTATTTTTCATTATTTCTATCAATTTCCATGCATAAATCACCAACAAATCATAAAGTACTAGTGCACAGGGGTCAGTTAACATTAGGTATGAGAGATATTCTAATGTGGGATCATGGTTCCTTAAGATGGGATCATCATTCCTGGGGAGGAGAAAATGGGATCATCGTTCCCGTGGGATCATTGTTCCTTGGGGTCATTGTTCCAGTAACCGAAAAAGATGACATCAACAGAACTACCCAAATTCTATATCAAATGAAAGGGCTTAAAATATAGAGTTTATAGGTTTTTGAATCAAGTTGATATCCCTACTAGAAGCCTTTCTATAACACTTTATATATCAGTATAGTAAAAATTACTCTGTCATTCGCTGCCCTGCATATCATGTTGAAATTATCAGATAAGACCGACCATTAAACATGCACTGTGCGTGGCTCATTCGGGTATTGTTCTACATAATTGCTAATAACTTCAGATTGAATAGGACAATCTACTAACAAATTATACCTTCCTAAAGCTAAATTTCAGAAGATTAATGTATGCAAGTGGCATTAAATTACTAGATGTGAAAGTACTTTAAATTTCAAGCTGAAATGCATTTAGCAGATTAAAAATCGCAGAAATTCGCAGCTATGTATCTATATGGACTGACCATATCTTGGTTAAATAAATACTGTAGAAATAGCCCTGTATGTTCTGATAGCTTCTGTAATCAATATTTTTATGGCAAAATGGCCTCAAAGTTGTATATGTTTGCAAGAACGCCCTGCCCTTAATTCTGGGTTAATATTTGAGATAAACCCCTCAAAATGTAGGTTTAGATGTTGGCCATAAGGATATCACACTGTATCATCTCTTACTTTGTTACAAACAAGCAATTTCTATGTATTTCTGCAATAAATGCATCTTTTCATAGATACCACCCAAGTAATATTTTGATAATTAGGGGGTGAAAAATCCCCGTTTTAGTGATGCATGTTTAGCATAGTGGAAGATATGATTCCCGGTTCCCGTAGTTTGGCTGACTTCGCTACTATAGTAACGCGCAGGGTTTTCCACTGAAAACAGGTGAAATTATTTTGACCCCCCCATCCGAGGTGTTGAAAAAATTCTGACCCCCCCCCCCCCCCCGGTTAAGGGGTTGAAAAAATTCTGACCCCCCCCCCCTGTTGTTAAAAAATGATCACTCCCTAAACCTAAGATTCTTCACTGTCTTCCAGCAGTGTGTCACGCTCTGCAACACACTCACACTGACTGTTAAGGTCACCCACTGCCTAATATATTGATAGAAAATTACTTGAAATATTATTATGTTTTGTTCTTTCTTTAAGAATCTCTAGCTTAAGCCTTAACTTCGTGTATTATCCCTACTTTAAGGCCATGGCATGGGGGAAGTCAGGTTACAGTTTACCGTCCAAGCCATTTTCAAAATTGATGAGGCTTTTTTTCATTATTCCTTATGTAGGTATCAATACCTGGATATCTGGAGTTTGTATATGTCACCATGTTATTGACATTCCTTGCACTGGAAGCTTTAATTTGATACCAAATATGGCCCCCTTTGCTTATTCCTACCATGTCCAAATGCATTTTTGAAAAATTCTGCAATATTTTTTTAGATAATGAATAATTTTCTCATGCGGCTCTTTGAATGCATGTGGACGGTAAACTGTAATATGAGTTCCATTGCCCTAATAGTACTTGGTACCGGTATTTAGGGCGCCGGTAATATACTTTCAGACATGAAACTTGCCTGAAGACACATGTGGCATGGTCCAGTTGAAATAAGCGGCACTTTTGAAAGAAGGGTGGGGGTATTGAAATCAATCTTGAAAATAATGTATTCAAATAAATACTAGTCTCAAATAAGTGCCTGGCCCTGGGCCCGTGGGGTACTTCGTCCACCAATTGAAATTCATAACTTTACATGATAAGTGCCAGGGCCACTCCGGTTACTTGGTTGAAGAGTGAATACACATCCCACTTCAATGAGATTTTTATCTAGATTAAAAGGGGTAACTGAATTATAAACTGTAATGCATATTTAGTGGAATGTACACCTGATCCCAGGCTATTGAACGGGTCCCAGCAAATCTTCGTTAAGTTGTGTCAAAAGTGTGTGGACCTCAACGCAGTTCGCTGGTAGGAATTTGAATTGTGTCAAGTTTCGCCAGGGCTAACCCAGCATAACGCACATTGACGCATAGAATATGACTGATATGTCACACACAATGACACATAATGACGCATGTGTCATGGCACATTATCACGAACATTGACGCATGTGTCATGGCACAGTATCACACAATGACACACAGAGCAATTTTTGCTAGGGGGATAGGATGTGGGGGGGGGGGTGGATTTTTGTTGTATTGTAACTTTATTAACATCAATTCAACTATTTGTCCTGTTTCCATATGAAGATATCTTTCCTCAAAATGTCATGATTTACCCACTCTCCTTGAAAATGGATGTCATGCAATGTTTCCTTGTGATAATCTTGGAAATACCTGTAAAAAGAAAACAAATTATCATAAACACAAAACAACAGCAATCTAATTTTGACCATCCCACTCCAACCTGTGTTGATAGACATGTAATAGATGACCAGTCCCATATAGCAGCCCAAAGTTCCATGGACCTTTCTCATATACAATGTTCTAAATCAACTAGTAACTTGGGGTATCGCCACTAATACATAAATTGAGCAGCAAGATAGAAGTTCAGAGATGGTAGATGATATCAATGTTACTCTAGAAATAGAAATGTCAATCACATGGGATTTCAAGTATAAATTAATCTAGAACTGTGTGACCACCTACCAGAAGATCTGTTCTCCTTGGCTCTCTCTGCCTGTCTGTTTAGAAATCAGGATGAGAACAAAGAAAAGGGAGGGAAATTTGAACTGGACCAATCAAAACACAGAATACAACATAGTGTGTCAATTTCTGTGAAGTTGCGCCATGATGAGTGAGAGTTGACAGATGTTGACGCAGGTTGACGGATGCTCATACAGTCTGTCATACTCATAGTGGATGTAACATCTGCCCCTATTATCACTCAATACAGAGATTTCTTTACCATCATATCAAGAATTCCTGTCTATTTCCTCTGGAAATACCGTAATCTCCCGCGTATAAGGCGCATCTTATACGCGAATCAGATCACATGTGCGCCTTATACGCGGGTACCTTCTAGTTTAATTAATGTAGGATACTGATCATATATTTTTCAGAATGCCACATATGAGGTGTGAGAAGAAGTACAATTTAACTCACACATTGTATCATCAGTTTTTTCTCCATTTGAGTATTCTATCAATGTGTTTGCATGTTAGGAAATGAATTCATATCATCTTATTATTATTCTTTGGGCATAGACTGCCCAAAGAATACTTACAAGAACCATGTTCACCGATGTTGAATCGCCCTTCTAGTGTAGACTTGCTATAGCCTAGCCACATATTGCCCTTTTTTTACTCATAGGATTACACATAGGGTTGCACAGGGACCAACCTATCCTTTTAATATTGGCTGTTAGTGCTTGGACAAAGAAAGTCTACTCACCCTGGATATAGCTGTGAAAACCCATTTTAACCCTTTAATGCACTGGTGTCTGTTTCTATAGGGGTATACATAGGGTAGTACATAGGGTTTATAATGCATTGATTCACACTGTGATCCTTACAGGATTAGCAGGCTGTCCAGGGGCCGCACATACTTCCCTATGATGCATTGATGCACTTTAACCCTTTATGAATGGCATGATGCATTGATTCACTTTAAGCCTTTATAGATAGCATGATGCATTGATGCACATCTAACCCGTCATGAATGGCATGATGCATTGATGCACTTTAACCCTTTAAGAATGGCATGATGCATTGATGCACTTTAACCCTTTATGAATGGCATGATGCATTGATGCACAGTTAACCCGTTATGAATGGCATGATGCATTGATGCACGGTTAACCCTTTATGAATGACATGATGCATTGATGCACTTTAACCCTTTATTGAAGGCATGATGGATTGATGTGCAGTTAACACTTTATTACTTGATTGACTTGACGTCAATCAAGTATTTACTTTATCCAAAACCTAGCATGTTTTTGCCTATACAGTGTCTCCATGAACATTGCAAAGCTGTTACCTTATAGGACAGAGGACTCTGTATGAACCTAAAGTGTAGCTGGGGCATTAATGAGGGTGGTCAGTAGGTGTGTTAGCCATAGGGATAGGGTATAGTAGAGGGTCCTTAGATACACCCAGCAACTGAAAACATTAACCCTTAACAGGCTGGGCTTTGTTACAGTGGTAAGTTATGTTTAGCTATACTAATGAATACAGGCCTTACATATCATATGCTGCATTCCTTAAAGGGTTAGTGACTTGACACCTTGAAACAAACAAACAATTAGTCTTCTAGCCTTCAATTAGGCCACACTACTAAACCTTGGAAGCTCTGTCTCATTGTCCCTACTCTATCCATGGCCACTAGTCCTGAAGAGCTTAGTGTAATTGTTTTTCAGTCACTCTACTCCTCCACCCACAGCCCAGTGACCATCTGGGCATTACCATGTTGCATGTTCTACTTTCTTACATGAAGATCACTATAATAGGACTATGGATATTAGTGCATCATGATGCATTACACAGCCTCTTGAGGGCATCATAATGCACTAAATCAGTGTTGGAGAGTAGACTCCTCAGCACTGCATTGATGCATCATGATACATTGCACAGCCCCTCACTTGCACAGCTCCTATACTGTAAAAAATGTGTGTTAAACTTACACTGTCTAGTTTCTCTCCCTCATCATAACCCCCCTACACTGTATAAAATGTGTGTTGAACTTACACTGTATAGCTTTTTTCTGCCACCACAACCCCCCTCCCTTCACTGTAGAAAATGTGTGTTGAACTTATACTATGTGGCTTCTCTCCACCAACACGATCCCCCTACACTGTAAAAAATGTGTGTTGAACTTACACTGTATAGCTTCTCTCCAGCATCACAACCCCTCCCCCTCAAGACACTGTAAAAATGTGTGTGGAACTTACACTGCCTGGCTTCTCTCCACCACCACAACCCCCCTCCCTACACTGTAAAAAATGTGTGTTGAACTTACACTGTCTAGCTTCTCTCCACCACCTGACCCCCCCTCCCTACACTGTACTATACTCATAAGTTGTCAGCAATTGGTCAATATGTGTCAGTATTTACTCACTATTTGTCAGCAATAATATTAGTCAAAAATCTGTCAGTAATAATGCACTATTTGTCAGTGATTAGTCAACATATGTCAATATATATTAGCATAGCACATAGTATGTAGCACATTGAGCATAGATCTCACCAAAATTCTCAGCTGTTTCTTGTGAGACATTGAACATGTAAGTCAATCAGTACTTAGGCCTATGGCCTAGCCTTAGACATTTTGGGTGGCATGATGCATTGATACACAGTCAACCCTTTATGAATGGCATGATGCATTGATGCACATCTAACCCTTTATAGGTAGCATGATGCATTAATACACATTTAACCCTTCATGGATGGCAAGATGCAGTGATGCACATTTAAGCCTTTATGAATGGCATGTTGTATTGATTCACAGTCAACCCATTATGGTTGGCATGATGCAGTGATGCACAGTTAACCCTTTATGAATGGCATGATGCATTGATGCACTTTAACCCTTTATAGATGGCATGATACATTGATGCACAGTTAACCCTTCTTGGAAAGCATGATGCATTGATGCACTTTTACCCTTTGTTGGTGGCATGATGGATTGATACACAGTTAACCCTTTATGAATGGCATGATGCATTGATTCACTTTAAGCCTTTATAGATAGCATGATAGAATGTTACACAGTTAACCCTTTATGAATAGCATGATGCATTGATTCACTTTAACCCTTTATTGATGGCATGATGCATTGATGCACAGTTAACCATTTATGAATGGCATGATGCAGTGATGCACTTTAACCCTTTATTGATGACATGATGGATTGTTACACAGTTAACCCTTTATGAATGGCATGATGCATTGATTCACTTTAAGCCTTTATGGATGGCATGATGCATTGATGTGCAGTTAACCCTTTATGGATGGCATGATGTAGTAATACCCATTTAACTCTTAATGGATAACATGATGCATTGATGCACTTTAACCCTTTATGGATGGCATGATGCATTGATACACAGTTAACCCTTTATGGGTGGCATGATGCGGTGATGCACAGTTAACCCTTTATGGATAGCATGATGCATTGATGGACAGTTAACCCTTTATGGGTGGCATGATGCGGTGATGCACAGTTAACACTTTATGGATAGCATGATGCATTGATTCACATTTAACCCTTTATAAATGGCATGATGCATTAATTCACTTCAATCCTTTATGAATGACATGTAACATTGATGCACAGTTAACCCTTTATGGATAGCATGATGCATTGATGCACAGTTAACCCTTTATGGATGTTACAAAGCATTCATGCACATTTAACCCCTCATGGACAGCATGATTCATTGATGCACATTTTACCCTTCATGGATAACATGATGCATTGATGCACTTTAACCCTTTATGGGTGGCATGATGCATTGATACACAGTTAACCCTTTATGAATGGCATGATGCATTGATGCACATTTAACCCTTTATGAATGGCAAGATGCATTGATGCACTTTAACCCTTCATGGATAACCTGATGCATTAATGCACTTAACCCTCTATGGATGGCATGATGCATTGATACACAGTTAACCCCTTAGGGATAGCATGATGCATTGATGCACAGTCAACCCTTTATTGATAGACAAGGCATTGATGTGCAGTTAACCCTTTTATGAATGGCATGATGCATTCTCAGCAAATATGTCAGTAATAATGCACTATTTGTCAGCAATTAGTCAGTTTATGTTAGTAATTACTCACTTTTTGTCAGTAATTACTCACTTTTTGTCAGTAATTAGTCCAAATATGTCAGTAATAATGCACTATTTGTCAGCAATTAGTTAATTTATGTTAGTAATTACTCACTTTTTGTCAGTGATTACTCACTTTTTGTCAGTAATTAGTCCAAATATGTCAGTAATAATGCACTATTTGTCAGCAATTAGTCAATATATGTTAGTCATTACTCACTATTTGTCAGTAGTTGTAAAAATAATGAACTATTTTATCAGCAATTAGTCAATACATGTTTGTAATTGCTCATTATTTGTCAGCAGTTCATCAACATATGCCAGTAATCACTCACTATTTGTCAATATCTGATTGAATATTGAATTGAAAATAGCATTCAAAATTGCATTAAAAACTCCGGTCTTTTAGGTCTTAGACCTAACCTGCTCCATCTTAAAACAACACTTAGTCCACATATGTCAGTAATTACTCACAATTTATCAGATATTAGTCAATATATGTCAGTAATTACTCACCATTTATCAGCAATTAGTCAATATATGTTAGTAATTACTCACCATTTGTTAGCGAAGTCGAAATATGTCAAAATTTACTTACAATTTGTCAGCAATTAGTCAATATACGTCAGTACTTAGTCATTCTATATCAGCAATTATCAATACATGTCAGTATTTACTCACAATCTCTCAGCAATTAGTCAATATATAACCATGGAATAGCCATTGATTCAATTGTGCATCCTCCCTTTCTCACAATTTGTCAGATATTAGTCAAAATATGTCAGTATCCATGGACTATTTGTCAGCAATTAGTTAAAATATGTTATTAATTGTTCACTGTTTGTCAGCAATTTGTCAATATATGTCAGTAATTATGCACTATTTGTCAGCAATTAATCAATATATGTCAGTATTTACTCACTATTTGTCAGCACTAGTAATTGTTCACTATTTGTCCGCAATTCGTCAATATATATCACTATAATTTTACTCACAATTTGTCAGCAATTAATCAACATATGTAAGTACTGAGCAATTAGTCAATATATGTCAGTACTTAGTCACTATATATCAGCAATTGTCAATACATGTCAGTATTTACTCACAATCTGTCAGCATTTAGTCAATATATAACAGAGAAATAGCCATTGATTCAATTGTGCATCCTGCCTTGACTGGTATGTGTCAAAATATGTCAGTATATATGGACTATTTGTCAGCAATTAGTTCATATAATTATGTTTGTAATTATTCACTATTTGTCAGCAATTAGTCAACATGGTAGTAGTTACTTACATTTTATCAGCATTTAGTCAATATATGGTAGTAACTGCTCACTATTTGTCTGCAATTAGTCTATATGTCAGTAATTGCTCACTATTTGTCAGCAATCATTCAATATATATTAGTAAATACTCACTTTTTGTCAGCAATTAGTCGATATATGTCAGTAATTGCTCACCACTTATCAGAAATTAGTCAATATATGTCAGTAATTATTCACTCTTTGTCAGCAATTATTCAGGATATGTCAGTACTTAGTCACTAGATATCAGAAATTAGTCAACACATGTCAGTATTTACATACAATTTGTCAGCAATTAGTCAATAAATGTCAGTATTTTACTCACTTTTTGTCATCATTCAGTCAATATATGCCAGTACCTCCTCCTATGTTGGTAATAATGCAGTATTTGTGAGCAACTATTCAATATATGTCAGTAATTACTCACTATTTGTCAGCAATTAGTTAAAGCATAGTTTAGCATAGCACATAGAACACAGTTGCCCATAGATCATTTTAGGGCAATGCCCTATCCTTAGACATTTTCTAAACATCGTTTGAATCCTTTTTTTTTGAGTTATCTAAGTTCATCTAACTACCCAATCATGTAGGAATTTGATTGTGGTGGCACCTAGTATTAATTCTAGGAATCAATAGATGACAGCACTGTTATAACAGAGGAGTATTCGGGAATGGTGCATCTTTATTATCTTGATTAAAAGGTCAGCAGTATAATTAATAAAACTGTCAATTAGTGGGGTGTACATATGTTTCTAAACACATTTATGGTTAGCAGAATGGTATGCTTAATTCCTTAATTTATGGGTATAAAGAGCACCATGGTATCAGCTACACTTTTTCTTTGGTTAAACCAAATACATGACTAATAGAGGAGTTAGATCTCAGCAGCCTTCACTGGTAGGTGCGCCTTCTATGCAAACCAGCCATCCCTGAGTTTGGGGTGCGCCTTATACGCGCACTGCGCCTTGTACGCGGGAGATTACGGTATGTAACCTAGCTGATCACTAGACATAGGACTTTCACATCCTATTGAACCAGGGTGAACAGATACTTAGATATCATGTAAAGTGTAGATAATCCAAACTTAGTGCTATGTCCCATAGACAAAACTAATTGTCTTTTCTGTCTAAGATATGCACTTCATCAAATATTATTGGCTATCATTATGTTCCTGATTAGTGTATATTTTATGTCAATTAAGAAAGGGACTTGATCTGTGCAAAATTAACTCTCATATTGACATTTCATCAATAGGCCTACTCTGTAAAGTACAAGCAATAAGAATCCATAGTGTTTACACAGCCTCTCATTATTCTATGGTCTTAGACAGACCATAGAATAGTTACAAGAACCATGTTCACCGATGTTGAATCACCCTTCTAGTGTAGACTTGTCATGACCAAGTCTCTTGCCTAGCCACATATTGCCCTTTTTTACTCATAGGATTACACATAGGGTTGCACAGGGACCAACCTATCCTTTTAATGTTGGCTGTTAGTGCTTGGACAAAGAAAGTCTACTCACCCTGGATATAGCTGTGAAAACCCATTTTAACCCTTTAATGCAATGGTGTCTGTTTCTATAGGGGTATACATAGGGCAGTGCATAGGGTTTATGATGCATTGATTCACACTGTGATCCTTACAGGATTAGCAGGCTGTCCAGGGGCCGCACATACTTCCCTATGGCCACCAGCACCAGTAGAGACACCCAATACCCCCCCTCTAGGGCTTGTTTTAATTGTGTTTTTCACACCTCCCATAGCCCACATTACCTGTAGAGGCGTCCTAAGGCGTGAAAACGCGGCCCTAACACGTCTGATTGCAACACAAACACTCCCAGAGCCCACATTAGCTGCAGAGGCGTCCTAAGGCGTGAAAACGCAACCTTAACACGTCTGATTGCAACACAAACACTCCCAAAGCCCACAATACCTATAGAGGCGTCCCAAGGCGTGAAAACGCGGCCCTAACACGTCTGATTGCAACACAAACACTCCCAGAGCCCACATTAGCTGCAGAGGTGTTGTATTTGGCCATGAAATAAATTATTTGTTCTTAAAAGATCGCTAAATAGGCCTAAAATATCGCTAGGTTGGTATAATAGAGTCTACACATTTTTATTAGCTGAGAGATCCTTAGACCACCTGTCATTTTATTCCATAAGGTCAGCGTGATGCACCAATGCATTTATTTGTCCTTAAAAGATTGCTAAGTTGGTGATAACTTTGTTCCCATTGTGCATATTTGAAAATAAAGACCGCCATGACGTTCTCCAGCTCGAGCTACCCTTTATCTATAGGTCACACTATGGGAAACTCCTATTATTAAGGGAGATACAATTTATTTTTTAAAACTGCCAGTTCTTGGACCTCTCTGCCAGTGCCTGGACTGGCGTCTGCCCCCACATCCCTAAAAAGCCTATATTTCGATCCATTCCTTCCTCAAACCTGCCCTTTTTCGCCGGTGACAATTAAAACAGATAGGTTTTAGCTGGAGGTAGGGCGCAGGTGAACCAGCTCAGGCCGAAAAGGCTGCAAGTCAAAAAAATTATTTTGCTTATTCTTTTCTGAAACAAATTTTTTAGGGGGGCATGTCCTTTAGGGGGACAAAACACCCCAGATTGATACCAAACATTCCATATCCGCGCGTATTATTTGCATAATTAGCATAATTATGCAGTATCTTGGTACTGTTCAATATAATATAGATATGTTCCATTGGTCCCTTATAGAATTCATATGCTTGCAAGTATAAACTACTGACTGCACCTAGTGACTAGTGGAATCTGAACAGTAGAAAAGAAAGACCCCTCCTCTACCTTTGTATAGCATCAAACAAGTTGTTCAATGGTGGCAGCCATTGCTTGATCACATGCTTAAACCTTTTAGATCCAAATGCTAGTTACCAGTGCATTATCACTGTTGATAAGCTTTACACATCAATACCTGCGCAAGCCCTGTTTGCACTGAAAGGATATCATTCCATTTCTCCATTCTCTGGTGTTTGATTGAAAATGTTGACGTCATTCTGTGTTTTAATTTGTGTTTTAATCTGTGTTTTTATGGTACATGTATTGAGTTTAGGGCTATAACAGGTTAGTGTTAGTGTTATGGTATGATAGTAATTACTCACTATTTGTCAGTGGTTAATCAATATAATTTTTATGTTAGTAATTACTCACTATTTGTTAGCAATTAGTCGAAATATGTCAGTATTCACTCTCAATTTGTCAGCAATTAATCAGTATACACCTAGTGACTTAATATTGACATTAAAAAGATTAATGGCATTTTATTCATTTGTGCATCATGCCCAGATTTACATGATGCACTCACATTTTGTCAGTAATTAGTCAAAATATGTCAGAAATAATGCACGATTTGTCAGCAATTAGTCAATATATGTCAGTAATTACTCACTATTTGTCAGCAATTAGTCAATATATGTCAGTACTTAGTCAATGAATATCAGCAATTATCAATACATGTCATTATTTACTCACAATCTGTCAGCATTTTGGTCAATACATAACAGAGAAATAGCGATTGATTCAATTGTGCATCTTGCCTTGACTGGTATTTGTCAAAATATGTCAGTATCTATGGACTATTTGTCAGCAATTAGTTAATATAGGTAAGTAATTATTCACTATTTGTCAGCAATTAGTCAATACATGGGAGTAGTTACTTACATTTTATCAGTATTTAGTCAATATATGTTAGTAATTGCTCACTATTTGTCAGCAATTAGTCTATATGTTCGTAATTGCTCACTATTTGTCAGCAATTATTCAATATATATCGGTAACTACTCACAATTTGTCAGCAATTAGTCAATATACGTCAGTATTTACTCACAATTTGTCAGCAATTATCAATACATGTCACTATTTACTCATAATCTGTTAGCAATTAGTCAATATATAACAGAAATAGCCATTGATTCAATTGTGCATCCTGTCTTGACTGGTATTTGTCAAAATATGTCAGTATCTATGGACTATTTGTCAGCAATTAGTTAATATATGTTAGTAATTATTCACTATTTGTCAGCAATTAGTCAATACATGGTAGTAGTTACTTACATTTTATCAGCATTTAGTCAATATATGTTAGTAACTGCTCAATATTTGTCAGCAATTAGTCTATATGTCAGTAATTGCTCACTATTTGTCAGCAATCATTCAATATATATTAGTAATTACTCACTTTTTGTCAGCAATTAGTCGATATATGTCAGTAATTGCTCACAATTTATCAGAAATTAGTCAATATATGTCAGTAATTACTCACTCTTTTTCAGCAATTAGTCAATATATGTCAGTAATTATTCACTATTTATCAGAAATAGTCAAGATATATATGTCAGTAATTACTCACTCTTTGTCAGCAATTATTCAGGATATGTCAGCACTTAGTCTCTAGATATCAGAAATTAGTCAACACATGTCAGTATTTACATAAAATTTGTCAGCAATTCGTCAGTATATGTCAGTATTTACTCACTTTTTGTCAGCATTCAGTTAATAGAGAGTTTTAGCAAAGCAAACATAGACGTATCCATACACGCAGGCTCACTACGGAGCTACGTAGGTAATGAACGTATCTAAGTGCTTTGGTACGTCATGGACGTGCATAGCTTTGTTAGGCTGCACACAACTCGATGACGTAATGCACATGGTTGCCTGGTTACGCAGTACGGATACATTCACGTCGGGGCTGCTAAAACTCTAATATACATGCCAATACCTCCTCCTATGTCGGTAATAATGCAGTGTTTGTGAGCAACTATTCAATATATGTCAGTAATTACTCACTATTTGTCAGCAATTAGTTAAAGCATAGTTTAGCATAGCACATAGAACACAGTTGCCCATAGATTATTTTAGGGCAATGCCCTATCCTTAGACATTTTTGTGAGACTGAGTGATGCAGAGTGAAAGTTAGCATTTATTGACGCATGCTGATGATAATTCACTGAGTTTAACCATGCATCTTTATTGGAGTGAGTGATGGATCGTCCAGCTGAGTGATAGTAGACAGCTATTGACACATGCTGACGCAAGTTCACTCAGTCTTACCTAACATCTTTATTGAAGTGGGTGTTGATTCGTCAAGCTGAGTGAGAGTTGACAAGTATTTACACATGCTGACGCATGCTCAACCAGCCATCCTCATCATCTTTGTTGGTATGAGTGATAGCTCGTCAAGCTGAGTGAGAGTTAACTCAAAATCACGCAAGATGACACAGTTCGTTATCACGAAAAAGTCCTCACAATGCATCACTCAACATGACTCAAGTTCACTCAGATTTGCTGGGGTATCAATAGCCATTGGCACAGCCCCCCCCCCCCCATCCTCTTTTTACTCTTAGTGAAAAAGCTGTAAAACCCCAGTATATCAGTTTACCATCAGTATTACCAGAAATTTCAATATCATACTCATACCTAATCTAGTCATTTTTTCAACATTTGGAAGATTCATGTATGCTTTAAAAAAAACAATGTGGAGGGGATGAGTTGTCCTCACAGCCCAATTAATAATCCCCAATCACTATATAGGGCAATGATAACTTAACCTCAGAGTAGGGCATCTGCATGCACAAGAGGTTTTACTCATATTTCCCCTTTGTTATGTCTTCTGTAGCTCTGATGGAAATTTCCAAGCTGCTAAACACAGGGTTAGATGTGGAGACCCTGGCAATTTGTGTTCGGCTGTGCGAGAGCGGCGTCAACCCAGAGGCACTGGCCCTTGTTGTTCAGGAACTTAGGCGGGAAACAGCAGCCCTTCACGTAAGTAAACGCCATGAATTTGCATGCCATATTATATTTTATCAATTTTAATTACACAACCATAACTTCTCAAGTCTAGGTTGAATAGAAAGTATAGGATGGGCACTCTTAAGATTGCTGAAATTTCTCTGATTGACCAATTGTTAATAAATCCGTATCTTGTCACTTTATTGTCTAGCATTCTATACACACAAAAACAAGTAAGACATTAGGGGTCTGTCCAATTGTAAACAATTGGGGTAGACGGTAGAAATTACAAACATTCCCCCAGCTGTGTTACTTATATAATATATGTAGCCTCATGAAACAAGGGGGTGTGGATGGGGGGTCCCTCATTTCACATGTCGATTTAAAAAAATGGTTATGGCACTCGTCACTTAAATCCCCATGTCCCATGACAGCTCTAAAAGCCTATCATGTCCCATGTTGAATTTAAGAAAGCACCTATGTCATGTCACTAATTATTTTGCCTCATGTCACTAAGGCCCATGTCACATGTCGATTTTAAGAATTGGTCATGTCACCATGTTAAATTTAGTGGTCCATACCCATAAACAAGCCACAGTTTACCGTCAGAATAGGACCCAGTTTGCCATGAGAATAGGCACATGCAGTGAGGACAGTGAGGTGGCACCATCTAGTGAGTATTGAAAGAACTAAGTCCCAACAGCTAAACCCAGGCCCTATCTGTGCACTACCTATTGCAAAAACAGTCAACTAAATTCAAGACATTGGATCAAAGAGAGAAAAATCTTTTCAACCAATCACAGCACAGCAACAATTCAGTGCGGAACACCCAAAAATTATGCAAATGAGCTGTATTTGAGTGTAAACTATAATGGGAGCCGGCCTATGTTATGACTACTAAAGACCTGATTAGGTAATTAAGAAAGGTTATTGGCTCATGGTCCCCCTGAGTCTATACCGCCGGGGTGGCGGTGGCGTTTAAAAATATTTCATTTTACATTTTCTATAGGAAATAGAAGTTATACATTAATTAAATTGTTATAAATGATTAGTTCATATATTTGTATATTCATGCAAGAAAAAAACTAAACATGCACTCATCTATTTACCATGATTATTTTCAAATAAAAAGTACCGTATTCTCCCGCGTAGAAGACGCGGTGCGCGTAGAAGACGCTCCCCAAACTCACGGTAGGCTGGTTCACGTAGAAGACGCATCCAACCCCTCTGAATCGATTTGTAAAAAAAAACCTGTACAAGACGCCCCCCCAACTCAGCAGGGGGGGTTCGCGTATAAGACGCACCCCCCCCACCCCTCCACCCCCAAAATTTGCTGTCGTCGGCCCACATGTTCCCTACACCCCGGCCAGCCATGCCGCTTTGACTTCAAGCTGTCATCGGCACACGGTCGGCGTCAAACCCGCCGAGCGCTCGTCGACACCTCCCGGTCTGCCGCGCTGCTGGCTATACAAGTTCAAGCTGTCATCGGCACACGGTCGGTGTCAAACCCGCCGAGCGCGTCGACACCTCCCGGTCTGCCGCGGTGCTGGCGCTATGAGTTCAAGCTGTCATCGGCACACGGTCGGTGTCAAACCCGCCGAGCGCGTCGACACCTCCCGGTCTGCCGCGGTGCTGGCGCTATGAGTTCAAGCTGTCATCGGCGCATTTTCCCAAATGAGATGTTGGAAAACCCCGCATATAAGACGCACCCCAAACTTGAGGAAATCCTATAAGACGCAGTAGGGATTTGTTTGGCGTAGAGGACGCGTCTTATACGCGGGAGTTTACGGTAGATTGATTTTTAATGATTCTCCAATCCACTTCCCCATAGGCTTAGGTCCTGGTTCGACTTTTCTCTCTTTATTCTCACATAGATTAAACAAAAGCGTCTTAATGTGAGATGCTTTTGTTCAATCATATAAGAATAAAGAGAGAAAAGTCACTAACTCCAGGTGAATTGATATTTGACTTGCTCAAGTGAATAGATTTATGAGGGAGGGAGATTTGGGAGCGAGTAGGGCTAGGTGTTGAGGGGGGCCAGGTTTTCAGGGGGCTAGGTGTCCGGGGGCCAGCGTTCCAAGGTGTTCAGTAATATAAGATTATGCCAGACTGGTGTCAGTACATGTATAGATAATTGTCTCTTTTTGTAAGTAATTAGTCAATATTTCGCAAGTGCTGATTCCTGTGACCCTACAGGGTTGATAGAGGGTTTTACAGTACCTACCCTGAGCCTTCTGTGCTTCAATGTACAACGCCCAATTTTTCATACCAAACCGTCTCCTATAAAAACTAATAACTTTTGTGACTACAAATTGTATTCTTTTTTTTTTTTCAATTCACAGGCAGCAGAAGCTGATGACACGGGTTGAACTGATGTAAAATGGCAGCAACAACATCTGAGCGTGATACATCTCTATAATGGCTCCACAGCTAACTCTGAAAACAAAGCAATATATCCCTTTGGTTATCTGTTTCTATAACACGTCTTATAGCTTTGATTTACGAGAAAACTGCCAATGAGACATGGTTCTCAAGGCTATCTGGCTATCTCACCGACATGAACTGTTATCCTTGATAGGAGTGATGAACCTGTATCCATGATGACCACAGGGCAAGTGGATAGCTATAACTTAAGTCATTCCTTAAGAGAACTCACAGGAAATTGAGCCATTGGAGTTATAGTTACCAGATTTGTATATATGTAGGTTAGTGATTGTAAATAAATACTGTAATGGCGTGTCAACATAATTAATGGTTGTATTTTATTCTTATCTTTGTGTTAATATGATGGTAAGATATGTCAAGTTTACCTAGAAAGAGAGATTCTTTTAGTATCAGATGTAGAAAAAAATCAAGATGTAGATGAAACATTATCTTGAATTATCAGAATGCTGAAGGGCAGGGGCGGGATTTTAAAGGTGTCCACCGGTGAGGGTATGTCGCAGATCAGTAGTCCCGCACCTTCTTTGGTCAGTGGTGGGAGTAATGGCTGGTTTTATCCTGCCCACCCCTCCCAATATCATAGAATGGAATCGTCCAGTGATTTCTTTTTTGTTTAACTTGGAAGGGTGGTAGGAAATGTTCTAGTTCCCCCTAGCTCTAACCTCAACATTCGAAGGTTTGCGGTCATGGGGGGGGGGGGGGAGAGATATAAAAAGATGAAATTTTTTTTTTTTTTTTTAATACCGGATGGAATCAGAAAGTTTTATTACTTATCAAGTATCATTTCCTGGTCTTTTTGGCTATAAGGTTGGATTTAAAATCAACCCATTGTCAAAATAACCACTACCCATGCAGTTTAACATCACCTAACCAAGATATATTGTGATAATAAATATATTGTCAAGAAATATGTCCAGTCTCCAAAATTGACCTTATGTGTGGACCTACTCCACACACAAGGAAATATACCCCCACTGTATTTATTATTACTTTGGGAAGTAACTGTAACAAAGATTACATGCCTTGAATAACCACTATAACACCTGATGAGATCTATGAAGGTCGAAACCTTGGTACCGTAATCTCCCGCGTATAAGGCGCGTCTTATACGCGAATCAGATCATGACTGGGTCTTATACGCGGGAGGGTAATTGCCTTGAGTTGGGGGTGCGCCTTATACGCGGGGTACCTCCACTTTCCAAACCAGAAAGATGTACACAGGGTCATGTATTTTCTTTAGCCAAAGATAAGGTGTAGTCTATACCATGGTGCTCTAAATACCCTTAAACTGCTGAATGAAACATGCCATTCTGCTCACTATAAAAGTGTTTGGAAATGTGTGTACACCTGACTCACTGAGAGCTTTGTTAATTACACTATTGACCTTTTATTCAAGAGAATTCATGCAGCATCATAATCAATAATCCTGTCATAGTGTGTGCTGCCACCTGGTGTTCTTCTAGGAATCATTTAACTCATTAACTACTATTGATGCCAATTGTCTTCATATGGCCCACAACTGATGTTATTTGGCATCATTTTGAAAGGTACAATACTGTTCATTTTTTGAAAGAAATAATCCTCTGATTTGCATTATTTGTTAACAAGTTATAGATAAGACAGGTTCAAACCAAATTTGTTATTTGTTCATACCATACCCTCCCATTGATTATCTAGGCCCACACTGTTATAACAGGGAAATAGGCCTGTCTTCTAGAGACATGGCATGCTGGGATACCAGTAGTTTGTAATGTAGAGAATAGAGAATGACATACAGCTCATACAAAACCAGGTGGCAGCACACACTATGGCAGGATTTTTGATTATAATGCTGCATGGATTCTCTTGATTAAAAGGTCAATAGTGTAATTAACAAAGCTCTCAGTGAGTGGGGTGTACACACATTTTCCAAACACTTTTATGGTGAGCAGAATGGCATGTTTCATTCAGCAGTTTAAGGGTATTTAGAGCACCATGGTATAGACTACACCTTTTCTTTGGTTAAAGAAAATACATGACCAGTTGGGGTATTGATAGTTGCAGACAATATTTGAAATGCCCCTTTGGGTTGGGTCCTTTGAGTGGACCATGCTCCTTGAGTTAGGGGTGCGCCTTATACGCGGATTTTTCAAATATTAGACTCAGAAGTAGCAGATGCGCCTTCTACGTGGTTCTGCCTTCCCTAAGTTGGGGGTGCGCCTTCTACGCGAGAGATTACGGTAGTCACCCATAGCACTAAATGTACTGCTATTCTCAAAACAAATGTTTGGAGTTTAAAGTCTAAGGCCTGGAGAGTGTCACTCTCCAGCCCCTGGAGACACCAGTAACCAACATTGGTGTCAAGGTGACAGTGCATTCTTGTGTATGACATCACTAAATGCCATGGAGACACACCTTACCAACAGAAGTTGATAAGGTGAGGCGAGCATGGCAACCATGCCAGTAGCATCAAGGTAGTGTAGAGGTGTGGAGGCACAGACACCCGTCTCCCGAGATTCCTTTAGAATTATGAGCAATTCCATTGCTGTTATATGTATACATAAGTTATTTGATTTTGATTTTCACGATATCATCATAAAACATTACACACGATCTTAGAAATGAAATGAAATAAGTCATAGTGTGGTAGTTCGATGAGGGAGTTCCATTGTTCTGATACACACAGATACACACGAATCCATACCTATCGTACATTTATTGCTCTATATTCCACTTCATATTTTATTTTAAAAGATAAATAGTCACACAGAAGCGATTTACAATTCCGGATGAAACTAGTATAGTTCTAGCAGATACACGTATTCAATGTAATAGCTGAGAGAAATTAAAATATTTGAGCTTCAATGTGAGGAGGCCAGATCCTTAATCCGACCTACAATATAGTGAGATGCCACTCGCTGGCTGACAAAAACCATAAAAATGTGCAGTTTTGGACACCTTTCCCCATGGAAAATAAATTTAATATTCAATAAAATAACCGAGCTACCAAAACCAGGAATTCCTGGTAAACCAGTAAAGATGGCATGGTGTCTATCTGTTTACCATCTTACCCGATTCCCCTGCACACGAAGACTTTCCTGTGCTAATCACCTGAATGTCGCGGGTTTAATTCCAACTCGGTCTCGTTAGAACATAAGGCCACACCAAAAAAATAAGTTGGTCTACGGATTTTTGTTTTGAGAAAATGGTGCGAGCGAGTGATTTTTTTTTCTAATTTTTCAAGAATTTTTTGTTGTCCAATGAATTTCCTCCTTGAAAAGCGAGGCGCGAGCAAAATTTTTATTTTTTAAAAATTTTGCCAATTTGCCAAACACTACAAATTTGAATTCTTGAAAATATGAAGAGGGAAATCCGTAGACCAACTTATTTTTTTTGGTGTGGCCTAAGGGGGCTGTCTACCCTGTGTGGGCTTCAAAAGTTCATCTGCAGTATTTTAACAGCTGCACTCGAGGGTTTTTTTTTTTTGCAGTTGTAGCTAAATACCTCCCACATACGGCACACCTTAGCATTTGAAGTTCTTTAGGAAACAGTGTTTGTCTGATTTACGTAAAATTCGAACTGCTGGTGAAAAGCAGGGGTATTTTTGGTAGTTCTCTTGTCAACGTTAACCTAGGAATTGCATGCTTTAGCTATAAGAATCCAAAACCACAGCAGTCATTCATGTTAGACAATGGTCGTCTATCTTACTCATTTCCCAGGGGACTGATTTGTTTTGTATATATGGTAATGCTATCACTACAAAACAAAATGATTTTACACTAGAGTTTATTGTGCAATACATAAGAAAAAACAACAACGATGATATGATTTGAATGTAGATGATGTTCTCTTCCTACATGACGGACTAAACAGTGATGGGAAAAGTAAGATATTGCAAATTGACTACTCTATTCCACTTTAAAGTGCTTTGTTGAAGAGTCACCGGATAGTACAGTTAACTAAGCCCTGTAGACATTAGTCTGGCCCTAACAGCGTAAAGAAAACTGAAACTATCATCTGATTTACACAGCAATGAAATACGAATTACACTCAGAGATTCCAATGCTGGATAGACCCACGAGGGATTTAGGGTTCCTTGCATCATCGAACTAGATAGATCGTTAGTTTTTTAAAGGCTAATCACAATGATATTTCTGTGTATTTAACCACTCTTGTATCCATAGCACACTAGTTGTACAGGTAAATGTCTTGTGGATACACCGGTACTCTTGTGTGAATTAAACTGAACATGTAGATGGACATGTCTTTGATTGTCCTCTAAGGGACCTCACGTTGACACTGCCTTGATGCTACTTCCAAGACTCTTTAGTCAGAGCCCAGATAGCCATAGTATGCTCCAAGTGTTGGTATTAACATTCTAATGTCTTCACAGTAGATCGGAATATCAGAATCATTTGGTTAATTACAAACTACCGGTATATAGAATACCACCCACATCTACATGATGCCATATTATAGTACAATTATTACATTCCCGCTAATTGTCTATTGACTCTGTAGGACTAAAGTTAAACCAGTGGTATTATTCTCTGTTAACAGGGATGTTAGAATGAGTATGGTATGACTAGATCCTAGTGTGCAGTAGGATTCGAGGTGAATACAACAAAGTACCTGTACAGCTAGGGACAGGGCTGGTTGCTGCTCATGGATATAAACATATATATATACCAATAAACCATCACAGCACTAGCTCAATACCTTATTTCTTGTGATCAGTAAACAGCTTTATTATATAGTTAACTACCCTCTCCTGACACAAAATGATACCAGACATTGAATTCCTAACATTATTTTCCAGACTAGGGCACTCTTCTATCGGCACTTAATGGGCAGTACTTATGCATCAACTTCCTATACAATTATGTATGTGTGTTCTATGACAATAGTCACCTATGCATAGTTATATATTTCAACTATTCTTATACATATTACCGGGGTATATGCGTATGTGATTACATTGAATCTCCATACTGCACATACCTCAATTATAAATAAACAGCTTCCTTTCCATTAAAACATTTTGAAATTTTGTCAGTTATCTTCCAATAGTTACTTGCTATTAGCTTGTTATAGCATTAGTTGAGCATCGATAAATGAGATAGGTGATTACAATACCACTGGTGCAGATAACACAGATTTGTACTCAATTCTTGTACCAATTCCAAGACCAAATGTGGAAACCGTGTCACAATTACTATAAGACATGATGCAAACTCACCCCCCACCAGTTAACAAATCTAAGGGAACTGGTGATCCCATTGACTAAATCCAAATAGTTATTTTCACATAATCGATTAAATCTTTATATTGATATAACACTCCTATGAGATGCTCTGATTCATGCAGTTTATGTTTTATTATTTAGTGGAAAGTGGACGATACACCGCGCCCTTTAAAATTTAAAGTGCTCATAAATAGAATCTTAAAGTCATACTTTTACACCATAGCTGCTTACATTTAAGAGAGCGAAGGTATATAGGAGAGCAATGCACGGTGATCATTTGTTCAACAGTTTCTTTTATAAACACAGTGAATCACTTGTGGTAACATACGAACACGATATCTTTTGAGTCGTAATATGAGAGATATGGAAAAAAAAGATTTAGGTAAAATGAGCATCGTCCTGTTACGACAGCCACGTTGTTAAAAATAGCATCCTTCAATAATTGTAGAGTGTTCAACAAAAGGTCAAAACCAGTAAGTTACATATTTCTTTGTAATACAATCGTGTCAACCTCTAAGAATGGCGGGGATGATCATAGGGTAGCATGCCTTCTCTATCTTATCAAGGATATCCCTTGATATAAATACACGTATACTTATATAGACATAAAGTTCTTCTTTCCATACACATCAAAACAAGCACAAACGAGCGTAGTGGAATGTAGAAATATTCTGTCAGCAATGAACGCTGTATATGAATATATGTTTGTAACCACTGCCAAGCAGGATTCTAAGACGTGTGTAACTCTATTTTTAGGTTTTAAATCATAAAACTATATAAACATCACAAATAAATTACATTATTACAGGTACAACCGTGAACAACAACACGCTGAAATTTACACAAACATCCAGGGTTGTTACTTCGCATGTATCTATCGAATTGGGTATAAATGGACATGTTTCTTGCTTTAAAACGTCTCCCTGTGTGGCTTTCAGATATAGTTATATGTACCGGTATCTATGTTTAACGTTGTGAAAAAATAAGACACACTACAGGTAGTTTTACGCACAGAAATACACACAGAGATATCACAAAACGTCAGCTACAGCGAAACAAAATACGTTTCTGAGATCTAGTACTACAGCATTGGTCAGAATGTACGGTGCAAGTAAGTACATTTGTATCCTAGTTGGTTACAATAAATTGTAAGTTTTGTGTAGACATGAATAAATGTTCATGATGCTATGTAAGTTCAGTCAAAGAAGTCCATTGATTGTAAGTTAAAGATGACGATCCCCTCATTAGTACAGCATGACTTTGAAGAGGGGGGGGGGGGGGCGGGTGGGGGTCCTGATAATTTAATGATTGATCAAAATTATGATACTGGGATAGCATTATTTTTCAAAATTGAACATGCGATAGATATATCCGCGTATAGGCCACGCCCTTCATTTGCGAATTAGCCAAAAACATGTATTAAACGTTTTTTTGTTGTTTTTTTTTTCTAACCAATGGATTTTCAAAAAGTTATGGAGTTGGGAAAGTATTGTGTAAGTAACAGCTATCCACTGCCCCCCACACTCCAACCCCCAACCTGGATCTGGAATGGTCCATAAGCCGTGATGAATACGTGGGGTCTTAAGCAAAAAAAAAGAAGAAAATTCTCTGATAAAACTCCTCCCATGGAAAGTAGATAATTATATCACCCGTTACATTATGGAAGATGATTTAAAGGTTCACATTCACAAATCACAAAGAAGGTGAATAGATTACACGATTGTCTGTGTTACACTCACGCACACACACACACCAAAGTTGTAAAAAACCTAATCCTTTCACACCACTTCATTTTGCACGTTCTCCTGTTGCACATATCCACAAAGCCATTCCTAGTGTGTCCTGCTCTCATGTGAACCACTTTATCCAGTGCTAGTGATGAAGCATAAAACCAACTGTCCACTAGTTCTTTGCCAGATATTCATTTTGATTTCTTGTTTTCTGACTTTCCGTTCGTCACATAGCCATTTTTAAATCCATTGGTGGCAGCCTTTCCATCTTTCTGCTGGTGTTTCTCAGCCTTAAAATAAAATGGGTAAAATGTAGGTTAAATGACTAGATGAATAATCACACCATTATAAACATATACTACATGTATCAGGTTTGGCCTATACCGTAATCTCCCGCGTATAAGACGAGTCCTCTACGCCAAACAAATGCCTTGTGCGTCTTATAGGATTTCTTCAAGTTGGGGGTGCGTCTTATACGCAGGGTTTTCCAACATCTCATTTGGGAAAATGCGCCGATGACAGCTTGAACTCATAGCGCCAGCACCGCGGCAGACCGGGAGGTGTCGACGCCCTCGCCGGGGATAAGGCCCACCATGCGCCGATGACAGCTTGAACTCATATAGCCAGCAATTCGGCAGCCCGGTCGGTGTAGATTTGCTCGGCGGGTTTGACGCCGACCGTGTGCCGATGACAGCTTGAACTCATATAGCCAGCAGCGCGGCAGACCGGGAGGTGTCGACGGGCGCTCGGCGGGTTTGACGCCGACCGTGTGCCGATGACAGCTTGAACTCATATAGCCAGCAGCACAGCAGCCCGGTCGCTGTAGATTTGCTCGGCGGGTTTGACGCCGACCGTGTGCCGATGATAGCTTGATCTCATATAGCCAGCAATTCGGCAGCCCGGTCGGTGTAGATTTGCTCGGCAGGTTTGACGCCGACCGTGTGCCGATGACAGCATAGACTCAACAGGTTGACAATGCGGTGTGGCTTGCCGGGGTTTAGGGAACACGTGGGCCGATGACAGCATCGACTCATAGCGCTAGCGCCGCGGCAGACCGGGGAATGGTCCGCACGCCTGCCGGGGTGTAGGGACGCATGGACCGACGACAGCTTCAACTCAACAGGTTGACACTATAGACAAAGCGGCGTGGCTTGCCGGGGTGTAGGGAACGCATGGGCCAATGACAGCATAGACTTAAATATTTCTTTTAATTTTTTGGGGGGGAGGGGTGGGGGGGTGCGTCTTATACGCGAACCCCCCCCCCCCCCCTTGGTGAGTTGGGGGGGGCGTCTTGTACGGGGGGTTTTCTAAATATCGATCCAGGGAGGTTGGATGCGTCCTCTACGTGAACCAGCCTACCGTGAGTTGGGGGAGCGTCTTCTACGCGCACCGCGTCTTCTACGCGGGAGATTACGGTAACAAAGCTTTTCAAACGTTCATCTTAAAGCCCTAAGGTCGACGAATACATGTAAGGCCAAACAAAAAAAAATAAGTTGGTCTATGGATTTCCCTCTTCATTTTTTCAAGAATGCAATTTTTTTTTTCTTTGAACATATCAAAATAAAGGTCTTGGTGTCCCCCTTGTGGATCCAGATAGAACTCAAACTTGCGTATAAGACGCGCCTTATACGCGGGAGATTACGGTGTATCCGACAGTGCACAGTGAGCTAAAAAGTGTTGTAAAATATATGACCAGTAGTGAGACCACTTTAAGAAAAAAAATTTATCATCATGTCATGAAAAAATTGACGAGGGAGGTTTTTTTCTGTTGTTTTTTTTTTGCCTCAGCAGTCAATTAGAGCCAGCCTGATATCTATGCATTGTAGGCCCGTCGTGGATGGCCGTGTGTAAGAAAAACTGCATTATTAATAGTTCTGTAGGGGTATGGTATTTACACTTTTACATTCATGTACCCGTGGGACTCAGACCTAGGTCTTCGGGTGTAGTTGGGGAATCCGGATGGCAGGTGGCAGCACCTGCCTCTTGGTTCGTATCCATTACACCAGGGGGCCTACCACTCGTCCGCCACACGTCACGTGGCCGGTCTGAGTTTCTCGGGCTTTTCCCCTATATAAGGCTGGTTCTACCCCCATGTTCTCCAGTAGTGGTTTTACCCACTGCTCAACCAGGTTGTTACCCGAAAGGGTAACCGAATGCCCTAGCAGCATGTAGTCCTCTGAGGCCGTGATCGTATGTAACATAAGCTATGAAATAAAAGCTCGGTTGCCTACCCGGAAACTTTCTCTCTTCGTTATGATTACTTAATCTAACTTAAGGAGACGAACCACTACAGTTCTTATTATCGCCCTTTTAAAAGTGTGAGAATGTCTAAATTGATGGTCAGCTGCATTTCCTGGACCATAAGCTTTCATTTGATACCAAACTTGACAACTTTTGTTCATTCTTTGGTACTTTTTTCTCAGAACAAAAGAAATGTAACCAGTCAACTCAATTGCGAATAAAATCATCTTTCTTATAATCAATTTTGTAAACAAAATATACACTTCCACTGAAAGACTTACCCTCTTTTTGCTGGCTTTGATATAAGCTTGATAGTAGAAGTTTAGGAAGAGGCTGAGGATGGTCATACCGTAAGCTATGAGCGCCCAGTGCATCCACACAGGGAATGGACAGTGCAGGTACAGCGACAAACATGCATGGAACATGCCATAGATAAATTGGATCTGAAAATGAACACAAAGATATATGTTTTTTTTTCTTCATTATTTTGAATTTTATTCCCTTACATCTATTGACATGTATGGTCCAAATATTCAATAGCCATTCTTTCTTATATCAACTACCGGGGTATTTCATACATTCAAATATTGTGGTTATCGTTATTAATATTCAGGATTGCTTGCGTCTACCTTAGATAGTTACCTTTTTAAAGGTTATTTTCAATACCGTAATCTCCCGCGTATAAGGCGTGTCTTATACGGGGGGGTTTTAGTTCTCATTGGATCCACAAGGGGGACACCAAGACCTTTCTTTTGATATCTTACATGCCCCCTTGGTCAAAATAGGACAAAATGGGGCCCAGGAGGGCCCAAGGTGGCCCAAGCTACCCATTGGTTTTGGAATTTTGAAGATTCATTCATTAGAACCAAAGTTGAGAATTTTCCAAAACTCTAGGTGCGCCTTATACGCGGGCTGCGCCTTATACGCGGGAGATTACGGTATTTACAAACACGTACCAGCTGCAGGCGTGTGAGATACCGTTTCCACCACAGATACTTCTGGAACTGAGGTCCAAGGGCAGACAGTCCGTAGTAGGTGTACATGATGACATGGATGAAGGCGTTCACCATGGCACCCATAAAAGCTGGAAATTACAAAACACATAATCAACAATAATAGCATGAATTGATAGAGGCCAACTGCAGCTTATTGGGGCAGGGTACCTAGATATTTCACATCATAGCACAGTAGTAAACTTATAAAATCTTACATCCCATGTATGCCTCTTTGCATGCTAACAGTATCTGGCTTTTGCTTATATAAAGCGAAAAAGACTCTTAATCATTTACTGACTTTCATTTTGGGCGGAGGTGTTGATTTAAGAAAAATAAGATTCATAACTTTTAGAAACGGATCCTTGTACAAGAATGAAAGTATATAAACTCACCCTGGCCACCGGGCACAAACTTAACACCCACCCACCAGATGGGGAACATGGTGGCGTGATGGTAAACGTGCAGGAATGAGATCTGGTTGTTCTTCTTACGCAGCACGAAGAATATTGTGTCCAGGAACTCAATACACTTAGAGAAGTAGTACCACCACAGGGCTTTGGCAATCTGCAACATGTATCATACCACAGAGATGTCAGTTGGGTATTGGTCCAACCTCTGAACATTTAAGGACCCTTGAAAACTTCACAGGTGAAAGGCTTTCTCAAAGTATAAAACTGTAATAAAGTCTAAATCTGAGGGGCGTCTGAACCTCTGACAATAGATGAATCCATGGAGGTTTAACATCTCTGCATGATGATACCAACATGGGCATTGTCCCTTTGTTCTGACAAATCAAACACAAGAGATAATTGACAAAAACAAAATCTTGAAATCCAGGAACACAAGTCTAAAGTGCTAATTCCACTGCGTCGATCGGGTCCATTTTCTGCTAAGCCGAAGATGTTTTTCCATCCATTTGCTATATAAAGATTTGGTCAGATTAACGTATAATGGGCCTGACGATGCTGTGGAACCAACTCTTTAGAAGACTCCCTGAATACCGAGGATACGTCTTATCTTTTTCCCCCTAGAATGTCTGTAATATGTTTTGCCGTCTGTTGATCCTATATATACATGTACATGTATATTGACCTCATTGCACTGTGTACACTCACCCTCATTTCGTTGACGTCGTAGGGATTCTCTGGCATGGGTTGGCACATATAACTGTAACTCGCTGCCCATGATGCCGTGAACAACTACAAAATATGATTCACAAATATAAACAAATTATAAAACAAGTGAAGATACCGTAATCTCTCGCGTATAAGACGCGTCCTCTACCCCAAACAAATCCCTACTGGGTCTTATAGGATTTCCTCAAGTTTGGGGTGCGTCTTATACGAGGGGTAATTTTACTATAGAAATGTAATAATCTTACAAATTTCAGCCTTAAAATGTGCGTCTTATACGCGAAAATGCATGTGCTGAGTTTGGGGTGCGTCTTATACTCGCAGCGTGTCTACTACTCGGGAGATTACGGTAGTTACATGAATGTGGGAATAATGTACCAAAATATGCAATCGTATTCACTATGGACACCCACCTTTGCCTGCTTTCCCAGTTCACACCATACATCAAAAACATTTGTATAAAATCAACATTTAAGGTAAATGAACCACATAGGAATTACCCACCTCATATGTTATATGGAAGTTGAGAATGACGAGAACTAAGTTGTACAAGGCGAGGGGTCCCTTAAGTTGGAAGGGTTCCCGGTCCTTCATCAACTTTGGGCCGACATAGATACACAGCAGGTAGATACCGGCCAGCGCCCATGTCGGCCAGAATGCGAACATCAGCGGCCAGTCCTTCACCCTGGGATCTGATGATTTCACATAGATCTTCATTATATTGTCATAATCAATACTTGTAAATCTATAATTGTCAATGGCACCTATTTCATAGTTACAGAATTTTTCTAGAATGCATCTGGTTAAACGTATGAGTTAGAAAGGTGAGGATATTTAATACTTTGACATTTTTAGCTGTTAACTTGTAAGACATAACATATCGTACCTGCATATATGAAGGCATGGTCATATGACTCCTGGATATGGAACACGACATCTTTTACCGCCTCCATATTAACGGTTAAGCTGCAGATGTGAGGAAGGAGAGATCTCTGATAAGGATATATATATATATATATATATATATATACACACACATATATATATACATATATGTGGATCAACACGGTAAAAGGTACGCCCGCGAGGGGGTGCGTGGGCATACCTTTTACCGTGTTGATCCACATATATAATATATATATATATATATATATATATATATATATATATATATATATATATATATTCACATTTACATCATGCTATAAATAAATAATCACACACCCATATAGTACTATATCTATTAATTTGGTATTCATATCCTGAAATCAAATATCGTGAAATCAAATGACCTATACCAGTATATACTACTATATATGATACGATAAACTTAAGTACATCTGCGCGAATCAGAAATTGGGAGGTTGGTGAGCTAATAGATAATTATACTTGGCCTTACATTATAAAATAAGGTACCTGGGGTCTGACTACAATCCCTTCGAAGACAAATATGGTAAACTCCCACGTACAAGGAAGGTCTTATATGCGGGGTTTTAGTTCATGCTGGATCCACAAGGGGGAGACCAAGAGCTTTCCTTTGATATGTTACACTCCCCCTAAGTTATAATACAAAATTGGGGACCCAGGGGGGTCCGGGGGGCTCTCGCAACACAGCTTTTTGCATTTTGAAAATACATCTAGTAGAGCAAAAGTTATGATTTTTTGACCATTTTCTGAAACTCAAGGTGGGTCTTATATGTGGGGTACGCCTTATACGCGGGAGATTACAGTATACTTTTTTTAACAGCAACATGACACCCCGCAGTCAATAAAGAGTACCAGGCACATAGTCCAATATCGGTGAACTTTTTAAAACGGTACTGGGTAATTTCACTTGTTATAGGAATTTCAAGATAGTTGGAGGAAATCCTCCAGTGGAATTCCTACGAAATGAAACTGTCGGGTAGAATGTGATTTACTTAAGTTTAATACCAACAAGCGCTCCGCAGAGCTACTTGAGGACACTTCAGGACCCAGGGTTGAATCTCACAGAATTCTCTTGACTGATATTCGCATGACAAAAATCAAAAAAAAAATTCCCTGACATAGTTATATATTTTTTGGACATGAGCCGACAAAGCTGTTATGGAAACGTATTCAGTCAAGGGGGGGGGGGGCATTGGTAAATGTCCAAATAATTTTGCTAAAAAAAACAACACATTTTTCTATTTTTCCATGACTTTCCCTGAGATTTGATGAAATGCCCTGGAATTCCATGACAACTTTTCTATTCCATGACTTTCCATGACATGGGTACCCTGTTGACCCTGAGACAGTATTGTAAGTTTGCCAAAATGGACAAGTTTAATCCTGAGCTTAATCCATATGAGATACGTCAAAATTTTGTCAGCCTTGCCAAGAGCTCAGAGATGTAAGGGAGTGATCATTTTTTAACAACAGGGGGGGCTGGTGGGTTTTCGTGCTGACATGCGAAAAAAAATTTTGACCCCCCCCCTCTCGAGGGGGTAAAATTTTTTCAACCCCCCCCCCATAAAGGACAAAAATCGCGCGCGAACGTCCCCTTTTAGCCTATAGTAACGCGCGGGGTTTTCCACTGAAACAGGTGAAATTATTTTGACCCCCCCAACAGAGGTATTGAAAAAATTCTGACCCCCCCCCTGGTCAAGGGGTTGAAAAAATTCTGACCCCCCCCTCAAACCCACCAGCCCCCCCCCCCTGTTGTTAAAAAATGATCACTCCCTAAAATAGCTATGTTCTTGTTGACCTGACCAGCCCTCTGTACATACCGACAGACAACGAACTCAGCACAAGCAATATTTATCTGCCCAATATTTACCTCCCACCCATTACTCTGGCAGCGTGAAGATGTACGCTAGTGTCCTAGACTACGGCGTATACACATGGCAATAGTATCGATATTCCATCTATTGTAATCTTGGAAGTTTCTCTCACCTTGAGAAAATACCAGGGGTTGTGGGTGTTGGGGGTGAAAAGTATAATACGACAATAATACACATGACGTAGTGAATTGTTCTTGTAAAAGAAATAGATAAACACATATCTGCGAAGTTCTTATTCATATCTTTGGTTGTAAGATGTTAAATGCTTTGTTTTGAAGGTCAGTATTGATTACCTATCCTGGTAAAGAGTAAAGCACAAGATGTACGGTACATATCTGGTGCATATACTACTCATAGGATGATAGGCCGCCAGTGAGTATCATAGACATAGGGGTAGGCTTTGAGCATGTATTCTTTTTCAGTTCCAAATGTAGTTTGTTAGAACATTAATACATGTATGCATATGTTTTTGTAAATGTCAAGATGACAATGTATGTTGCATGTCATATTCCTCATATTATATGCATGAAAACGTAGATAACAATCATTAGCACTTATAGTCAAATTGGAAAACGCCTCTCATGAAAAAATAGCGCACTTTACAATGAGGGGCAGCATTTATTTAAGCAAAGTGATTTCTATTTGATCTACTACAGGGCCGTACTTTAGCACATTGACTTGAGTCAATAATACCATGAAACAGTACAGGTCACTTTCACATCATGTTATGACCACATGTTCAGACTAGTGGAGCATGATTTACATGCACGTACATGCATACTTAATACACGTACCCCCACGCTGCCCAGGTATAGTGCACCTAGCTTGGTGCACCATGCTCCCGGCCACAGCACTCTACTCCTCCCGTCTAGACAAATGTGTTGTTCTAGCTTATTTGTGTTACAGGCGAGTACGAAGTGAAAAGTTGGGAAAAGGATCGGTATGAGGAAAGGATGAGGTGGCACGGGAGTTGTGTTTGTGGGAGGATAGTAGTGCATATGGGGTCTGGCCATCTGGGGGATGGGGGGAAAAGTGTTGAGACTTGGGGGGAGGGGGACAAGGGGACTTGATTACAGTGACAGGGTACTTAATACAGTTTATCCCGCCTACCCAACATGCCGAATTACCACAATGACGCGTGAAAGCTCAGTAATGGCAGGTGGCCGTAATTGCATTATGTAATATCATAGTCGTCCAAGTGTTTGATAGTTATAGCTGCAAAAGCATGATTAACTTGGTAATTAATCTGTCTTTAGGCTTGATAATTGATTAACAATGTCTGTAACAGACATCAATATAAAGTAACCTTTACACTACTGCTACTTCGATGACGCACGTATCAAAGTGGAGAAAGCCAGGAGAGAGTGATACAGACAAGCCGATTTGTTAGTTATCCAACTCTTAGACCTGTAAAAGCCTGACTCTTCAAGCTGAGGATTAGCCCAGTATTCTTCTTATTCGCATCGTTTTACCTACTGCACTCAATATGCCCTTAAAGATCCAGTCCAACTCTGGTCATACATTCCCTACACAAAAGTCGGCCGAAGAGGCCCAGTGGACTATAGGTATAACGCTTCCCAGTTCTAAAAAATGCATTTTTAGCGTTTTTGCATTGGGAAAATGCCTGGCCTTCTGTGGAACGGAAGGCAAGGGATCCAGGTGGGGGGAAGGCGTGCCCGGACCCCAGGAAATGCACCTTGAAACAAACTGTATGACTCTTAACCGTACGAAGGCACGGAGCCCTAACTGTGCCCCCTCCCCAAGACCAAATTTTCTCGCCTGTGCCACCATCCCCCTCCCGGCTACTCTTTCTGGATACGTCCCTGTTACAACAATATTGATGGAATTCCATCAGCATAAAATATTCAAAAATTTCTATGGATCTAATGTTATGATCAAACACCATGTAACAATTTCTTTGAGTTCAATACAGTAGCAAAGTAGAGCTGCCAGAAGCAGAGTCCACGTAACACTTGCCTAGTTCTCTGGTAGATGCTCATTAAAGATGCAGGGTTGCTCTTATAAACAGATGGTCGCACTGGCTCTAGCTACAGGCAGGATAAACACAGCAACCCACTGACACACAGATCAGGAAGGATAAATGCCAACACCAGTAATCCCTATATTGAACTTTGGATTTTCTTGGGCTCTGTTATATCTGAGCGTCAGTTTTATGCCAACTATGAAGTGAAATTCATTGTCCAACAAGTTAATGTGCAACATGGGCTAGTTTGTGCCTCTGATGTTGAAGTAGCCCAGGGGGAGGTTGGTGTCGGGTAGTAGGCCGTGTTTGGTGGACAACGACTCTAAAAACCCTTTTATCATTAAATTCCTGGCATTATATATGGGTATTCGAGACAGATAAACCTCATGGGGATTCCTTCATTGTGTTGTTTTCTTTGCAGGCAAATGAATGTATATGAGAGCCCTGGTAAAACCAATACAAAGTGGGAAGTCTGCAGTATTTTTCTCCAAGTATTCATGCAATCTCTTCTTCATGATTAACCGGGGTTGGTGTTATTCAACTCCTAGGCCAACCCTTGATCCCATAGATAAGTAATGCTCAGAAACCTTTTGAAATATAGGCTAAGCATCGCATCAAATTCAAGTAGGTAAAAGTCAAAGATCTCAACACTATTAGCGTACAACAATCCCATTTTTATAGCCCCTAACATTTTTTTCTTCTCTCCCTTTTTTGATCTTGAATATTGTACATGCAAAACGTACGGTGAGTTCCACTTCATTATTAGACCTCCAATATCACAGTTATTCCAGTTGACTAGACTGGAGAGAGGATTACGAATGATGAGTTGGTGGACGTAATATCAGGAGACAAGAAAGACAAATATAGATAGATAACTGATAAAAGCAACCCCTAAGTACTTGACATATGTGCCAGTAAATGTGTACATGGGTGTGCCCTCTATCTGATGATCCACTACACTAGGGCAATGTGAGCAAAGTCCGAAATCACACCCCTTCCACTTGTGACCAAGAATACAACGTGAATGCTAGTATGCTAAACCTGCTAACATGGCAGAGATAATGTTATTGACACGTGATCCCCGTGACATGATCTCTCTACACAGGATGATGTAATCTTTGTAAAGAATCAGTATGACTATATAAGGTAAAGAATCAGTATGACTATATAATGTAAAGAATCAGTATGACTATATAAGGTAAAGAATCAGTATGACTATATAAGGTAAAGAATCAGTATGACTATATAATGTAAAGAATCAGTATGACTATATAAGGTAAAGAATCAGTATGACTATATGATGTAAAGAATCAGTATGACTATATAAGGTAAAGAATCAGTATGACTATGTAATGTAAAGAATCAGTATGACTATATAAGGTAAAGAATCAGTATGACTATATAAGGTAAAGAATCAGTATGACTATATGATGTAAAGAATCAGTATGACTATATGATGTAAAGAATCAGTATGACTATATAATGTAAAGAATCAGTATGACTATATGATGTAAAGAATCAGTATGACTATATAATGTAAAGAATCAGTATGACTATGTATAGTCCAAGTCAGCCCATCTCCGGGATCTCTCTATCAATCAAGTATTCAATGATACTGATCTAATGTACTTTTTTCACCTAAAAGCCATAATACGGCACACCCCATCTTTCAGTATGTTATATGTATATAGCATAGTATTAAAGCCTCAGCTTCTACGGAAGTACTACAGTACATAAGGTATTTCTCTTCATCTTCTAAACAAGTGCCATGTGATGCTTATCCATGACGTGTATTTAGCTCCTTTTTTTTTTTTTTGAAGTAGTAGAGGCCTATTGCACTTAAAAGCTGTAACTTTTGTGGATAGGAAAAAATCGCCGCACTGGTAGTAAAGTTGGTTACTGTGGATGCATTTAAGGGAACTCCAAAAAAAAAACACTTTTTCCTTATCACCAAGTCATGACAAAAAGTGATGAGGGAGGATTCTAATTCTAATTTTCTTTTCTTAATCAGTTCATTAGGACCTGATATGCATGCATCAATGGCCAGTTGCGGATGGCCGTGTCTGAAAAACTGCATCATACAAGTAAAGTTATCAATTTAAAATTTGCGAAGTCTATTATTGATAGCCAGCATTCCCTAGGCATAGGCTTTCATTTTTCTTAATAGGGCGCTGATGAAAATCATTTTTTTTTTGTGTTTTTTTTTGGAGTGGCCTAATGGAGCGTCTATTTCCATATGATCTTCTCACTTCTGCATTTGGGACCATGAAAATACGGTTGCAAATACATTGGGGAGATGGCTGCAATTAAATCATTAGACTCGGTGTCAAGTACATTATTCTCTGTAGGAGTATGAGTCAACGTAAACTGCAACAATAAATAAGGCCTAAAAAAAAAGTTGTGTTTCCAGTGACCCGACCGACCCTAGCAACACAGGGCAAAAAAAAAAAAGTTTGGGGGGGATTTTGAAGAATTTTTTCTCATTTTTTTCATATTTTAAAGAAAATTTTCATTACTTTTTGAGGATTTTTACATTTTTTTCCATCCATTTTCTGTATCGTTTTCATATTCTTCCTCTCTCACAGTTGTCAATTTTCCATCATTATTTGACAATGAAATCAAAGAATTTGATACATCCATTGATATGTGCCCTATATAAATATTGTATATATAAAAAAAAATCCGACCTACCGACCCTACCTTTTCAAGTCATGTAACTGGAAACAAACCTTTATTCCCGAACAGAGATAGCAATACATACACAGTTTATAAGTATACGGCTTGTGGGCTGAGAGGGAACAACCTACTTACTTCTAAAGTGTGGCCCACGGAACAGTCACATGGCATAAAAACGTGTTGTTTTTTTTATGTTAAAAAAACGTTTTTATTGATTTACCTATTGGTTATTTGGTTAGAGATTGGGGTTAAAAACGTTTACAGGGCTGTCAAGTTCTGAGAATGGACATGAGTGGATTTTGAGAAAATGGACAAATATTGTGCAGTGCACCGCTTCGCAGTGCAAAGCGACATGAATCGCAAGGGAAGTAACCCAACAGCAGTAGGGGGGTCATGCCCCCCAGAAAATTTTGAAAATATACACGCCAAATAATATGTTCTAAAGCATTTTGAAACTGTTTTTAGATAATAGATTTAGTGTACACAAGGGAAGTAACTAAACAGCACTAGGTCTAGGAGGGTCTGGGGGCATGCCCCCCCCAGAAAATTTTGAAAATATACATGTCAAATGGTGTGTTCTGAAGCATTTTGAAGCTGTTTTTAGATCATAGATTTAGTGTACATATGTGGAAAAATCAGGAGGCCACCAATGAGCTCCTAGACCTTTAAAATATTCTAGTAGATAGTTCATATGACTGTTTAGTATCACTGACTGCAAAGTTATGGCAAAAGAAAGGAATTTCAGTAGGCTAATGGCTACCTTTATCAGGTCCTATTTCAGAGAAAAATAATTTGTGTGCATAGCATGGTGCACAGACATTAACCCCCCCTCCCCCACCCGGAAATTTGCCAATTGGAAATCTCCAAACCACAAATTTCCCCACTGGAATCCCCCTCCAGAAATTTCCCACCCAAGAATTACCATCCCCCCATCTCACTCAAGTTATTCCATATAATTTACATGTAATTTCCAGGAGGGAAACCTAGAACTGCGTATCATCCAAGTTGATCAGTATAGGCCCTACTACAAGTCTGGCATAATATGCCACTCCCTAACATTCTGTCCCTGATAAATTGATTTCTAAGGCTAAGCCTCTTTTGATATTTTGCCACCTGAGTTAGGGCATTTTAATTTCCTGAGAAAATTTTCAAAGTTTCTATGTCAAAACATGCATTCTGGTGACTTCTGAGAATCACTTTATAAATGTCCTTCTAGTTGGAATATTTGAAAAATTCTTTCAGTTTTGGAATGCCAGGAATGCATGAGAAAGTCTTGTCTATGCATGAGAGCGTGAGAAAGTGTCAAAATGCGTGACTCTCACGCCCAAGGCGTGAGACTTGACAGCCTTGCGTTTAAAAACGTTTTTTGCCAAGTGGGCAGTGTCTAGCTACCTGTCTGGAGACAGTGAGTGTCTGTCCAGGCCCCACGACCAAGCTCACGCTTGGTCGTAGCAGCCTTGGCTTGGCTTTAAGTCCATCAGTTCATTCCCCAACCGGCGGGGTCCCACGTGTTGTTCGTACCAACACTGCAACAGTTTTGGATGGAAATGTTTCAATATATCTTGCCTATTAGACCAACTTCTAAAATCAGCATCCCTCCCCAGCGGAGATGAGCCATCTTGGTGCCATTGGCGGTGACACCAATCATGCTCAAATGCTGTCAGTGTCAGCTGCTGGATCCAGCGCTGTGTCTGTGAAGACCGGCCGCCGCAGCCTCTCTGCATCACCACCCCAAACCTGCCCCTCCCACTTATAGCGTTTCTACTGCTTATGTCACACTTGTGGACTTTTTACTGACACAATAAAGATACGTATTGTTAAGCCACATACCTGCGTGTTCACAGTTATCTCTCGCCAACAATGGATACGAAAGACAGTATTTTCTTTCGTTGCCACCAACAACCTAATACACACCACTCGGTACCCTCGGCTTGCTCTGCCAGCCGGCGAGGCCTTGCACCGCGACACTCGCCAGCCAGAGTACACAGAGCATTGCCTGGCACATTTCAGCGCGCACCTGCCATGTGCTAGAAGAGTGTGCCCCCAAAATAGGGTCACAGCCAGAACCAATCAAAACGGAGCTAGTGAACGCAACGGCCGCTATTATTTTGTTACCCGCGCTGTCATTCGCTCCTGTATCGAAACCACTCGAGGCGTTCGGAGTACGGCCGAGGGATCAATGCTGGTTTGTAAGGCCACCCTCTATTGGTCCTCCCCAAGTGGGTCAATGTTGATCCCCAAGTCACCTTACTACACTCCCAAGCATAGTTAGTGACTGGTACCTAGCCAGACCTGGCTGGGTGGGAAGGGGGTGGAGGGAACAAGCTAAGGTGGTGTAGTTAGCGTTCGAGGTCACCCCCACCCATAATGCACTGGATCTAGTCAGAAAACTGTACACCGAACGCCTCGATTGACGCGGATCCCGGAACCTCCCGGACCCCACGACTCGTGGCGTTCGGGCAGCGGTTTTCTAACCATATGCAGTGCATTGTGGGTGGGGGTGACCTCGAACGCTAACTACACAACATTAGCTTGTTCCCTCCACCCCCTTCCACCCCAGCCAGGTCTGGCTAGGTACCAGTCCTTAACTATGCTTGGGAGGGTAGTAAGTTTACTTTGGGATCAACATTGACCCACATGGGGAGGACCAATAGGGGGTGGCCTTACAAACCAGCATTGATCCCTCGGCCGTACTCCGAACGCACCGTGTGTGTGCGTGGTCCGGCGCCGTTTACCCCTTCGGTTGTTTACGTTTGTTGACATTCTATGCTCCGGCCACCAAGGAGCACACCGGTGTTTTGATTGCCAGGCCCCATACTTGAAGAAATAGGACCGAATATCGTCTTCAACCCACAAGAGAAACACACTTCGTAAGTACATGCATTCCATGATAGAAATGTTACATACATGTGTATTGCATGCATAACCCATAGCAACTTCGGAGTTCCTCATCACCTCACTCCCACTGGGCCTGGGGCCATCCACAAATGACGATATGCTAGAAGGGGGGGGGGGGCAGGCCCAGCATGAGGAGATTGACTTTTCATTTACCTTCAGCATTGCAAAATTAGGAGAGAGAAGCATGACATGGGGGGGGGGCAAAAATAGTCAAATTTGGTGTGGCATCATTTATGGATGGTCCCACTGCAAAAGCCTAGTTGCAGACCCCAGTTTCAGGTCATGACAGATTCTATGCCTTAACCATGTTGTGGCATGCATAGGGCCTGATAGGCGTGCCTTATTACATTAAGATGATTTAGTATAGGACTCTTGGGGAAGTAAGAGTATATATGTATGTACATCTCCACAAGACGTCTGGTACATATTCGACTTGAATGAGATAGCTCAGTCTCAATTTAGAAGTTTAGGTCTGCTGCAGACCGGGGGGGGGGGCACTCTCTATGTAATGTACACACATATGTGTGGCTGGCAAGGGTACTTTTTCAAGGAAAAGTCCCTAGCAAGCCTCCTGTTTCAGCCACAAATGTCCTTAGCAAGCCTCCTGTTTCAGCCACAAATGTCCCTGTCAACTTTCAGCAAAATACCCCGATTAAGCGGGAAATTTCGAAATTTTCATTAAAATCAGCACAGTTTTCATAAAAATAGCATGAACCAAATTCAATCTTCTCCCCAATCAGTGTAAATTTAAGACTTTTTGAAATAAATTTAGGATTATTGAGTAAAAAGTGCCCTAGTAAGGGTAGGCTTTCGAAGAAAAAACCCACAAATGAGTGCCCTAGGAAGAGTAAGGGTTGTTGTGGGTTCAGCCACACACTACTCCGTAGACGCTCTGAGGGAACCTCAGAGACCAAGTGTGTCTGTTGTAGTCTGTTTGGTCAGCCAGATTGGCTGAGTGCCTAGTTCTCACAGAAGTACTTACTGTCAGGTCCAATGCTACCACCAACACTTCCCTCAATGTATATCCAAAGATTCACAATACACAAAGCACTTGAAATACTTGTAATAATTAATAATCCAGGTGATTTTCAAATCTCCCTCCCTAACTCCAAATCATTGTCTGCCATCTTGAAGCCAGGTGTAGCCACCTAGTGCCAAAAAGACTACACTATTCTTGGTTGGTTAGCCCTATGTTTCAAGAGCAGTCTAACACCAGGTACCACCACAAGATGTTGACAATGGAGGCCATTGAGGTAGTGATATCTAAGCTCAAGATAAACATGTTAGATTTATTGGATATATCTCATGTTTCAGTCAATATAAGCTGATGTACATGAAAACTACATGTTTGTGAATAGGAGGGACAATTTCCAGGGACTGAAAGTGAGTACTTAGTTCAGACTAGCCATGTGTTTGTGCCACTATAGACTTGTATACATCTTGGATCCTGCCTGTGAGCAGGCAGGTATTTCGGCCTACCACACACCCGTATCAAAAAAAAATTGAAGTGCCCCCCCCCCCCCCCCGCAGATTCCTTGCTGGCACTATGCACTTGCAGCGTGAACATCTGAGAGCAATCACAAATATCAAATCATTTTGATTTCTGCAAAATGTTGTGGCATGCCGCTTGGACATTGCATGGACGTTGTCACAGGAGATCCACTGCTGGAATGTTTTACTACAAGAACACACACATGAGTGCAAGTTGCAAGTAATCCGTGGCAGTGGATCCGTCACTTCCTCCAGACTGGGTAAAAAGGTGGCCCCCCCCCTTCATATCCAGTGCCATTAGGCCTAAAAAAAATTCTTGTGTTCAGGTAACATAGTTCCAACAAAAGAATAGGGTAGGTAGGTCGGCTTCTTTTTTTTTAAGATTTTTTTAAAGTTCTTGGATGCCAAAAACTGCCAAAAATGATATAAAAAATGGCTCAACATATAAACCAAATTGAAAAAGAAACTATGAAAATGTTGGTTATTTTAAGCTAGTAGCATTCGTGAGACCATGGGCTTTGGTTTGATACCAAACATGCCTATATATTGACATTTTTCTTGAATTTTGTGGCATATTTACCTTAAAAAAATTCTTAGAAATTTTTTTTTTTAAATTAGGGCCGGGCCTAAAAATTAGGGTCGGTCTGGATACCTGAACACTTCTTTTTTTTAGGCCTTATCTGACATTCGGTTTGGGCATTACCAGGTAAAGCACGAGGCATATCAAGTATGTAAAATGATATTTTTTTGGACACCATAGATATTTTTGATAGTTTAACTATCAAAAAGAAAACGACCAGAACTTTAAATATCATATGAAAGGGTAACATGGTTCACTAACCCCCCCCCAACCGAGACCCCTGGGCCCCCCCCCCCCAATAAAAAATTTTGCTTCCTACGCCCCTGCCTACAAAGAATTTTCCAAGCATCTGGGTCTGGGTCCCCCTGTGGATTGAGGACCTTCGTGATAAGGGCATGAAGTAACAGGATGACTTAATTGTATGGGAGTCTATGAAGGTGAAATTCTCCTTCCCTTCTAACAGTAGAGCTAACAGTCAGCATAACAGATTTGCAAAAGGTGACAAACTTGGGGTTTCTTGTGGCATGAGGTGAACATGTGGGCAGCTTGTGTCCATATGTGCAGGCTCAGGCCTACATGCTTGTCTTTTGTCATGGGATTCCTCCTCATTGAACCATGTCTGAGTGATCAAAAGCCATGGTTTGTCTGGCACTGTCTATGGGACCAGGCAAATAAAAGAACACTTGCTATCCTTCAAGCAGAGTAGGGGAATGAAACCCCACTACTGGTTTTCTCCCTTGCCCCTCCTCATAGGTGCAATCCTTCCATCTCATGGATTTGGTCATCCATAGATGTGATCACTGCTGTGTCGAACAAGCAGCATATAAATACCTGTCCACACTTAGAAGAAGAAGGACTCAATGTCCACAAACCACAGTCTCTCAGCTAACTTTTAATTACAATTAGGGGTAAAATAAACCACACTAAACATGGGTATGGGCCTAAATATGTCGTATTCTAGGTATGATTCCAAGGACTCTACAGGTGCATGTAACAAGGAGCCAGTAGCCCAGGGCTGGTGGGGAATGATAGAAGCCGTTCATGTTCAGGGATTTCCATTATGGGAGGCAGACAGACGGACACAAATGGGGAAAGATTAGGAGGTAGAGAAGCATATTATCTCTAAATGTCTGTCGTCAGTACCTACCTCTTAATTCTCACAGTAGATAAAGGCCCTGGGAAGTAACGATCTATGATATATTCATTTTCATCACACATTCCTGATTGTATGTCAATTATTACCAATGCCGTGTGATTTAGACATACTTGGTGGTAGACCCCTATTCTGAAGGTTGTGTGGGCGTAAGCCATAATTGCCAGTTAGTCCATTGCCTTGCTTAAGAGATAACACAGTAGACGCCCATACAGCCGTATTATATCAGGTAAATACAATAGTGAGGGTGGATGCACTGAGAGGTCAAAGAGTGCATGTGTTCGTAGATATCAAGTGATGTGTAAGCTGCATTCCTTATTATAATATTGCCTACTTGAGTCTTAACCTGCCCATCCCCTAACACCAACCACCTACAATGTCTTCCTCCACTGGAAGATGTCAGGACACCGATTATCTTAATCCCTCCCCAAATGTCACCAGATAAGCAGTAGAAATTAATGTCTGTTTTATATTTTCAGAGTCAGGATGGCGTTGGCAGAAACAATTTCCACCCTTCTTCAGCAGATGGAGGAGCATTCTGGTGCGTGCCACTTTCTATGATTATACCCAATTACTTTGAGATGTTCACTTATTGATCCTGGATGGCCCATACATGGCCTGGGAAGTTATTAATCACGTCATGGCATCACCTTATAATCGCGAAAACACTGAAGGTTACTGGCGGAAATCGCTTAAATATGGACTAGCATAGACTTTATACTGCTTGTTCTTGATTATTTCATTGAAACATATAAAAGCTGGACAAATGAAATGCAAATATGCAAGAGATTGATGAGATGCATGAGATAAGCTTGCACGGTCTGACAAAGTTATCATAAATTTGAATGCATCAAATAACCTAGGCCCTGAGGTCAATCTAACAATGTGTAGAGGTACACTTTACTAAACCATAGGAGTTGGGTACCGTCTGACGTGGCGGGCGAGTCGAGTCGTCGGACGTTCCTCAGGTTCCGGATAGGTGGCAGCACCGATCCGGGTCTGTGGGGACATCTGGCGACGAACACCTGGGTCCGTATATAAAGCCCAGGGCTCGGCCGCTACGTCAGAGGCCCTTCTGGCCTCCACACCATGTAAACCACTGTCTTTTAATATTAGCTGCCTCTTTGATATCATCCGGCAGCCGTGAGTGTGCATTAAGTAATAAACCTAACCGTTGGCATACACTTGGAATACTGTCTTACTCTTTCTTTCCGAACCGTAAGACCCGAACCCCCCAGGTCCGTAAGGTCACAAACCCTTACACTGGTGCCGTGACCAGTTAATTCTGGTGTATAGCCCGGACGTTATAACGTCCGAACGGCTAGTACATGGGTTAGACACCCTTAGGGAAGTTAACCCAGCAGGGCAATCACTTGCCCAAGAGAATGGAAATGGATCGCTAATGCTCCAAGCCCATTCGGACTCGCAAGATGCGGAATCAGCATCTTGGAGAGATCCCGGACCCCACTATAATGATAGTGAGGAGAATCTGCCAGACTCTGTACGACGCGAACAGTCCATACAGAGACATAGTAACTTAATAGGCCAGCAATCAATTGTTGACGAATTAAGTGATTCGATGTTCGAAGTCGGTGGTAGTACTAACCCAGAACATCCGGCACCAATGCGAAAAAGGGTAACATTCGGAGAACTACCTTATAGGTTACCCAGGCCCGAATTACCAATATTAGATTATAGCGCTATAGATGGCGACTTAACCTATGCGGTACCGGAAGGTGAAGAATTAAAACGACCGGATGTCCTGTTGTTGAATGAAACTTATGTAACTTTGAACGAGAATTTAAATACCTTGGTCAAAGCTAAGGATGAAGTATTCCATGAAAAACTTCAGATGGAAGAGGACCTAACTGGCATGCGAAAGGAATTCGAAGCCAGAAGGAGCGAGTACATGAAAGAACTCGAGAATGAAGAACTAAAACTTCAATCTATGAGAGAATCATTCAATAAAGAATATGATAATAGGCACATTCGTATCCAAACATACATAGATACGAACGACCAACTAAACCTTGATAAGACAAAATTCGAATCCGAAATTCGCCATTATCAGGATGAGTTGGATAAATTGAAACTTCAGTGTAGTAAACAAGCTGAAGACAATGAAACCATCCGGGTAGGCATCATAGCTTACAACAAACAACTGGAGGATGATAGACAGAAACTCACAAACGAGCTTCAGGAATTGCAGGTTACTGCAATAACTCTAGATAAATATGTAGAAGCAGCCCAGTTGACTATAGGTAATATAGATCCAGCTGTGGTATCTACAATGTTGGGAAAGACATCTAAAGATGCAACCCCAATTAGATACAGCCCATTCGTTGATGATGGGGCTGACAAGAATGTGGTATCCGGAATCTATAAGAAACCGGATAATGCTGCAGTAAATGGAACCGCATCTAAACCAGTAATTCCAATGCTGGATACGATAGGTCCGGCACCACCCATACCAGATTTGAGTCACAAGATCAAAGCGACTCACGATGGTGCTACAGGGAATAATAATAATACACCCGTGGCACAACCAAGAGCACCCGGACCAATGAGGCATATGTTGACACCACCTTCATATTTCCCCCAACCCGGCCACAGTACACCAGCAGTACCAAGATTACCTATTCCAACCCCAGGTTCTGGTAATGGTCCTACTGATGGACGTTTTCCGAGACCAAATCCGCCACAAAACAATACTAATGGCGGTACGTATCGACCAAGAACAACTTCCTATGGATATAGAAATAATTATAATCCATCGGGAAGTGGCAATTATCAGAATGGTAATAGCTATAACCAGGGATGGAATCAAAATGATTCTTACCCTAGATACGCTTCTTCTGGAAACACCGGTCACAATAGTGGATGCCCTGGTGGTTCATCTGGAAGCTATAATAATAATGGTCCACCAGGAGGAAACCCTCCAGGCGGCCCAGGAGGATCCGGATCCGGAGGATCAGGATCAGGAGGAGATGGCAAGAAACCTAACAGGAGAACTTCTATGCCTGCAGGGATGCAAACCATCTTTGATAGAAGCCAATGTATACAAAACCTTGGCATTGACTGCTACCGAAAGGGAGCGGACGGCATGGAAGTCATGAACTGGAGCATGCGAGAAGCAGATAGACTACGCGGATGTAATAATCCGGCACGTAGGCAGGCACGGATACCCCCTCCATATGATTCTAATGATCCATGGAAGGACAGGTACCAAGCTTTTGTCGACGAAGTCAATTGTAGTGGATGGACAAAAGAAGAAGCTCTGCCATATTTGATTTGTTGGTTAAATAAAGGCGGAAAAGTAGCTCTCAACCAATGGAGAGCAGCTTACGGAATATACGGTACCTATGATCAATTGGTCGAATGTGCCGCATACCTATTCGGATCAATCGTTAGAGAAGATCCGTGGGTAAGCTTTAAGAAGAGAACACAAAAACCTAAAGAATCACACAAAGTCTTTGGTTTGGAGCTACAAGACTTGCTTTCGAAAGCACGTCCAAATTGGGCTCATGACGATGATTGTTATCTACAAGAATTGTTCATACAATTCTATAGTGGATTACGAGATCCGGATCATAAGCAAGTGGTGTGGGACTCCTGGAAAGATGACACTTCATTCAGTGATCTGTTCATAGCAATTGATGGACATGACATGAAGAAACGTTTGGTAGGTCTTGGACCTAGTCCAGTAAGAGCAGCTCCTTTCCAATACGGGGGTACACCTGCTCCAGTATATGATACTTCCCAATTAGCTCCGGTTGAATCGAATGAAGTTAATGAGGAAGATGAATATATCTCCGATGAAAACGGAGAATATATTGGTTCAGTCCATGTGGCTGGAAAGTATTACCGACAAAAGCGGTATAGGAAAGTACATTCGAGAGGGGGAGGAGGATCTGTTGCTGGTAAAACAGCTTCCGGATCAACTCAACATGGCAGTGTAGCCTCTACGGCGAACTCAACTGTAGCAGCCACTGTTGCTCCGACTAACATGATGGAAACATTAATAGCCGGATTAACAGAAGCTCTAAGGAGACCAAGAGTTGATAAATCTCAAAGGAGATGTTTCAGATGTCAGAAACTGGGGCATTTTGCTCCCGAATGTATGGCTGAAAAGCCTGTTCCACGTAAACAGGAGAGTGTCTCTGGGATAAGTACAGAGGAAAACTAGAAAGGGATCTCCCGAGGGGCAAAGAAGGGGATCCCAGTGACAAATCTTGCCATAATATCACCATCCGTGACGATAGTTCGCATTTAGTAACAAGATCGCCTAACACCGAGGTGGTTGTAGACACCCGGAAGGTTAGGGAAGCTGATATAACAGGTGCCACGGGCGCACTGGGGAAACCCAATATCGGTAACGAGGCAGGCGGCTATGAATTAGCCAAGGTCTGTGGTGCCCACCTGCCCCCGGGTCATCCTTGTCTTGAATTCTTGAAAAGATGTGGATCGACTCCTGGTGTGAAAAATGATGTTCCGATTGTCACGGACATACCCTCTGTTCTAAACGGAAGGCGGTGGTATGTTTGCCTCACTGTTAACGGAAGATCTGCCGAATTCCTTGTGGATACGGGAGCTAGCCACTCTTGTATCTCCAGGGGGTTCTACGATCTTATACCGGATGAACATGAGACTCTCAAATCGGGAGGAAGTGCTCAGACGGCCGACGGCAGTACCTTGCAAACGTATGGTAGAACTTGTGTGAAACTACAGTTGGATGGTATCCATGACTATGTCATGAGCACCACCGTTGCGGATATAGCAGATGAGGGTATACTCGGGTTGGATTTCGCATCCCTGTATGGTGCCGTGTTAGAACCCCAAACAGGAGTGTTGAGTGTGAGATACCCGTATCCCGTGAAAGTTAGATGTGTACTGAGACAAGTGAGCAGTATGGCTAGTGTGGCACACACTGTGCGAATCCCTCCAGGAGTAGCCTGTGATGTGCTTGTAAGAAGTGATCCTGCAATGCGTAATAAGCCTGCAGTGATAGAACCGGATGTAGTTACGTTATCAAGTATCGGATTAAATTCTGTAGACACGATAGTAGCGAATGCATCCTGGTCGGTAGTACCTGTCTCCAATACTGGAAACACTACTATCTACTTGAAAAAGGGACAAGTTTTTGGAAATGTGACCCTTTCGGAAACTGTAACGGATAGTAAGCTAAGCTTACAGAAGGTAACAGGGGATGATGAAATTTCGGAAGACTTACTTAAGTTGTATGAAGAAACTTCATTAGAGGATCCGGAACACCGGAAAGAGTTCTATGATATGCTCTGTCAGTATCATACTGCCTTTGCCAAACCTGGTGAAAAACTAGGTACAACAAATAAAGTATTACATAAAATAGATACTGGAGATGCCGAACCCTTTAAGATACCGTATAGACGGTTACCCTTAGCAAAAAAGAGAGTAGCTGAGGATGAAATAAATAAGATGTTGGAACAGGATGTAATAGTCCCTTCCAATAGTCCATGGAGTAGTCCTGTGTGTATGGTAACAAAAAAAGACGGTACTATCCGTTTCTGCATAGACTACAGGAAGTTGAATGGAATAACGAAAAAGAATTCGTATCCATTACCGAGAATAGATGAAACCATTGACTCCTTAGGGGGAAACAGCTGGTTTTGTACCCTAGACTTGCAATCAGGCTACTGGCAAGTGGGAATGAACCCTCCAGATATGGAGAAAACTGCATTTTCGAGTCATATTGGATTATTCCAATATAATGTAATGCCGTTTGGACTGTGCAATGCACCTGCAACATTTGAAGCAATGATGGAAACAATTCTAAGTGATTTATTGTGGAAAAGATGTCTTGTATATCTAGACGATGTCATTGTCTTCGGAAAAACATTCGAAGAATGTTCTAATAACCTGAAAATGGTACTAGAACGTATTATTTCTAATGGTCTCAAATTGAAACCTAAGAAATGCCACATGTTTAGAAAGTCCATAAATTATTTGGGCCGCATCATCAGTGATGAAGGAATAAAGGCTGATCCGGAAAAAATCGAATCAGTTACGAATTGGAATAGACCTAAAACACCCAAGGAAGTGAGGTCCTTTTTAGGATTCTGTTCCTATTACAGGGAATTTATTCCGAATTATTCTAGAGTCAGTTACCCATTACAAGCAATAGCTAACTAGACTCCAGGAAGTACCAAAGAAAAATTTCCTTGGACACATGAACAGGAAAACGCTTTTCAAAAGCTAAAAGACCTGTTCACGAGTACTCCCGTATTGCAATATCCGAATGAGACGGATCATTTCATACTGGATACTGATGCTAGTAATGATAGCATTGGTGCAGCTCTCTCGCAAGTCCAAAATGGGAGAGAAGTACCAATTGCCTTTGCCAGCAACACACTGAGCAAGACTCAGCGCAATTACTGCACAACCAAAAGAGAGTTGTTAGCAGTAGTCGTATATACCAAGAAGTTCAAACATTTTCTATGGGGAACGAACTTTACTTTGCGTACGGATCATTCCTCTTTAAGGTGGCTACTGAACTTCCGAGATGCTGAAGGCATGTTAGGCCGATGGCTAGCCCATTTATCCGAATATGGGCTTGAACATCAACAGATTCAGCATAGACCCGGAGTTAAGCATTTAAATGCTGATGCTTTGTCTCGAATACCAATCCGGAAATGTGATAATCCGGATTGTACTGATTGTGGAGCTCATAGGGCGGTGTTAGCAGGGATTCGAAGACCATTCGTACCCCTAGTTGCCAGTATACTGGATTGGTCTATGGATCACATACGACATTTCCAGGAAGCTGACTCGATAACTTCGCAGCTACTGCAATTAGTACCAAAGGGTATACGTCCAGTTAGACCAGAGGTCTCTCTGGAAAATCGAGAAATGAGAAGGTTTCTTGCTCAATGGACCGAGCTTGAAGTCCGGAAAGGCGTGTTATACCGTTGGAAGCCATGTAATAATGGTGATAGAATCATGCAAGTGGTGATACCACATGCCATGAGACATGACATTATGTACTTCTGTCATGGACATCGGACCAGTGGTCATTTCGGAAGGAAACGCTCGCTAGCACGACTTTCCAAGAAATACTATTGGCCTGGCATGACACGGGACTTGCAAAGATGGGTAACCACCTGTCCGGATTGTTGTAAAAACAAACCCGGACCCGGGATGGGCAAACTTCCCCTATCCCAAGAACTTTTCGGAGTTAGATTCGCAAGAATCGGGGTAGATATTATTAGTGGATTTAATACAACCGCTAATAATAATACCTGTATGATGGTAGTGTGTGATTATTATACGAAATACACTAAAGTATTTCCACTACCGGACCACAAAGCAATTACTTGTGCCGAAGCTTTTGTAAAAGGTTGGGTACTAAGCTTCGGTGTACCATTAATGTTACACAGTGACCAAGGCAGAGAATTCGAATCAAATCTCTGGCAGGGTATGTGCGAATACTTAGCTATTTGCAAGACTAGAACCAATCCGTATAGGCCACAAAGCGACGGATTGGTGGAAAGGTTCAATAGAACCCTCATCCAAGTCCTAAAGTCACTCGTTAATGAACATATGGATGACTGGGATGAGCAATGTCATTTTGTGACACATGCTTATAATAGTACGGTACATTCAAGTACAAATTGCTCTCCGAACCTTTTAGTATTCGTAGAGGATTTGATAATGCCTGCCGACCTAGTTTTTGGAGTCGTAGGAATGGACCCTGAACTACCTTGCCATGTAGTTTTTGTGGAATGTTTAAGAGACAGATTTAGAAAAGCATATGAGTCTGTCCGAATTGATTTGGAGAAAAGTGCCAAATGGCAGAAAGTAGGATACGATACCGATCTAAAGCATCGGAAATTCCAATCCGGAGACAGAGTCCTCAGATTACATGAACCGCTTAGACACATAAAATTAGCGTCTAATTGGGACGGTCCCTTTACTATAACACAAGTTATCAGTGATTGTACCGTAATTATTAAATCTGACCTTGGTCGACTTTATAAGTCAAATGTGGCTAGATTAAGGAGATGGTCTGGGAGGGAGACCTCCACAGAAATGTATGGTGAAGGTTCCGGAAAGATCCTGAACCAGAATCGCATAATAGACCAGGTAGAGAACACTACAGTGAAGCGCGGCCGTGGTAGACCCAAGAAGTGTTCCGAATCAGTGACACCCACGCCAACACCGATTAAGCGTGGGGGAGTTAAAAAAGTCTCGGCAGGTGAAGACAAAAAGAGGAGGAAAGGTGTTTCTAAGGCTAAGAAGCACCTAGAGAAAGCTCTTCAGACTGTCAGGTCCGATAAAGAACTATCCGAGAAGGGGAGATACGTTCGCCGCAGCCCCCGAATTGCCCAGAGGACTGCAGTGACCTAACCTGTATACACAACGAGTGTAATGTTTACATTTAGAGGAACGGATGACAACTGACCCTAAAGGCTTATTTGTCGCCCCCGCATGATGTACCAATGGGTAGTGGACGGATAATCCGGTGGATTTGCTTAAGCTTTCAATAATCTCCACTTAAATCCCCAGTCGAGTCATCGGGGTGAGCGATAATTACCTAAAAACAATCAGTTTGTTGATGTACCGCCTGTAGCACGTGCGTTTCCGCATGACGTCACCGTGTCCAGTCTCGGCTGACCTCTCGAGACCTCGCGGGCTGCGGGGAAATGACGTCACGAAAGCTGGCCTGTCGCCATATTTGTTTTCGGTAACGTTCAAGACGGTCGAGCTCGCTCACTTCTTGGATTTTACCGGCTAAGCAAACCCCCCGCTGCTCCTCCAGAGTCTGTCTCCTGGTAGACAGACTCCGTTTGTGTCGGCCCCGGCGCCGTAAAAGCCGGAAAAAGGAGTAGTTTACTCCCGTGGGCGATTCCCCAGTCATGGCTGAGGAATCCGTAGCTGCAGCCAAGCTATCCGGTGACCCGGATAAGCTGACTCCGTCCGCAGAAGCTTTTCCGGAAGCTTTGTCGCCTGTTACACAGGAAGAGAGCGAGATGATGGACGTGGAGGAACCCACGGATCGCTCGTTCAAGGAGAAGCTGGCTTCATTCTCACTAAATGAGCCAGAGAAACTATTATCTCCACTCCCGGCCGAGGGATCCGGAGCGACTGCGAGTGCTGAACCCGCAGCGACAGAGTCCGAAACTACCCAAGTTGACGGACAGAAGGATGAGTGGAAGCCAGCAGTGGCGGAGCCTTTTCCAGCTAGCTATGATGGTCGCTACCTGTATGTCCACCCGGAACTGCAGGCACAAGTGACCTACGCGGACGGGACACCAGTCAGGATGGACCCGAAAGTCAGGATAGCTATCGAGGGCGTCATGGCTCCCGAACAGCTGACCAGGATGCCTCCCGAGTGGCTTCGAGACTGGCCGTGGTTCCAACGGGGACTTATGGTGGACGCTGGTTTCCGTGAAACCGTGTATGCAGCTAACTGAGCCTTCGAGCTCGGAGCGTATCCGAAGCCTGACAAGTCCCTGTGGAACGTCAAGGCTACGAACATCAACTGGGTAGGCTGTGTCTGGGATACCGATGGCCAGACCTACCCACGCCCTAGTGCTACCCGGACGCCGTGCCGGACCACTAAAGAATTCTGGGAGGCCGCTGCTAACTTCGAGCAGTGGGATGACAGTTACTACATAACCGAACAGGAATTGGTGGATGTCCAGAACAATTCACTAATCGGATTGGACCGAGCTGCAGCCCTTCGGACGGTTATTGTCCGCCGTATGACTGCCGAACAGGAGGCACAGGAAGAGGCTAAGAGGGCCGCGGAAGCACCCGCACCTCCTATCCCCGACCTGAAGCTTGCCACCAGAAGCTCCGCCAGTGCTACATCAGCTACCGGCAGCACTACTACCCCAGTAGAAGCCACGACCTCCAGCACATCCGGAACCCAGGAACCGGAGGAAGACTGGAAGGTCAGTAAGAACCGACGATCCGCTGCTCGGAAGCTCAAGAATCTCCCGGATTCTGCGAGAGCTGAGCCGAAACCCAGCACCTCAACCACTGGTAGTACGGCCATGGAGGTTGAGTCGTCTGACGAGGAGTCGGTGCACGAATCCTCGGTTGAGTATGATGAGAAGGCCACTCCATCAACTCAAACCGAGGCCGAACGTTGGGCTAACGCCAAATCCGGATTCAAAACCCGGATTCCGACGTGTTTCTCCGACTGTGCGTACGGAGTTAAGAAGGACGGCTCTACCCTCTATGCCTGTCCAGAGTCAATCAATAAGAACGATGAGTCGGATGATGAAGATTGGATGCGTCTTTCGGACGAGGACCCCAATCCGAGCAAAGCCTATCGAAAGATGTGGCTTATGCTAAACCACACCGAAGGGTATTACACTTATACCCAGAGGAGGAAGCTGCGTTGGGCTTTAGAGAAGTGGTACGGCGACGATCAAAAGTCCTGTCCCTTCTCTATCTGCCAGGATGCGAGTGATGTCTCGATCCGGACCTGGAGTACTCCAGCCCGGTTCCAAAGGCATCTGGTAGAGGCCCACTTCCACCATCACCCGGTTTACATTTGTGATCCGAGTTATGGTAAGAAGGGCAAGAAGTGTACTACGAAGGTGCAATACAACCGACGTAGTGATCTGGCTAGACACCAGAAGAAATGCCACGCAGAAGGTTTGGACGGGGCACGGAAGCGCATCATGGAGCTTCATCAGGAACTCATGAAGGAGTTCGACAGCCTGAGCGAGGATGCTTGGTCTAAGATCCGACCAGGGGACCAAGTCCTCTGCGAAGTTCCGAAGACCAAGGATTCGAAACTCCGAGCAAAGATAGTCCTGACTCCTGGAAAGGGTAAACTGGACATGCACAAGTCTCTCTGGCAGAAATGCGAGGAATCCGGAAAGGATGCAAAGAGAGCTCGTGAAAGGAGCAGGAGAGATCAGAACCGTGGCGGCAACGGTAATGGTCAGAGCACGACTAAATCGAAAGTCAGAGCAGAGGACCGTTCCAGGTCCCCTCTGGCAAGGCACCCCGCAGAGCAGGCTCAGGGCACTCCGGTGTTCAAGAAGCCCGAACCTGCCGGATACGCTGGAGCCGTATCTAAACCTGGGAAAGTGAGTTCTCAAAACTTTCCGTCCTTAAACCAGGGACCTGGACCTGAGAGCCAGACCTTGGTGGTAGGAAAGGATGGTCGCCTTATGCCAAAGAAGACCACCGCATCTGCTGCCGCCGGATCTGCATCCGCTCCAGCCGCCCCACCAGTTACCTTTACCCAGGAGCAGTTAAACATGTACCTGCAAATGGGACTGAAACAGAATGTACCACCTGCCTTCTGTGTACCAACGACAGGTGTGTCCGGAAGTCCTAAACCCGGAAGTGGTCCACAGGCCGCCTCGACTCCTCCCAAGGCTGTCGCTGCACCTGAGAAACCAAAGGACGCTATTACCATTAAAACCGGTAATGCGGAAGTTTGGTTCGAGAAGTCTCGCCAAGGGGAGGCAGATGTCCAGAAGGCCATCTACACCCATTGGGAGAAGAGCGTTCGTGAGAAAGCGACCGAGTTTCATCAGGGTCTCCTAAACGAAACTCTGTTGTGTATGAAACAGGTGGGCGACGCTGAAAAGCAACGTCTCGAGACCCTCATCCGGGACGATGTGAAGGCCCAGGAAGAGGCTGCCGCAGCTGCCCAAGAAAAGGCAGCTATGGATGTACACGTGTTGGAAAAGCGTGTAAAGGAGGAGATCACTCGGAACACCAATCTGAACACTAAGTTCATGAGGGTGTTCGGAGTCGACTTGGACGAGTGGGACGGCACTCCCGAGTCGGCTTTAGCTCTTCTGAAGAAGAAGCATGCTAAGAAATCCGTTTAAGCATGCTAGGGTTATTTCTTCCATAATTTTTTTTCCAACACCAAATGACCAGATATAGTCTTTGCGGAACCCTATAGGTCTGCGAATGTTTTATTCACTAGTGCATGAACACCTATGGTATGTGTTCCGGGTTCCTTTGACCAGTCTAGTATATAATTCAGGTTGTATAACTTTTATTGCACCCTGAATAGCCTATTCGGATTTATAACTTCATCCATGAACAATCCAATAGTAGACTTGCTGCTGTAAGACGTATCCGGATGCCAGTTCCAGACTCCTGCTGTTACCCGTGCTAACCAATTACTAGGATGGACTTTACGATTTACCTCTACAACTCATCTGTACTCCCGAATGGACTTATATCAATACTACTATTACTTCCGGATCAACCTATATCGGACTATTATTTTACTTATGTCAACTAAGCTTAAAAAGGATTACGTTCTCTACATAGTTGACACATCCGGACTATTATTCTACAAATCTACACCATTCGGATATACTACAAACTTTAGCACTACTAGAGGATTGTGGGTAGCTGCCCCAAATCAACTACCGTGTTCACTCTGTATAAGGAAACTATAAACTTTAGCACGTCCATCCCGTGGTTAGCTGACCACACCTACCTACTAGTACCCGGAGGATACAGCAGAAGACTTCAGCAGCATTTATAATTCCTGTATATTGTGTATAATGTCATATTTCTATTTTTCTATAACATTACATGTATGTACATATCCACTAGATACATATTATGATACGGGTACATAAATATTTTCTTGAAACGGATCTCTGATTATTATTAGTATTCATATTATAAGATCCGTTAAATCTCACCAGAAAACACATATTATTGTCCTGCGAGACAAAATTATATAATAAGTATATTGATCTGGTGCTATAAAGATTGTTAGATACACGGTGATAATATATCATTATCATATTCATTACCACACCGTGAAATTTTTTTTTCTAAGTGTATGGTATATATATCCCTATTCGTACTACTCACGGAATCTTTAACGGATTCGTATAATATTAATATACGACATGTCATTAGATAGTGATGTTACTATAACAGTCTTCTTTAAGACTACATATTCAAATGTGGTGTCAATACTACAAACACACATACGGATGTTATTATGTGATATATTTTATTATCGACAGTTCCGTTACACATAGCTGTCATCATGACATGTATACGATTCATATTACTTGTCTTATTAATTATACCTGAAATATAATAGAATATTATGTGGTATAATAATTAAATAGACAGTTCCGTTTCACATAACTGTCTCTTCTTCAAGTAATTCGTATAATATTTCAACATCCTAATCGTTATATGTAACTACATTTCACTATCGAATATATATATATATGACATCCGGTTCACAATTTATTTGGTGTTAATGTTATACCTATGGTTGTACCTCTATTACTAAAGGTTTAGACATGTAGAAATGTTATCCTAGTAATATTATATGTATAACACCCTCCTAAATGTCTGGGGGAGTGGTGTAGAGGTACACTTTACTAAACCATAGGAGTTGGGTACCGTCTGACGTGGCGGGCGAGTCGAGTCGTCGGACGTTCCTCAGGTTCCGGATAGGTGGCAGCACCGATCCGGGTCTGTGGGGACATCTGGCGACGAACACCTGGGTCCGTATATAAAGCCCAGGGCTCGGCCGCTACGTCAGAGGCCCTTCTGGCCTCCACACCATGTAAACCACTGTCTTTTAATATTAGCTGCCTCTTTGATATCATCCGGCAGCCGTGAGTGTGCATTAAGTAATAAACCTAACCGTTGGCATACACTTGGAATACTGTCTTACTCTTTCTTTCCGAACCGTAAGACCCGAACCCCCCAGGTCCGTAAGGTCACAAACCCTTACAAATGTAAGACAATACATCTTTGTCACTTTCAGATCGCCGGACCATGAAATGGTTCTTTGTACCGAGCCCTATACCTTTGGCCCTTGTCACAGCTCTATACTTTGCTGTTGTGTATTTCGGACCTAAGATCATGGCCCCAAGGCCTGCATTCCAACTCAAGAATGTGCTCGTCCTTTACAACTTTGTGCTCGTCATTTTATCTGCATGGATGGTCAAGGAGGTGAGTTTAGTTATGAATATAGTTTGCATATTTGATGTTTGCTGAAATGCGTCACTACTACCTCATGTGAAAGTAGCTGAGTAACTGGGTTGATAATGCATCCCGCCTGGTTTCTATACATTTGGATCCTCAAATCATTGATCCCCAATAAGCACTGGTCTCTAAAAGGCACCAGGAGCAGCTGCCCATTGAAATAAATAAATGATTAGACACTTAGCTAGGCCACTTTCGTGAAATACCTGGCCAAGCAACTCAGGTGCTTATTTTGTCCAGCCTAAAACTTTCCCTTGAAATGTTATGACACTATTTAAAAAAAAAAACGCCACCCTGAGAAAAGTCCAAACGGCCTGCAAAGCTTATAATCCTTTTTTAGTAGCCTTAAGAGTTTTAATTTTGAGTGCACATAACCCAGAGGGAAAAGTGTACCTTATAGGTATTGATTATGTATGTCTTCCATAATAGTCCTCTTATGACAGCGGGGCTACTCACTGGCTATACGACCTTGGTATCTTGACATTTTGGCAGGGAGAAGTCAAACATGTTCTCAATATTCTTTTCATTTTTTTCAGTTTGCTGCTACTTCTATCTTCAATCCAGGATTTAATCCATTGTGTCAACTAGTAGACTACTCAGAAGATCCTATGGCATTGAGGGTAGGTGCAAGGATGAATGTGCCTAAGCAGAAAAATCTCTGACATGTTCAAAAGGAATTGTCAAATATCTCTTAGGTCTTTTGAACTTGAAAATCTGTAAGTAGCAATTGGCAAATGACAACTGGGGAATGTCATTCAAAATGCAACTGGCAAACAACACATGACAAGTTACTGAATAGCAATTGGTAATTGGGAACTTGGTCATGTCCATATAATTGGCAACTCGCAAATCTGCAATTGGCAATTAGCAATCCAAGACTGGCATATTCCGACCTAGCGGGATAGGGGTGGCGCCGTAGTGTCTAGCTGAAGCTGGTCACCAGCATGTGCCTTACACTGGTTTCAGGGGTCAGTTATGCAATACCTGGTGGGAATCCACTCTGTCCCACCCTACATACTAAAGTACTAATAAGACTCTTAAAAGAGCACATAGTGGCTTGAAAATATGAATACAACTTCAAAGGTATGGTTAGTGTGGGTTATCACTCATCACACCTCCAGGTGTGGAGTCTTTACACCTACAAGTGTAAAAACTAAGGAATGTATAGAGTGTCTTCATGACCCCTGAAGCTGCAAATCTCATGAGAATGCATGTTAATTAGGCCTTAGCTGGTGGCTGCAGTAAGAGCACACCTGCATGCACTACCAGCATGGTACTAGCACCCACTGGTCCACTTGCAACATCGGTATATAGTAACGTATGAGTAGCAATTGGCAACATGTCGCACTGGCATACTTACTTTGTTTCCATTAGCCAATTGCTATTTGTCAATTGCCTTTCGTAACTTGTCAATTACCCTTCATATCTTGCCATTTGTCAATTGTGGGTTACCAAATGCCAGTCATGGGTATAGTAATTTGCCAATTGCCACCCATGAGTTGCCAATTGCCACTCATGATATAGCCACTTGCCTGTCATGGCTTGCTATTATACAGTAAAATTCTTTATAAGGAGGACTCTAGGAAAAGTGAATTTGCTCCTTATAAACAAGGTTGGCCAATTTAGGTAAATCTTCCTTAACACTTCACAATTCCACTAACTTCAAAGGACCAGGGAGGTGAGTGGACAAGTTCTGGTACTTTCCAATCCACCCCTACCCCCGACAGCACTTCAAAGGAACAGGGGTTAACAATTGGAGAAGTCTGGTATTCCCCAATTGGCCCACTACCTCTCATATCACTTCAAAGGAACAGGGGTGAGGGGAGAAGTCCTGGTACTCCTGAATCCGCCCATTACCACCCAATCCCCTAATAGCACTGAATTTAGAAAATAGAATTTACTCCTTATACACAGGTCTCCTTATACCCAAGCTCCTTATAGAGAATGACAACTGGCAACCATTGACTACATGAGTAGCAAATGGCAACCCATGGATGGCAAATGGTAACTTACTATATCAATGACTGGCAATTCAACCCGCAATTGGCAACTATGAATGGCATTTGGCAAGCTGTGAGTGGCAAATGGCAATTGACAAATTGTAACAGCTTGCACCAATGCCCGTTGCCATTTGCCAAGTGATATTCACACCTTGCCAAATGCCATAGCTTCCTGGTTTGTCATTTTCCAATCATGGGTTGCCAATTGCTAGTCTGTGGCATAAAGGTTGCCATTGGCAGTTTGTCCTCCAGGTTGTCAACTGCTGCTCGTATAAGTCATAGGTTGCTATTTGCCAATCATGGGTTATGGATTCAAAGTTATCATTTCTATTAATTGGTAAATGGCAATTGTGGACCTGACCATCATACATAGCAACTGGCTAATAGGCAAAGTTCTCAGTGGCAAATGGCAGTTGGCAACTAGGACATGACATTGTAATTAGCAAATAGCAACTAGCCAATGACAACCCTTGACTAGCAAATGGTAATCTATGAGTGGAAAATGGCAATTTGCGACTGGCCTTCCATAGGTATGTATGTAGAAGTGGCAAATGGTAACATTTACTGCATGACATTTCTTGTTCAATAATGCGACTTCACTCATTCAGTAGTCTTAAACACTGTGTTACCTGCCACAGGTATTAAGATGTAGCTAATGACATAAAATAAATTTGTTTTTTAGCTGGCCAATGTGATATGGTGGTATTACTTCTCCAAAATCATCGAATTCCTCGATACAGTAAGTTTTAGTTTTGTTTATGCTGCCCACTCTTTTGTTGTTCTGATATCAATATAGGCTCCTATGGAGACATTGGAAGTAGATTCGAGACATTGGAAGTAGATTCGAGACCATGTCTCAAATCAATTGGGAAATTCGAACAAGTACATTGTTATGTTTACATAAACCTCTCCACTAATGTGAATAATACTTTCATAAATCTCAAAGTATTAAGTCAAAGATACATGATTCATGGATTTACATTGCAGATTCCATTAGATTTGATTGAATGTCTACTTTTCATGTGCAGGTATTTTTCATACTCCGCAAGAAGAATAACCAGGTCTCATTTCTTCATGTGTACCACCACTCCACCATGCCCATCCTGTGGTACATTGGGGTCAGATATCTTGCAGGTGGAGCTTGTAAGTTTTCAACTGTTTCTTTGTTTACTTTTCCTTCTTGAATAATTTATAGCCAATGCTTCAATTAAGATATCTAGACCACCTTAAACTCATGGTGTGGATTTCACACAATAGAAAAGTAATAAATGAGTAACTGTAAGTCCCAAGTGCAACTTATGCACATGTACTATTATCCTTATTTGGGGTGTGGCTTGTATGCAGATGACACTTATACACAAGTTGTAACAGTATATGTAGTATGATGTATACATTGTCCTCTATAATTTAAGTACAAGTCTCCTACTAGAATTATAAACAGTGACATACAGTGTGTTCATGATAGTAGCTATTTCCCTGATTCTCGAATCAATCGCACAAATCATTAAAGAAAATTGTGCAGGTATTTACTTTCTCTACTGATACAGTGTAATAATAACATAGTTACAGTAAGAGTAACCATTAGAACGAAATTGAAATACAAAGAATAAAGGAGATTGAAATGTATTCTCTTTTTTATAGCTTATTTCTGTGCGATGGTGAACAGTTTCATTCATGTGCTCATGTACACCTACTACTTCCTGTCTGCCTTTGGACCCAGGATGCAGCCCTTCTTGTGGTGGAAACGTTACATTACCACCCTGCAACTGGTAAGCTTTGCAAACTTTAAGCTGGTATATATGAAAATGGATTATGTTCCTAATGATTAAAGTATCTGCAGATTTTTTCCATGCATGCTGTGCAATGGCATGAATAAGTTGCAATAAACATTTTAAAAACCAGGCTATAGATGACACTATGCATTTTACATGTATTCACCTATGTAACGTGGGAGCCTGCCCCCCCCCCACCCCCTCTTTTAATGCTGTGCTTCCCCTTACCCCCATCTATTCCCCTTTTCCTTCCGTTATATATGTCTCATCCACATATGCATGTACATGAGCACATTATATGCTCTGACATACATAGGCAATCTTATTCATTAAACTGATGTCCAATGTAGTTTTCTCATGACATGACCTTGTCTGTAGAATGGTGTTAACCAATCATTATGCATTCACTCGTTTTTATCCCATGGTTTTACTTGCCCTTTTTCAGATTCAGTTTAACCTGATAATGCTGCACACAGGTTATGCCTACTTCTCTGACTGTGGCTTCCCCAGAGGCTACATGGTGGCACTTGTCCTGTACTGCATGTCCCACGTCATCCTCTTCTCCAACTTCTTCTACCACAGCTATATTGCTAAAAAGAGTAAGGGCAAGACTAGCGTGAAGGATAGTGAGGAATCAAATGGACATGTAAATGAACAAGTCGGTGACAAAATTAATGGCACAGCTGTCCGTCGACTAAACGGCAAGGTCAACAACAATAACAAAATAAGGAAAGAAGACTGATTATTAAGATGTTAGGAATTTTGTAACTATTTAATGTGCAACCGGTGAATACACTTAATATGGAGATCTGAAATCATGTACATCCATATGATATTTTCACAGATTATTTGATGCACACATCAGGGTTCAGATGTACACATGAAGCCATGTTTTCAGCTGACTGCACAATATTGCAATATTTGCAAATATCTGAATATTGAAGGGGGGGGGATAATAACACAGACCATGAAGCAATGTCTAGACTTATGTCTATACTATGATAGATTTCAGAAAGCAGAGTGTATGAATAATATTATGAGAGTATTATATATGTATATGTGTGTGTGTGTGTGTGTGTGATATTTATGCAAAAGAGACTGTATTCCTTGGGTATCATGTTTTTGTGAACATTCATTCATCTCATCAGTCTCAAGTTACATTATAGACATAACTCAGATTGTCTGTTTGCTGTGAGTCTCAAGTTACATTATAGACATAACTCAGATTGTCTGTTTGCTGTGAGGTTTTTGCCTCTCTATTACTTGATATTGTTTGTGCAAATTTTCAGGAAGAATATATGTTTATTTTTCTAACACTGTTCATATATCTTCACCTCCTTGGAGGAGGACTAGTACCTGATAACTGCTCAACACCTGGCATCCCATCATTGAGTCCTGTCCTCTGGTTTTGGGCCATGTCATAGATGTTGAAGCAGTAAAAAGTGACCGCCCACAATGTAGTGGGCCTTCTCTGGCAATTTCAACATATTTTATAATATTTCACCCACATACGTAACATGACATAATTGATACATATAGTAAGGATGAGTTTCGTGTTTCAATACAAATTCATTTATTTTTGCTATTGTATATGATATCAAAAATATGCAGGATACAATTACAAGCTTCTGGTCAACTGAAATAGGCAACACCACTGCAGCCGCAAAAGCATGAGGGTTGTACTGCCTAAATTTTGAATCTATAGATTCATTCTGAAAAAGGGTGGAGGATCCATCCCCTATAGCTGAACCACTGAACACTATTAAGAATGGCAGCATATCATATACAAAATAAATGTGCCTGGTTAAATAATATTCACTACATTGATTGATTTAAAAGAATCAGGCTTGGGATTGCTCTGAGTAAGAGGTAAGAGGGAATAATTGTGTGTGGAAGGTGAATGGTGTTACTCAAAACGTTGGTTAGAAATATCAGGATATCTTTGAATAAATAAAGTGTGTCAAGGAGATAAATTGAAATGTCTAAGGTGAATTATGGAAATATTCTCATTTTAAATTCATGATTCATTTAGGAAAAACACCTTAAGATTTTGTATCATGAAAATTTCGTCTGATGTGTATCAATACCTTGCCCAGTATTTTGGTAAGGATCATATTCACATTCCTAAATGTGCGCTATGTTTCAAAATGTCAAGAATTTTACTGTTTAATGCATAATGATGATGGATGAACCATCTGCTACAGGGAATACTAGTCCTGCTACACAGTATCTTAGATGTATCATCCTCAGCATATTTACAAAGACATGTTAAATTATGCTCAGTACACCCTAATGAAAGAGAATTTTTGTTTGGAGTAAGATCTGACTGGTCGGAATGCTCCTGAAAGCTACCCTCAATGTCTGTTCCAGGCTCCATCTATGACACCATGATCGAAATATATTTAATAGTAGCTATTTATAGCAACATTATATCTTAATTTATCATAGTAATTTTATAGTTCTACTCCTAGTCAGTTTTACACATGGCATATACCTAATATCTGGGCTTGACAAATCAGTTTGGAGACTGTGTGCCCATGTGGGCCTATAAGAAATTTTGCCCAGCACCTTTAATTTCTATACTCAAAATACACGTTAGAAAAATGAAATACACATAGTTTCATGGGGAGAAAAACAATTCTATTTCCATCTAAAATTTAAGAGACCACTACACACAGATTATTTCAATAGAGCACTGTGCTCTTGCAGAATTTGTTAATTTGATGGCAATTTGATGTAATGAGACACTTTAGAGAATGTAAAATTTGGTTAAGTAATGCCTTGTACTGGAGCCTATTGAATAAATGATAATTGGACACTGATCTGATGTCTGAAAAATAAAACAGGCAATGTTGAATTGTTGCTTTAGGTTCTTAATTTCAATAGGCATAATGATACTGAGAATAGTAGAATTTGGGACAACCAACAAAGGTGACCCCCTGGAGACAAGACTAAAGCTAAATGTATGTTAGACCAGAGATTCTTTCATGAAAACATAGGGCTTTTCTTGCAGGGATTTGTGAGCTAATTATTCGGCCAAGGTGGATCCAAAGGCACTAGAAATCACAGAATTACAAACCGAGGTATCCCAGTGTGGCTGCGGTATCGCGGCCTCAAAAAATGGCAATGCTATAGCTATGGCATAACAGTGACAGATTAAGAGGTGGGGTGCAGGGGCACGCACACCCGCACCCCCATTTTCCCAAGTACTTAAGAGTTTAATTACATATTTTGGACACCAAAATTTGGTCAAAATGGTGGTGTGCCCCTTCCTTTTGGGCCGCGCCCCCTCCTTTTACAGATCCTGGATCTGCCACTGGGCATACCTGTGTGCAGCCAACCAATAATAATAATTTGATGAGGTCTTAATGATTATCATTGCGACTAACTAGATATTGGCGCCGCCATTATAATGATGATAATAATAATAATAATAATAATAATAATAATAATAATAATAATAATAATTCAAAAAGTCCTTTAAAAGATTTTAGGTAGATGTTAGTAGACACCTCAACTCCCTGATTCTATTATTTTCCAAGTGTGGTTGTTAGTAGACATTTCTCTCTTTCCTGTTACGCAAGAAGTGCGGGTGCACATGGCAGCCTACTTTTAGCCACTCCTTTTTGTCTTTTGCTTTCTCTTTGGCCGTGTCATAAGACAGACCCAGTCCTTCTAGGTCTTTTGTCCTCCTCTCTTCTGTTTTTACTTACGTGTTAATTTCTGCAGCAACTGTATAGCGGGTGTGTCTTCGTGGAGTCTGACCAAACCATCTTAAGTGCCTTGTTTTTATGGTTTCACTCCACTTTGTGTTTGGTTATTCCATGGAGTCTTTCTTTTGAGATCTTTTTTGGCCATCTGATGTTTATTGCCTGTCTTTCTGGTCTCTGTTGGTATCTTGTTCTGTGTCTTTTGTTGCTTGCATTGTAGAGGAAGATAATTTTGGCATGTGCGGAAGATTCTCAGTTTGACCTCATTCTTGATTTTTTTTTGTTTTCGAAGAGCCCAAGGATAGATGGCAGAAGTATGGGTCTGTCTATGGTAACAGCTTTGCGCCACAGAAAGGAAATGTGCAGTTCTTGGCTGGATGACAGACACTCTCTGTGGTAACTGCTTTACACCACAGAAAGGCAATGTCTTTAGATCAGGAAGGCTTAGCTGTTCATAATTCTTTGGATCAGAGTAGTTTTATGAGTCATTTGCACATGCAGATAACTAACCTGCACTATGTTCGAACTGGAAGAAAAGGATTGCCTGTTGTTGTTTTGTCTTTTTTTTCTTTTAAAATACTCACACACAAGTAAACTTGTAGTACTCACAAAGCAATACATAACCTTCCTTGACGAGGCAGTACATATATAAAACACATTGTATATATCTCAAGGTAATGATATGTATTATATATGTTATTGGATACCATAAATGACGATAATACTTATAGATATGATAATACCCTACAAATATCCCAGAAACCCATAGAAATACCCCAGGAAAATGACATTTCTAAAACAAAATAATCACTCAGTATTCTTTAGGTTATCATGTGGATCAACAACATACTTTGTCTGTCAAGAGTCACTTAGAAACTTATTGATGGATTATATGATAATCCATCTCTCTACATCAGTCAGATGTGTCTTGAGCCCCTTTTTCATGATCAGATTGCACCTTCAGGTAACCCAGCGACCTTATCTAGGTGCCCTCAACCTTAGAGACCCTTTGAACCTAGATTAGTTTTTTCAACACCAGTCAAAGGCAACACTAAAATCATGATACCATTGTGAAAGCCTAGACAGCACAGAATGACCCATGCTAAAGAAATGACTATATCAGGAGTCCCAGCTTGTTCAGCTAGACCTCGCATGGATTGGCTAGGCTTTAATCCCCTAGACGTGCTAAAGTCTGCCATAAAAATATAGAATAACATCATGTATCTAACTCTAGGTAATTCATGGATTATTTTCAGTTTAGAGCAATGTGCAAGTCTACTTCCCTTGTTAGGATTGGTCATGTGACCAAGGGAAGACTCTGGTGGACTTCTGAAGGGTAGACTCCATGAGAACCATTTCTGGGAAATTTGTATTTTAGATTAGAATGAAATATTCATAGATTTCATCAGGTTGAATGGTCCATTTTATGTTGTTACTGGTTTTTGACAATATTTTTACTATATGTATAATAATACCGCTTGGGTGGAAGTAGGCCTTTAGAGTTATGTAACTCAGAGACCCCTATCACGTGGACACTCCGCCCTCTGCATGTGGACGTTTTTCTTGTTGATTTCTATATTAGATATCTGGCACGACACCCTTATGTGAACTCTGTTTACATGTGTAGTGGCATATGTGATATAACACAGTTGGACTTACAACGCCACGTAATTATGCGACCAGAATGCCTTAACCACATCAGATCAGTCAGGAGACTAGAACGCAAATATGTGGCCAGCATCAGAAAGGTAAGGAATTTTTTCCCTAACGTACAGATTACTCTTAGTACAATATATGGAGTAGATCTCAGACGCTACTCTTCTGGTTTTGGAAAACACCGACACCAGAATGCGCTGAGTACTCATAAATGCAGTGAACAAAGTCATAGTGAACCTCAATACACTAAATCATACTATCACCCCCAGACCAGATCACTATTTACATGTGTACAACAAGTCTCAGCGACGATACATACATCGCTATGAAAAGCTGCACGATGGGACTCACCCAGACAGTAACCTGGTATCTGCCATTGGAAACAATCTCGCGGCAGCCATGGAGAAGAACTGGAAACACTAAAAATTGATGGTAAACTAGCCTTTATTACTACTTACTGCTCTTACTACCTATATGGTAAATTAGGTGATATAACTACCTTTACCTGACTCCTACTGTTGTACAGTGAACATCAACTGAGAGCTCACTTATCATGACTGCCTAAAATAATGCACCTACAGGGTATATTGTCACTCACTTGTAAATACTACCTTTCAAGGTATCGATGAAGATGTTGCTTATCTTTATAACCTGTATCTAGCCAAGGATTCGCGACAAGGATTGATGACCAATGACGATAGATGAATGGATGTTGATCACCACCAAGACGCTGCTGCCAACAACCAATGCAACCGGTCATATACGACACTAATGTGCTGCTTTGAGTAAGATGTTTATATATGACTGACTGAACAACAAGGTAGGACCAAACTTTGTACCCCTGGAACTGAAGCACAGCTCAATGAGTAATTCCTCTCATAGACTAGTGCTACCTCATTGGTGATACACTGACAATCATATATAATCAAGATAGACTGGCCAATGGACTGAACAAGAAACAACTATGTAATAATATATGGATTGACCGAGCAATGGCTCCCACTAACATTATTAACAATTTCAAACTGACCACATCATATATGGATCAAACATCGCTATACTTAGTAGAAATGCGTGATGATGATTCTGCTCCGTAATATAATATTAACAGTATATGTTTTGATGATGAATTGCTTGTAATACATTATTAATTGTATATGGGTTGCTTGAGAGGTATGACTAACTTACTAGCATAAATTGGCATGCTATAGACATGTAATGATACATTTGATCAAAGACACAGCATTGATTCACCCTGTACATATGTTATATTGGTTACTACCCAGCTGATTAGTTATCATTGTGTTATAAAAACTTTTGCGAAAACTATCAACAAAACTAATGCCTCACGCCTAGCCAGTGAGGGCTGCGGAGCCCCCCCTCCCGCCTAAATTTTTGTTGAGTCAGTTTCAAATAACACTTGTGTCTGTATAGGCACTGGTCCAGGTTTGAGACTACTCCCTAGGCCTGGTGCCACCTGGAGGGTCCCTGGTACTACAACTCGGGACTCATCCGCCCCTACCCCACCTATAACTCACCACATTGTAGCACACCAGCAAAATGGACCAAATACAATACAGGCAAAATTTGCTAAAAAATCAAAAGTTTTTAAACAATCTCAAGGGATTGGTTATGGTGAGCTGTAATGCTAGAACACTCCCTGATCTCAACATTCAGGGACCCTAGTGCTCTTGTTACAACATGGGGTCCAGTAAACCTTAGTTGTAGCTCCGGGGACAGACTAATACGGCAGACAGGGTAATTGAAAGGTATGAGTGATAAATACAAGACAATTGATAGTTTGGGAACTAGGCTTGTCACAGGAAAACAACATGACCGCCAAACACCAAAAACCTCACATACTATGCATGCTATGCATGCCAGGTCTTGGCTGCGTTTCTCCAATTGTGATTCCAGAAATGTCATAAGCTTAGTATATGATAAAGACACAGTCTTGGTTGCAGTCTCATATTGGAATAAGGAGGAGTTTGGATCCTTTGAAGGAAAGTGATAGAGATGTGCTTTCGACAGAGCACATAAAGGAGAGTCAGGGGTTGTATTTACCAGTATAACATGTTTGTGTTGTCCATACTGAATTGTCTTGCTGCTTGAAACAGTTACTAACATGTATACCCAAACTTGTGAACTCCACTACTCCCCAGCGTAACACACACAGAAAAAATAATGATACTCACCGGGAGCCTAATGTTAGCCTCAGGCAAATGTCACCAAAATGAGTATATTTTGATACTCAGGGTGAGCCTAGGGTGTAGGCATACTCCAGCAATACCTGACACTCTACTGTAGATTGTTTGTGGCCTAGCTGTACTGCCCTACTTTCACAGTGCAGGAGTCTCTTTAGAGACAGGCTCAGGGTCAACTGAAGTAACATAATAGAAGAGAATAGGACATTGCCTGAGTATCTCTATGAAGAGGGTCAGGCAATGCTGGATCCTACCTGAACAGGCTCCACCATTGCAGGAGTCTTTCTTACCTATGGTGTAATGCACTGCCAGAGTATCCCAATACAAAGGATCACACTTTACTGGATTCTATCTTCAGAGTGAGTCCAGCAACACTACCCAGTGGGCACAACCCCACTTAAAGAGTTACTAATCAGCACTGCATTGTAGGGCTTACAGACAGTCTAAATTGTAATGGTTATGTAGCCCTGCATTTGTAGCCCTTATTGAACTTTTAAGCTGTAGGGTGTATTAAGCCCAACACATAATTGGTTTGTTAAACATTATAAAGAAATATAGAAATTAAGGTCACCGTTTGACAAAAGCCCATAATTTCATACACACAAGGATTTCAGATAGTCGAACATTCAACTTCCTAAGGCAGTCTAATTAATCGATGAATAGTTTCCTGGTTTCAGTGTCCTTTTTGCTCCTTGGTGGGATTTGAACCGGGTACCTCCTTATTGTGACTCCTTTGTGCTCCTATATGTGCTAGCGGGTCAGGTGTTGAAAGTGGCACTATCAATATGATATTTCAACCAAAGACCTACTACAGTGAGATGTCATTGGTCATATGAGGCCCAGTAGACTAATAGGGAACACAGACTGGAGTGACCATAGTAAGGAAAAATGCCCATAATAAGGACAAATGTCCACAATGTCCTCGGTAAGTATTGCACAGTCCTACTTATATGCCTATTGCAACCTGCTCACCAGTTGTAGAGGTGGCACAGCGTTAGGATTCTCACTTTGCATGTGAGGGGTCTCAGGTGCAAGTCTAGGTGGTGCTGAGAAACATTTTTCTTTTTTTTCAGTTTAATAGGAAACATCTCATCTATTACAGTGTATTTTTTTAAGACCTAACTTTGTAACTAATTGAAATAGATGCTTGCTTGAAAACTGACAGAATCTTCAATGTCTGCCAAGTCAGAATATAGCAAGAAAATAAATCGTTTGCATAACAAAATATTTCGGGTTGAAAACTTGCAACTTTTGAAGAGCATCCCTGGGCTGGAATCGAACTCAGGACCTTCTCATATGAAGGTAAACATGTTACCACTACACCATCTTGACTGTGCTGAAAGATCTCCACTTGAAATCTCATATGATCTGCTCCCTCTGTGTGTTGAAATCTGGTATTCTACTTTTTTTCAAGCCCCAAAACATTAGAAATATGCCTGGGACCATATGTTACTTTTACATTTACTGCAAAGATATGATCATACTCTAAATGTTTTAGTGATTAATTCCTATTATATTCCTAAATAGATAAGATTATATTCTTAGATATCATGGTTCTAAGGACTAGAGGATAATAGAAAGGATATTGAGTATATGCAAGAATGGGTGAGGCATAACCCCATTATGAATGCATATTCATGCTCACATTGTAGCAATAAGATTGACTTACCGAGAATGACTTTACAAAAATTCGCAATGGGGCTTGAACTCACCACCTTCAGATGCAGAGTTCAGGGCCATATCAACTGAGCTAATGAGGCACATGGTGTGGTGGGTGCTAGGATATGATATAATCTCAGACATCAGTGTAAGGGCTAGACCCCTGCTTTGCTGGAGTATTCAGTTAGATTCAGACTGAGTATGGCACCATGCCTGAGCCTTGTGCCATACTCATGCTGATCCTTTTTCCCAATGTGTGGCATTGAAGCAGGCTCAGCATGAGTATGGCATGTCAGGGGAGAGCCTCTAGCAGAGGCTCTCTTGATACTCAGACAGCACAAGAGACTAGGTGAAACTCAGGCTGATCCTCTTTTTTCTGTCAGTGCATGCATGTGCATTGATTATACCAGAAGATCCTGTGAACACTAAGTAAAGTTTGACTTTCTCAACAGGGCACTAAATGACAAAGGTATAGCGGCCCACACGGCCTTATGGTTTTTGTCGATGATGTCAATGTTAAAAAACATTTCAATGAGATGAGTAATGTCTAGACTTTGCTCTCACAGGCTTAGGATCGCCTAGACTACCATAAAACCCCTCATATAAACCGATGGTGTGGCTTATATGATCTCCACGAAATCATGGTGCGGCTTACATGCAGGGTTTTACTTATATAGACTAAAGGAAGGATTGGGGGGCCATTTCAGACCCCTCCTGCGGCTTATACCATTCTCCTAATGTCAGGGTGTGGCTTATACGCGGTTGAGCCTTATGCCCGCCATAGTAGTTCTAAAAATAAACTCTCTACGAATCCATTATACATTGTGACCAAACATAGTTTAAAGTGACTGCACTGACATAGTTATCTATACTCACAAAAGACAAAGCACTCATCAAATAAAGATATGTGACACGATCTGCGAAAAGGGGTCTTAGTGCAGGGGGCAATAAGACCCCCTTTCCCAGTACATGTCACATATATCTACTCATGACATCAAGAGTAGTAGGTATGGGTACACACATAATGTTAAACCCCGCATATAACCCCAACTTTGGGAGAATGTTATAAGCCTCACCAGGAGCCTGAAATGGTTCCTAATCCTTACTTGAGTCTATATAATGTAAAACCCCACATCTAAGCCATCCTTGAGGCCAAAACGGTTTATAAGCCATGGCATATACGCAGGGTTTTACGGTAATTAAAGTGCAGAAAGCTAGATACTTTTTCCATTGACTCGCCCTGGTTCTCCATGTGATGGATGGAGCCCATGCTTTTGCCTGCAGGTCTGCCCCTTGCCTGTCCAGAGATTCAATATATTTCTCCCGCTCTAAAACGATGAATCTCAGGATGAGTGACATCTGTGATATTTGACAAATAATCTGCTATTGAATTATCTACCCCAGGTAAATGGTTAGCTTTTAAATGGCAATTAATGCGCACTGTTTCCCAGAAAATGATTCGAAGTATAGTCATGGAAGTGTCATTTGAACTATGTCCCTTATTGATGGTGGATACCACTTGGGTATTATCTGTGAGGCATTCAATGACACAGTCCTTCCAGGCCTCTCCCCACCAGTGCAATGCTGTCAAAATGGGGAAGAGTTCCCTAACGTTAATTATCTCTGGAATATTCATATCTTGAGCTTCAGAAGATTCTATTGGTATTGAATGCTTGCATGGTTTCCATGTACCATACATTCAATCTGCACCAAATATTACACCCCACCCTCTATTGGATGCATCAGTGGTGACACACTTGCAGCTGGAGGCTTGATTGTCAATTATTCTAGCCTCACCATTAAACCACCTACTGAAATCAGTCCACCAGGCCAGATCGCTGAAGAAAGACTTAGTGAGCCTCACGTATCTTCTTCCATTCTTGAAATGCTTAAGATGGCATAGTATACGGTGAGAAAACACCCTACCACCTTTTACCAGAGAAGCACAGTGGCTCAATACCCCACAAAGACGCCGTATTTGCCTCTTAGTCACCTGGCGGCACTCCGGAAAAATTCCAGTTCAGTGTGGAGTTTGACCAATCTTCTGTATACTTAGCTTCATATTAGCAGTATCAATCTCTATGCCTAAATATGTGTAACCTTTGGATGGGTTTTTGACCTTATGATACGAGATATAAAAGCCAAGTTTCCTAAGGTGTTCATGTAAATATAGCTGAACTGCTACACAATCCTCATAAGTCTCTGCTGACAATAAAAAGTCATCTAAGTAGTTGACAATGTCTGTGCCATGAGAGACAAGGATCTCAATATCGCAGTCCCAAAGTGGTCTGTAACCAGAACAAACGTCCAATACTTCTTGTAATGAATTAAAACATACAATTTCTTCTTTAAATCAACTGCTGGTACCCCGCTGTCCATAGAACTGGAAGCCACTGTGTTGCCCGAGTTGCCGAAAAACTAGCTGCGGCCCACCTGCTTGTGAGTCATTGCATGATGTCATGGTGGGCTTGTCCCGGCAACCGTGAAGCGTTATTATGGTGAGGCACGTGCATGGTATTAGTAAACAGAATCACATGGTTCACAACTGCAGTATCATCTACCGTGGCTCATCAAGAGTGGTGGTTGTCGTAGTAGAAGTAGATTGGGCGCTCTTTGAGGGGCTTTGGCCTTGCGATCCCCTATACAGATAGCACAGACATGAAACTTTGAACATCCCAGGAAATTCCAATACGTGAAATTGTACTTGGCGTGCACATAATTTGGGACTCCCACTTTGTATTTAGGCTTGCTTTTAGACTTCTCTCCTGCCCTTTTCAACACTGATGAATAGCATCATGTAAAGCTTTGGTCCCTCCTGCATCAATTTCTTTGTTGAAGGCACTACTGTCAGATTCGACATATCCATCCAGAGTACCTTTGATCACTTTCTAGGTCACAGAGCTTTCATACTTTGTCATAGCTACATCAGTGTATATCATACCCATGGCTTTAAACAGAATGAACTTCATTTGTGAAAGGTAGGATGACACTGTAAGATTTGTGTCTATTTTTGCATTGTGTATGTATTCAAAAACATACACCATCTCATATGCTTATTTGCCAGGAGTCATTTCTGTATAATCTTTATCAGTTGGGATGTAATTATCAGGACACAGTAGTTGCCTCGACCTTTTACGCTTAGCAATGGTAGATAGCAGCTGTAAACCTGACAATAAATCAAAACTTCTACCTAGGCTCGACAATGCTGAATCATTGCCCACTGCTCCTAGTCCCCCGAGACCCATGCCTGCGCCATTCAATCCGGTATTGAGTGGTTAGGCTGGGACCATGGCCCACCAAACAGTACACATGAAACACACATGTACAAGTGGGTGAAGTTAGACTGAGACTGGAATGTGATATTTTCATGGGAGAAGCACGAGAAGTGCCTGAGAAATTTACATATGTAACTTTGAGAGTGTACAAGGTGAGGGCACACATGTTTGGAATCCAGGAGAGACTCCATATTCTCACATTTTTATGATATGTGTAACTAGAAAAGAATACACCACAGTTCTGAATGTGTTTACAGAGTGGAGGATCACAGCATTCTACATAATTTTAAATTCATGTCAAAGTGGTATAAGAATACTCAGTAAAATAACTTTTTGTACTTCAGATGAACAGGAGTCTGTCACAAGAAATGAGCATGTGTGAACTCAGTGAACTAAACCACAGTTTCTAACAATTCCATACTTGGTACGAACATATGTACAACTCAAGTGAGAAACTTGTGTGAAATCCATTAATTGGCACTCATTTTTACTCCTTCTTTGGCCGGGGAGGTACGCATGTGCAGTTGAAGTTAAAAACTTGTGTGAAATACATGAAATAGCACACAGTGTTCCAATTGATTATACTGGGATGAAACATGTGTGCAACTCAAGTGGAGAACATGTGTAATATACAAAAAATGATACCCAGGATCCCACCTTATTGTACTCGAGAGGAACATGTGTTCCTCTCAAATGAAAACTAGGGTAAAATACATGAGATAGCACACAGTCTGTACCTGGGAGGAACACAGGTGCATCTTGAGTAAGAGCTTCAAGTGAAACCAGTTTGTTGGTTCTCAGTTGCTCACATTATTGTACTAGTGAGGAACACGTTTGGATCTCAAGTCAAAACTCATGTGGAATCAGTATACTGACACACAGTTACTCGCATTATTGTACACCGGAGGAACACAAGTGCATCTCAGGTTAGAAATTTGTGTGAAACCAGTATATTGACACACAGTGGCTTACATCATTATATTTGGGAGGAACACAAGTACATCTCAAGTTTAAACTTGGTGTGAAACAAGCAAACTGACACACAGTTGTTCACATCATCATACTTGGGAGGAACACAAAGGCCTGTTGAGTTAGAGCCTTGTGTGAAACCAGTATATCAGCACTCAACTTCACACATGCCTGTATTTGGGAGGAACACAGGTGCATCTTGAGTAAGAGCTTCAAGTGTAACCAGTTCATTGATACTCAGTTGCTCACATTATTGTATTAGAGAAGAACACAAATGTATCTTAAGCTATGGTTCTATGTGAAATATGAAAGTTGAAATGCAGTTTAAACTCAAGTATTACTCATAAGGAATATGAGTTTCTCACTAGTTCAAGATGTGTGGTACTGGAAAATTACAAATAGGACTAAAGCCTATAAGAAGCACTATACACATAATGGTGGTTGTAATCTCAGGTGAATATGGAAACATTTTCCAGAGAGGCACCAGAGTAAAAAACTGAGGATACACACAAGTTAGCACATGAGTGGAATCCAGGTTCCACTCAGGTCTTCCTCCATAATTTGTTCATGTTAATAACTTGTGCTGTTCATGTGACAAACATGAGTTTTTAACTTGAGCGAAAACATGAGAGTCTATTGCAGGAATCCTAGGTTTAAGACACAGGTATTGACATGAGAGGGTTACAGAAAAGTGAGCCTACAATTTCCTGGGTGACTCTCGAGCATAAATTCTGGGATTTACACAATAAATAAAATGAGAGGGACACAAGTCTACCCCCACTATTTTTTCATGTTATTAATTGTGCTGTTCATGTGCCAAACATGAGTTTAACTTGAGAGAAAACATGAGTGTCTATCCCAGGAATCATAGGTAGAAGACACATCTATTGACATGGGAGGGCTACAGAAAGGCGAGTCTACAAAATCTTGTGGTGTGCCCGAGTGGAAAACTGAGGTTTTACATGAGTAAGTACACAGGAGAGACTCAAGTCTCTGGCTGTTCTGATCCCTGTAGCTCACTTATTATGCTTCACAGATAGGTAAAACCACGGTTCCCCTAGAAGCTCTAAGCCTCGGGGACCAGAATGCATGAAAAAAATATCTATTAATTTGAAGAATTTATCGAAAGGGAGCCAAAGGCAACCTAGTTGACGCCCATCCATGGCTATTGGTCAGTACTGATGCTATCAGATAAAAATATGACACACAGCAGTTTGCTATAATTCAACATGCTGACATGGCCCTTTTTCTCGGCACCCATGTATAGAGATTCAAGATTCAAGATGGCTTTATTGGATGATGTACAGGTACACTTATGTTAGCACCAGGTTTTCATTCACAATGTTGTAGACAGATTTTATATACGAGTATAGTGTAATGAACATAGAATGTCATTTACACAGAAAAAAATCAAAGTTAGTCGGTTTAACTTAACTTAGTCAAAACGGCCAAATAATCTTAGTGCATATGACTAATGTGTGACTAACAATGTCTAGCTGTCACTAAGGGATCTTAGTCACTTTGACTAGGATCCCTTGGTCACTTTGACTAAGGTATACAGTCAGCCCTCGCTTCCTCGACCCTTTGATTCCTCAGATCCCTCATTACCTCAGACAGAAGATTTGCAACTTACTTGATGTTTTCTATTATATTTGGACTCAAATCCTCGAATATTTTGCTTCCTCAGACAATTTTCCTTGCATTTTCCAAATTCGAGGAAGCAAGGGCTGACTGTATTGGCATAGTGTTGCCTTTACACACCAGGTGGCAGCATGGTTTAAAACAGGATTTTTCTGGTGGCTTCGTACCATAAATTGTTCGATGTATGTCAAAATTATGGTGATTTTCAGGCACTGTATACATTTGAGGCTTCACAATTCAATATAACATCAAGCTTGGCAAAATATATCAAATAGGTTGATGATTTGCTAAATAAACTAGGTAAACAGATAATAACACCCTTTCTGTGAGAGTCTAGATGAGTAAAATATCCACAGATGTATTTGCTTCTTTGATGGAAACCCAGAGTAACTTGACTCAGGGGTTCTTATGAAAATGATGTGAGGCATTTCACATGCTTCCTAAATGATGAGACTGATTTGTGGGATGTGGATCCTACATAGAGCTTACACTCACCATTTGAATTAAACCAAAGAGTAATACATTGCATACTTAGTCAAAACCACCAAGGAATCTTAGTCAAAATCAGGCAAGCCAAGGCAAGTTGGGCACTTTGACTAATGGTTAGTCGTATTTGACTAAGAAAAACTTGGACACTTAGGCACGTGCTATTGACTAGGTATTGTTAGAAAGTTAGCCTTTTTGACTAACATCTGACTAAGATTTTGGATATTATTTTTTTCTGTGTACCGACGGCTCAGTGACTAGCTGACTGTATCTTCCCTCAGTAATTACTCAAGGAGCCCGCTGTAGGATTGCTCCGTGTGTTGTTAATAGTCTAAGGGGCATAGTATCGAAATAAATTTTAATAATATAGTGTAAAATAAGGAGGGAGGGATGTAATGAACATAGAATGTCATTTATCGACGGCTCAGTGGCTGCCACCGGATCGGGGCAGGAGTTGCGGAATCAGGCCACCAGGGGAGCACAGCGATAGTGACATCAGTGTCATGTGACGTCACATCCGGGTCTCCAGACTATAAAACAGCAGGTTCAGTGGATTTGAGAGAATCGCAGTGAGTGACTCATTGGTGGCTGATACGTAGCTGTGGTTCCGGTGTCCGGTAGTAGGCAGCGAGTGTAGTCAAAGAGGGTGGGCGTCTCATAAATAAGCAATAAACGATACAAGCCAGCATAAAAGGATGCAAGCCAAGTGCTATTGTTAGCGTTAAGACTGGCAAAGAAATAAGCACAGAGGTCGTCAGTTGTGAACATTTATTCAGTCATTAAGCCTATTTCTGATTATTACATTGGTGACAGGGGTGTTGCTTCATTTTTGTCGAACCTACCCTAAATCAAAATGGCTATGACCCACTTGGCATAAAATCATTTTTTTTTTAAGTTTTTATTGGTTTCCTCATGGAGTTATTTGGTTGAAAATTGGTTAAAAATGTTTTTTGCCAAGTGGGGAGTGACAGGGAGGAGAGGAAACAGTTAGAAAAGGACCTTGGAGGAGGAAGAAAGGGGGAGCTCGTGGAAATTGTGGACGAGGGTGTGAGTCTAAGAAAAAATCGAGCCAGGGGCCGAGGCCACCGGACCCACCGAAGCAGACGACAAATGGTGGCCAGTTGTTGAAAATGATAAAAGAAGGGCAGATGAAAAGGATGAATTTGCAGAGGGCAGCAGCAGAAGAGGAAGAAGCTGCTAGATATCACGAAGCTCGCCACCCGTTACAGGCGCTGGATATAGGAGCAGTGGAAGCGGCACTCGTGGACTTGGGGCGTTCGGCGGAACCACTGGAGCAACGGCAGGGAAGAGCATAGGGAGGCCAAGAGAGACAACCCTATGGGGTACTGGCAACAAGGAAGGGAAATGGGCCGGGAGCCAGTGGGGATGACACGCTGCATCTAGAGACCCAGACGACTAGCATGGGGGACAATGCCCAGCGTGCCGGGAACCTCCATATCCCATTGGGGCCCAGTGGAGATGGCAGAACCAGGAAACTGGTGGTCATGCCTCTGAAGTATGATGGGTCAGGGGACCTAGAGGAGTTCCTCTCACACTTTGACTTATTTGTCGACGCTGGCACTTTTCTGGGCATAAGTCGGGGTGGCCCGTAGGCTCTTGGCCACAGCCCAGCCTGCTGCTCCAGGGGGATACCAGTTGCTCCATGATGCGCTGATTAACAGATTCCAACCATGCAGTCAAGTTGAATCATATAAGGCTCTCCTATGGACACGAGTTAGGAAGCCAGGAGAGGAGCCACAGACCTTATCAGAAGAGATATTGTGGCTGGTATGCTTAGCTTACCCCAACGCTGATGCTCAGATGGTGAACAGGATGGCCAAAGGTTCGTTGAATGCCTAGACAATACCGAGCTGAGACAATGGATCTATCAAGGGGAAACCCCCACCCTTTTGAAGGCGGTAGAGAGGCGAGCAAGCCGAAGCATACCTCAAGGCGGAGCGCAAAAAGGTTGCAAAAGTCCGGTCCTCGACGCGATCCATGGCTGAGGAGATGTCGGAACTCAAGGGTGCGGATCCACAGGTAGAAAAGAGAAGAAGGGCAATGGCCTGGAAGTAGAGGGTCAATTCTGGGCGGCGTATAAGTCAGGTAGTTGACACCGGGGTAACCAGCAACCTCTTGTCTAAGGTGTGATGGAGAAATAAGGGTTCACCAGGAGAAGTTCAGCTGTCCACATGTGCCTACCATACGGCCGATGGGAAAGGTTGTGACTGAGCTTCGGTGAGGTTCTAGGACGAGGATAGCTTCCTTCGTGATAGCTGACATATCCGCACCGGGGCTACTGGGTGCCGATTTCCTGAGGCAGACGAGGGCAACCGTCAACCGCACAGGAAATGCTGCTGTGGCCGGAGGGTGAGGTGACGAACCCGTGTTGGCTGATTAATGAAGAGACGAGTAGTGGAAGGCCGCACAGAGCGGGTGATCATGGCATGTGTGCTGGAAAATGCCCAACCCCAAGAGAGGGTGGTGGAGGGGATAGACAGGATAGAATCGGACCGGGGTATCTGGATTGGCCGTGCACTGGTCTACCCAAGCAAGGGAAAGGTCCCTCGCTTGGTCCCCCGGCCCGGATCCAGTGACGCTGTACCAGAGAATGCACCTTGTAACAGGGGAAGAGGTAGGGGGTAGGTCGGAGGCTTGTCAAATGGTGAAAGAGGAGCCTGACGTTGGAAATGTAGAGGCCATCGATAGCTCCGTGGTCCAGTCACTACTGGGGGGCACCAAAGTGGCTGCCGATCCCAGCTGGATTGCATTGATAGCAATGGACGAGGATGCAAAGACACAAGACCACCTTCGTGACACACCGGGGGTTGTTCCAGTTCCGAGTCATGCCATTCGGACTGTGCAATGCCCAGGGACCTTTGAGCAGCTGATGGAGATCGTAATGCGTGGCCTGCAGCGGTTGACCTGCCTGGTGTATTTAGACGATATCTTCTTCTCGAGTAGTCTAGAGGAGCACGCCGAGTGGCTGGAGGAGGTTCTGGGTTGGCTCGGGGAAGCTGGTTTGAAAGTTAAGTCGACCAAGTGCTAGTTAGTGTGAGAACAGGTTGATTTCTTGGGGCACCGCATAGACAAGGATGACATCAGAACGGACCCTGGCAAAGTTGCCGCTGTGTGGAATGGCCCGTTGTCACTTCGCTAATGGAGGTGAGATCCTTCTTGGGTCTTTGTGGGTATTATCGCAGTTTTATCCCAGGTTTCGCCACCATTGCACTTCCCCTGTCAGAGCTGACGGAGAAGAACAGACGGTTTCATTGGAACCGATCCTGCACCGAAGCCTTCCAGATCCTGAAGGACAAGTTGACAGCTGCTCCAGTGTTGGCGTACCTGTTGCTGGAGGGACGGTTACTCTTGGATACGGATGCCAGTGACCTGGGGTTGGGGGCGGTCCTTTCTCAGCTTCAGGAAGGTCGGGAAAGGCCCATCGCCTATTTCAGCCGGACGCTTAGCCATTGCGAGCGCAACTACTGTGTGACAAGAAAAGAGCTGCTGGCAGTCATATTCGCGGTCAAGAAGTTCCGGAACTACCTCTTGGGGCGGACCACGCCGCTCTCAAGTGGTTGGGCAGCTTTAAGGAGCCTGAAGGGCAGGTGGCAGGTGGCAGTTATTGGAGACATTCGACCATGTGATCAAACACCAGCCAGGCCGTTATAACCGTAATGCTGATAGCCTCTCCCGTCGGCATGCGGCCAGTGTGGAATGGGGCCCCCAGCGGGTCCCCCTTGTTTGATGACCCTGCTGATTGCAGAGTAGTCACCCGCAGTGAGACCACTAGTGAGAGGGATGAAGAGCAAAGAGGGGAGGTGGAAGGCCCTGATCTTGAACAAGAGGTGCAGCCGACAGTTGGAGGTTGAGAACACTGGCAGGCGGCTCAGAGAGCTCACAAGCATCCTATTTGGTTTGGTTTGGTTGATTTTACGTCCACTAATAGTACTTAAAAGTAAGCATACATTTCTGTGGTTCACGGACATCAATTCCTTTCTTTTCTTTTTGGACAGGTTTTTGAAAGCTGCTTATTTGGTTTGGTTTGGTTGATTTTACGTCCACTAATAGTACTTAAAAGTTAGCAGACATTTCTGTGGTTCGCGGACATCAATTCCTTTCTTTTCTTTTTGGACAGGTTTTTGAAAGCTGCTTGTCCAAACAGCTAGACAGGTATTTAAATGCTGCTTGCCCGACACAGCCGTGACTGAATCTATGAACGACCGAATCTATGAGATAAATGACCGCATCTATGAGGAGGAGTGAGGGGGAAAAACACTTCCGGTGCTTCATTCCCCTACTCTTCTCGAAGGATAGCAAGTGTTCTTTTATTTGCCTGGTCCCATAGGCAGGGCCAGACAAACCACAGCCTTTGATTACTCAGACGTGGTTCACTGAGGGGGAATCCCATGGCAAAAGACAAGCATGCAGGCCCGGGCCCGCGCATGTGGACACCAGCTGCCCACACGCTCACCCCAAGTCAGAAGAAACCCCGAGTTTGTCGCCTTTTACGAATCTGGTATGCCCACTGGTAGAATGGAAGGAGAATTCCTTCGTGGACTCCCAATGAAGTTATTCTGCTCCTCCATGCCCTCACATGAAGGTCCCCACTCCACTGGGGGAAAGTGTCCTATTTACACTGGGACCAGCTAGAGGGGGAAGGAAGCAGTGTAATAACGCAGGGCGACGAAAGTAAGCCCGTAGGTGCTGAAATTGTAACTTACCCTGCTCCCCGGGGCCTCCGACGAGACAGAGGGCTGCAACCACCAGCGGGCCACAGCAGAGCGAGAGAAAGAGAAATAAAGTCTGGGCCTAAGGAGAGATTAGTAGGTACTCGAGCCACTGAAAAGACAGTAGTGGATCGCTAAGAAAGGGACATCTTTGTACAAGACTGGGGTGACAAACTATCCATGCTAAAGTGGGGCTCCACTGGAGCCCTACCAGACCATCATATTGTAATCCCCAAAGGAAGAGGTCTGGCAGACTTACCACCAACCGCTATGAGTGCTCGTGTGAAAGCTATATTTTCTGCGAACAACCGGTGATACGCTGAAGAGCTCCAAAGGCAGGAAGCTGAAGCCACTTGGAGCGCCACCGAGCCACCGGACACGGAGGCCCTCTGGCATGATGGTCGCGAACTACACCGTGACCTACTTTGGGTCACTGACCGTGAATCACGTGACCTCGGCTTGTAGTGGAGTACCGGCGACCAAGACATGAAGAAATCAACTGTTCCCCTTCCCTGTGAGACGTGTGGAAGAGTTTTCTGGAGGACAGACAGCCTTCGCCGCCACATCAGGGCTAAACATGCTGACGAAGGGCCAGGCTGGGTGTGCCTAGATGACGGCTGCAGTTTCCAAGCCAACAAAGATCGGTGGGACAATTTACAGGGCCATCTGAAAGCCATCCACCCCGGGCATGCGCGGCTGGGTCTAAAGGTGACGGGGCGGCCGCTGACGACTGTCATAAAGTATCGCCAAACAACTGCCACGGCAGGAGCCACCGGGTCACCGGCCACCGACCGAGGTGACAATTCAGGAGAAGAGGCTGAGGGCTGGGGTGATGAGGGCCCTGGTGTAGACACGGAAGGCGAGGGGGAGGGGTTAGTGGACTCCTTAGGATCAGCCTCGGCATCCGCAGCCTGACGGCGCAGTTTGAGGTAGGCCACACACCTCACTTCGGAGCGCCTGCTACAGACCCTGGTGGAGGAGGAGTTTGCGGAGGCAGGGGAGGGAGAGAAGGAGCTCAGCTGGTAAAGGCTAGCCCTACACGTAACCCAACCCCAGGAGTTGGCATCCCCCGGCGGTCCCTCAGGGGGACGTTGTAGAGCGTTGTTGCAGTCATCCACCAGTCCAGGACACATAGCCGATCGTCCCTGCGACTGAACTCACCGGCCCGCACATCCAAGAGCGAGGGTGCCCGTAAGAGAAAGGGCAAGGAGTCTAGCACTGCCACTCTGGAACCGTGGAACACTAACCCGCCCCATATTGAACAAGAAGAATCCGAAACTCACAGAAGCAGCTACTGGCCACAGCTCTCAAGCGCAAAACGGGGAAATCGGCCGAGGGAGAGGATGTTACCATCCAAAGCTCGCCACTGTTTGCAGAGGGAGGCGATGCAGACCAAACAGGGGGAGAGACAGACCAAACAGGTGGGAAGAAGTTGGTCACGATGACAACATCCCGCAAACAGGGGGCTCCCTGGAGAAGTTAATCTCCTCCCGGGTGGATGAGGATGCAGACGAGGAGGAAGAACTGGACTGGGAGGAGGACCTAGGAGAGGAGAGCACCCCAGTAGAGCCTATTACTTATCGGCCAGTGACGTTCTCGACGGGGTCAGAGGACGGGGAGTGGGCCCAGAAAAGACCAGAATGAAGAGCTCCCCTGTGGTCACAGAGACCTGCACCATGTCCATGGGTGGCCCGCTGAACCTTACCAGACGAGCTGACCACAACCGAATAAGGGTTGGAGAAGTCCAAGCCCCCAGTGGAGACAGCCACCCCGAGCTTGGAAGAGGGTGACTCGAAAGGTGGAGTAGGAGGACACGATGGTCATGAGGAAAGCCAACATGAAAAAGGGAAAGAGAAGGAGGCGACCAGGCCAGACCAGAGTGAGGGCAGCAAGGATAAAGATAAACCCGCCAGAGGGGGAGTAGTAAAGAGAGAGAAAAGGAGCAGCCCCATAGAAAAGATGGAAGTAAGGATAGAGACCAACACGATAAGATAGGAAAAGAAGATAAGGCAAAGAGAGAGAGCAAAGAGAAGAAGGAGAGAGAGGATAGAGAGAAGCGCGAGCAGCGGGAGAGACGTGAGAGGGAGGATAAGAGAAAAGGGATAGGGAGGAGAGGGAGGAACGCAATAGAAAGAAAAGGGAGGAGAAAGAAAAGAAAGAAGCTTGGGATAAGGAGAGACAAGATCGGGAAGAGAGGAGTGGCGACAGGGGCGAGGTCGCTGGATGGGCGCCTTAGAAACGTATGGCAAGTACAGGTACCGGAGAGACCTGGAAGAGCGGGAAAGATGGAAAGGAGGAATGGGAGAAAGGAGAGGGGAGTGCGGCGAGTGAGTACCAGAAGGAGGAATGATGGAGCCCACTCGGGAGACTGCTGCGACCCCCTGGGGGGACGACCTCTCTTTGTGAGTGACGTGGCGGAAAAGATTCCCTGGAGGCAGGATGAGAATCAGGGCTCGCCCCCTCGCCGGACTTGGGACAGGAGTACATGCTGGTGGGGGGTTGGGCCCACGGATGGACGGAGCTGGTCGGCCCGTCCCAGTGGCAAACATATTATTATGCCACTACAATACAGCAAGGCTACAATACAGCAAGGTCCCCACCACCACCATCGGCACAGCAGTTGGCCGCAGCATTCCAGCAGGCAAGGAGAAGTGGACCGGGAGTGAGTTGGATAACACCTTACCACACACCAGCCAGCAGGGACACTATGTCATGCCTCCCACCCAGTATCCTGGTTAGTCACTGCCATATCTTAGCCATCCGGGGAGCCAGACCCTCCAACAGGTACCACGAACCGGCCAGGCCATGCAAGCTAATAGGCCTCCCTGGACAGTGTCGGGCACCTACCAGCCAGTGATACCTGAGCCGCAGCCTAGCACGTCCTCAGACCTGGAGGTGCAAGAGAGGAAGAGAGGGTCACTGACCAGAGGGCCAACAAGCAAGACAGTCCCATGAGGAGGGCAAGAGGAAGCCGCCGATTCACCCACAGCGCCCTTCCAGAGCCAGTTATCTTTGGAAACATTGTACATAGTCCACAGTTAAAGAATCATGTAAATGCTAAGTTAATATGTAAAGATGGGACCCCTTTGTTTGGGTACTGGTACCCTAAGTCTAAAAGACCTTTTGGTATTGTTATATTAAATAAACAGTATCGTTAAAAGTTGGGCGGTCAGTGTAGTTAGCTGACTGTATCTTCCCTCACCCAGTGGGCACAGAACCACTGATTAGTAGTTTAATTTGTGCTTCAAGAGGGTGCAGCCCTTTTTCATCCATTCAGGCAGAACTCGCTATTCAACTAAATCCAGCTGCAAATGCAGCCCTTGATAACATGTGACAGTTGTAGCCCTGAATAGGAGCTTCAGCTGCAGGGCTATGACAGCAGGGCATATAAAGAGCTTGTAAACAATAGTCTTTTGAATGGATAAATAGCCCTGCAAATTAAGTTATTAGTCAGTGCACTGCTATAGGTTTATAAGGGCTTCTTTTGATGTTCTTAATAAGTGCATCTTAGCACGTGTAAATGAAGGTCTACAGACATAGAGCTTATTAGTAGCTGATTAATGAGTGTTTTTGTAATTTGGCCAATTAGGCCTGCAAATAGAGTGCTTATTACTCGGTTTGATGACTGCACTTAATCTGCAGTGCCTAATTCACTTGATGTAAATGATCTTAACCCATTAGTCTATTATAAACCCCTGGGAAACTATTAGAAAAAATTGTTTGTAAAAGGCTGCAAGCATATATGAAAGACTGTAATTTACTTTGCCCATACCAGCATGGTTATAGGTCAGAGCACTCAACCCAAACTGCAATCACTGAGCACCTCCACACTATTATGAGTTATATCATTAACAATAAGTTGGCTTATTGCTTATATTTAGATTATAAGAAAGCTTTTGATACAGTTTGCCATAAGAGAGTTTCTTCAAAATTACAAGCTTTAGGTTTAGACGACCAGACTTGCAAATTCTTCAAAAATAACCTAACTAACAGAAAACAATGTACCTTAGCAAATAATACTACTTCCTTACTACAATTAATCACATATGGGGTGTCTCAGGGTTCAGTTTTGGGTCCTGTTCTTTTCTCTGTATAATGAATTCATTAGCAAAATGTGAAAATTTTGATATAACACTGTACGCTGATGATGCTGTTGTGGTAACTGATACCCCACAATTGATGAGAACAGCCATACACAGTATTAGTAAATGGTGTCAATAATTCCCTTACAGTTAATGGAAAAAAGACAAAGTGGATGTTGTTCAATAATGTCCATGATGACAATAGTGTCTTTACTCTAAATGGCATTGTGCTAGAAAGAGTTTTTTCTTTCCTGTATCTTGGAGTTGTTTTAGACCCAGAGTTAAAATTTTATCTGATGGGAATCCACCGCCCCCTTTTTCGGGATCGTGAGTGAATCCACTGCCACTGCTCTCGACAGTCAGGCTGCAGTTGGTATCCATTTCATGGGGAAGTGCCCCCCCGGGAGGGTAGGTCATAAAGATACATTTTTTTTACCTTATAATACACTTTGTTCCAATACCTACATGGGCTTTTGAGATGAACCTTATCTTATCATCAGATCCATGGGCCTTTTGCCCCATCACTTTGGGCCTTTTACCCCAGCCTTTCAACCTATGGGGCAAGATGCCCCACTTTTTGTAAGGCATTCTATTGGAATATTCCATAAGGCTAGGCTGACAACCTATTTCAAAAGTATATGATACATTGTTCCATCTCTTGATTGATGTGAAAAATATGCATTAATTAGGGATTATTCTCTTAGAACTAGCTCAGTTATGTGCTATTAGGGTATTTTAGCTTATCCTACCCTATCACCCCTTGGACTTCGATATGAATTTTCGAAAATGCTACTTTAGGTGATTTAGGATGTCCAAATCTCAGCAGTAGTTCATGAATATTAACTTTAGCTTCTTTTTTAATGACAAGAATCTAAATGGAGCATTTATTCCAATTATGATCCTCTTTATTGTGCATGTGGGCCTTTTATCCCAAAGGTTGTGGGCCATTTACCCCAGCTGTGGGCCTTTTACCCCAGCATCCACTTTTTCATAAATGATTTACTGTAACAATCTATGGGGGCAGAGCTGACAAGCTTTTGCGAATGAAGAAAATATCATTTGATTAATGAAAAAAGTATTCTGGAAGCAGCCATGAATTTCTTATGACATATTTGTAAATTAAAGGGGGGCTAGCACCACAGATTAACAACATGGGTACTAAATCAAACAGCGATCATAAAATCGTGGGAACTAGCGGAAAAATCACGACGCCCTGATTGTTCAAGGGTTGGGCACATGACTTTTTAATGCAGGCATGCATTACCATGCCAGGGCCCCTTTAAGGGCGTCTTACCCCACCCTACCCTAGGTGATGTCACAGCAGTATTCTGCCCCAGTAAACCTAGGACAGTTAAATAGTCCCAACTAAAAACAGTGTTTTGCTTGGTATAATCAGTACCAGGGGACCTTATTTTTATCGCAAATTAATAATGTTTGTACCAGAAGAAAGGTAATAATTTGGGGGGGAAAAGTTGCAAAAAATTTTTGGTCACCATGGAAACCTATTGTGTCAGAGAGGGATCTAAGGTCACATTTGTGACCTGTCAGGGGCACCTGTATCATTTAATTTATTCAATGTGGTGGTTTCCATGGCAACTGGTGCAAAAAACGGATCTGACTCCGTTATGGTTGACCATGCTAAAAAAATCAAGACTTCAGCTTTAATTTAACCCTTTATTTATGAATGCCATCAAATTAGAACCTGATTGACGCCAGTTTTATGGTGGAAGATGGGGAGAAAATCAGAACGTCCTTGGCCCTATTAATGCCGTGACACCTAGTGGGGGGGGGGTCGGGATCATTTTTGTCATAGGGTCGATTCAGGTAAAGCGAACCATAGGTAAAGCGAACCATTTGGAACATTTTGAATCATACAAGCGACAGACTTGCATAGGTGATATTTCCTTTGTATAGATTTAGTCATTTCTGTCATGACTTATCTATAAAAGTCCAAATTTGTATCTTGAGTCATATTTTTACCTGTATAATGTCATGCTGAAGTGAACAACATGATGAAAAAGCACTTTTTCTTGCTGCCGACTTTTGGGGGGCTAAATTCATAAAAGTGCTAAAAATCTTTCAAAACACAAAGATTTTTTAGTAAAATGAATATGTGAAATTGATAAAGTAATGGATACTAAAAAATAGCTTGATAAAATGGAAAATTATTCTTATAAATTCAAAAGAATGGAAACATTTTGTCTGGTCCACTTAATCTCAATTTTAAGGTAAAGCGAACCAGTATATTCAGATAAAGCAAACCAGTCCTAATATAGGGCTGTTGTCAATATCAGAAGGCCAATTTTTTTTCTCAAATTGTAAATGAAAACACTCACTTTAGTCACGTAATTAATAATGTAACTTTTCAATATCATGAAGTGATATCAGAATTGGTTAAATCTATTTTTATACATTGGTGAATAAAAAGGGTTAGGGATTTCTTCATTTTAGGCTAAAATAGTGATTTATCTAAAACATATTTTGAGGAAATCAAGCATCCATTTTTGGATCACACATTAAAAGCTTTTACAGCATCAAATTGATTCCTGTTATGTCACAGATAGTTTTCCTAGTCATAAATTCATGATTCATGATCCTTTTTGTTTTTTAAGTTTTGGCATATCAGCATCATATGGTATAAATTCATGTTGGTTCCCTTTATAAAAATAATTGGTTCACTATACCTAAATATTCAGATAAAGCGAACCACTTCTTAGATTCGATTCAATGTGAGCTGAGAACCACATGCATTATAAAACTAATCATTGGTGCATCAGATACCTATACAGCACTAGCATATTCCTAATACTAAGAGAATTAGCTAGGTGGCTTATGTAGTCGGGGGCTAGATGAACATTTGCCCTCTTTGTATAGTTTACTTTGGTGGTCTCTTCCTCATAAACTACTTGTAGCTATTTTCTAAAATTTATATCTATGTATAGCAAATACTTTCAACTTTAACTAGATAAGCTTAGGTTAAACCAAATAGTTCAAATACATTAAAAATAAAACTTTAAGATTTAAATAAGAGATCATGTGTCACCCAGATTCAGTACACCCAGGCCATTGTCTCCCTATCAAGCTAATCCACTCCCCTAACACCTGAAACAATAGGCAGGTACTTAGAGTGATTAAGCTTAGATAAATGGCAGGGGGCAGCTTGTCACCCCTATCAGTATTATCAGTGACCATTGTTCTGTGGTGGATGATAGTGAAGATAAGAGATTACCCATAAATCCCTAAGAGAATCCAAGATGGCATCGGGGGCTAAAAACAAAAATGGCGACCTCTATACAGGGATAACTATGTGCCCTATATAGCCTTAGTTAATTTACAGGAATAGATCTAATCATATTTGAAAAATCAATCTTACTGGGCAGAATATGTGATAGCAGTCATGTTAGCAGCCTCTCCCTCTATGTGTCTAAGATTTATTTTGACACTGACATTGCGCAGATAAATTAAATACAGTGTTTTGTCAGTCTCAAAAATGGCTTCCCTAGAGTCCCATAATGAGCCACACCAAAGTTAACTTTACACAAAAATATGGCAAACTAAAATTATTGGAGCTTTAATGCTGAATAGACTAGGATTTTATGCATTTGATTCGTTTTCAGAGACTCGAAGAGACTCACGATTTATTTTAGAAAAATATCTGTGAACATAGGCCTACTCCCATTGACATTGCATTACACGAAGCATCCCGTCCGTGAACGGTTGGGCGACAATGTGGGATTTGGCCTAGTTCTGACGACAACCACTAGGACAGGCTGTAATTGGTATCACCTCCTCTTTCCCTTACTGTTAGGCATCGCCAAACGCAGTGGGGCCGTTGTTCAGCTTTCTGTGCATCCAGGATCCACAAGGAATAGTGTACCCAGGATACACAAGGAATTGACCAATCAGGAGGAAGCACCTGCTCAGCAGATACATCTGCTACTTTCAAGATGGTGGATGTCTTGGCCACTCAGTTCAGCTTATTTTATCACAGATATCTGCTAGTTTATAATAGATGAAGTACAATTAAAAGCAGCAACATCATGTTTGAGCTTATATAAATTCTAGAATGCAGTTTCATTGGAAAGTCAGAAAAATTATACTATGATTTACTCTCTAAGCATCAACAGGGGGGTGGTGGGTTTGAGGGGGGGCGTAAAATTTTCAGACCCCTCTCGAGGGGGGGCTAAAAAGAATTTGACCCCTATTGAGGGGGGGGCTAAAGAAATTCACCCTCTTTTTAGCATAAAAGCCCGCGCACTACTATAGATTAAAGAGGGGCACGAAAACTCTCTGGAGCAGGGGGCGGCGCAAAAAATTTTGACTGCCGTCAAGGGGGGCGTAAAAAGATTTCGTGCGTCCGCGCGAAAACCCACCACCCCCCCGTTTATAAATAATGACCACTCCCTTAGGGAGTGATCATTTTTTAACAACAGGCGTGGGGGCTGGTGGGTTTGCACGCAGATGCGTGAAAAAAATTTAGACCCCCCCCTCTCAAGGGGGTAAATTTTTTTCAATCCACCCATAAGGGACCAAAATCGCATGCAAACGTCCCCTTTTAGCCTATAGTAACGGGTGGGGTTTTCCACTAAAAACAGGTGAAATTATTTTGACCCCCCTCCATCAGAGGTGTTGAAAAAATTCTGACCCCCCCTGGTCAAGGGGTTGAAAAAATTCTGACCCCCCTCAAACCCACCACCCCCCCCCTTGTTGTTAAAAAATGATCACTCCCTTAGACCCCTGCAGGCCTAGGCCTACTCAGGATCCACAAGGACTCCCGAGGAAATTTTTCTGTCCCCCCTCGGAGGGGTCCTAAGATCTAGGGTCTGAACTTTTTTTTATCCCCGCCTAAGAGGGGTCTGAAAATTTTCTGTCCCCCCAAACCCACCAACCCCCCCTCTGTTGTTAAAAAAATGACCACTCCCTAACCCCCCTTTAAATGTAAAAAAATGTTTTCAAAAACGTTTTTCAATGTTCTATGAAACATTTGTTTTAGGTTGAAAAAATGTAGGCCTAATTCTAACTAATTTTTGCACCTCTCTTTGATCTATAGTAATGCACTGGCTTTTTTGCTAAAATGAGGGGTCAACATTTTTTAGCCCCCCCCACACAACCCCACCTGTTGATAAATAAAGACCACTCACTTAGGTTTGGGTAAAAAACGTTTCCAAATAATTTTTTTCTTACTTAAAAAAAAAAGAATTTCACACCCCTCCTCAGGGGGGCAGTCACGTAGACCCCTCTTGAGGGTGTGTGTAAAAAAATCAACCTTCTTTTCAGCCAAAAAGCCAGCGCATTTCTATAGATTAAAGAGGGGCGTGAAAAATCTCCCTGCCCTCTGGCTTAGGGGGGCCCAAAAAATTTTGACCGCTGTTGAGGGGGGCGTAAACAATTTTCGTGCCCTCGCGAGAACCCACCACCCCCCCTTGTTGATAAATAATGACCTATCCCTAAGGCGGGTAGGACTTGGTGTGCTAGAACCCCTTTAAAACTTGACAAAAACAAAGGAACCCAACAAAAAGCATTCTTTTTACATTAAGATGTTTTTACATCAAGATGTTTTTATACCAGTTGGGTAGACTCCTTCTGTATCCAGGATCCACAAAAGACTGCTTCTGTATCCAGGATCCACAATAGACTCCTTCTGTATCCAGGATCCACAGTAGACTGCTTCTGTATCCAGGATCCACAATGTACTCTTTCCGTATCCAGGATCCACAATAGACTCCTTCTGTATCCAGGATCCACAATAGACTGCTTCTGTATCCAGGATTCACAATAGATTGCTTCTGTATCCAGGATCCACAATAGACTGCTTCTGTATCCAGGATCCACAATAGACTGCTTCTGTATCCAAGATACACAATAGATTATTTCTGTATCCAGGATCCACAATAGACTGCTTCTGTATCCAGGATACACAATCTAGACTGCTTCTGTATCCAGGATCCACAAGGAGCTCCTTCTGTATCCAGGATCCACACGACACTCAGACCCAGGTCTCCGGGTGTGATGGCGGAGTCTGGATGGCAGGTGGCAGCACCTGCCTCCGGGTTCGTATCCGTTACACCAGGGGGCCTTCCACTCGTCCGTCACACGTCATGTGACGGGTCTGAGTTTCGTAGGCTTTTCCCCTATATAAGGGCAGTTCCTACAGTAGTTCTCCAGTAGTGGTCCTACCACTGCTCAGCACACTTCTACTGTTATCTACGGGTAACCGAATGCCATCCGGCATGTAGTCTCTATAGGCTGTGATCGTATGTATCAGCACATTGACCTACATTCCTTTAGATTTGGCTCATTAATAAAATAGTAGGCTATTGTTTATGTTTTCCAGTGTACAGATTGCAAAATATATGTGTAATTTCACAATCTCACATGATTTTTATTGACTAATCACACTGTATTAACTAAAACACATGACTTCAAAAATAGACATGATTAAAGTCAATTCTTCTATAAATAATGAGATAGGAAAATAAGGGATTCTGACAAAGGGTAGCTGCAAGTCCCAGTCCGTCTGGTTCTCGTCCACCGTCATGGCGAGCATGGCCTCTACGGTGCGGTTACACCTCTCCACCAGCCCGTCTTACTTCGGATTGTAGGGACAAGTACGCGTCTGTGCCACCCCCAGGAGACGGTGCACCTCCCGGAACATCTGGGCCTGGAAATTTCTTCCCTGATCGGTATGAATCGTCCCGGGTGGCCCCAGTCTGCAGATCACCTCCGTCACGAATGCCCGGGCGACCGTTTCCGCCTCCTGATCTGGCAAGGGAATGGCCTCCGCCCACTTCGTGAAGTAGTCCATTACAATGAGGATATGCCGATTCTTCCCTCCCCGTCCTCGGCAACGGGCCCATCAGGTCCATAGCCATTCTTTCCAGCGTCAACGCCACCGGCACATGTCTCATCATGGACCGGGGGGGGGGGTGCACTGCCCCCTTTCTGCTTAAGCACTGCGGACAGGTCTCTAACCATTGTATCAGGTCTCTTCTATAGCTGGGCCAGTAATAGGTCTGCTGCAAGCGTCATAGGCTGCGGGCCCTCCCGAAGTGGCTGCTCAGGGGTGCCCCATGCACTTCCGCCAACACCTCCGGCACACTTCCTTCCAGGACCACTATCTGCCCAAACGTTCGGCCTCCCGGTTCCCACCAGACACAGGTAAGCACCCCTCCCTCCAGTCTCAGCCGTGGCACTTGTACCGCCAGCGCCTTCACCGCATATGGTTCTCCGGCCAAATCGACCGCTGTGGGACCCGCGTTCTCAGCTACCCACCGCCTGACCCTTCCCAGGACGTCGTCCTGTTCTTGCACTGCCGCCCAGTGTTCCATGGAGGACAAGTTAGGATCCTCCTCCGAATCATCCCCCTTCGCCGCTTGGGACCTCCTGCTGACCCTGTCAGCCTCCTTGTCCGCGGCCGCCTCCCTCCGCGTTACTGCCCTACATTCACCCGGTTGGTCGTATAGGGGAGAGCCCCCCTCCCCCTCCATGCCCCACTGCGCGCACGGTCGTCTGGACAACCCATCTGCGTCTTTGCCTGGGCGGTGCTCGATCACGTGATCGAACGTCTCTAGGAGTTGCAACCAACGGGCCACTTGCCCTTCCGGTTCCCGGAAACTCGCTAGCCACTTAAGAGCCACATGGTCCGTGCGTATCCGAACCGGGTGCCTGATCAGGTAATGCCTAAACTTTTTCACAGCAAATACCACCGCAACAGCTGAGCGTCCTGCTAGCGTAGGCCAAGGGTCGTTCCAGCCCGTCTTGCATTTGCGAGAGGACGGCACCCAACCCTAGATTACTGGCGTCCGTGTCCAGCAGGAGGCGTCCTTCCGCCATCGGGTATGCTAACACTGGAGCCTCACTCAGCTTCACCTTCAGGCAGTGGAAGGCCTCTGCACAGGACCTGTCCCAGTGGAACCTCTTGTTCTTCTCGGTCAATTCCGACAGGGGCCGTGCTATGGCTGCAAATCCGGGCACGAAGCTGCGATAGTAACCACACAGCCCCAGAAAGGATCGTATATCCGTCACCGAGACCGGGGTTGGCCAATCCCTGACAGCCGCTCTGCGAGAGACTGGGACCCCTCGTGCGGCCCTTCCTCCGTCACCATACGGCACTGCGCCCCCCAGGGCATTTCCTCCTCTACGGCCTCGGCCACAGCCACGTGCATCTCCTTTTACAGGATCACCGGATCAGGGCCCGGATTACAGACCAGGACCGGCACCTCCCCCCCTTCGGGCGTCACCAATGATCTGCTTATGCGAATACCCCTCGCCATCTCCACTCTCTCCACTCCCTCCACCATCATGTGTGTCTGCCTGGCTGATTCCGGCATCCGAGCCCGTATGACCTTCTCCGTGCAGCCTCTCACCCACTCTGTCCGCGAGCTTTCTAACCGGCAGGGCTGAGTCTACCCCTCCTCTTCCGGCCACACCAGCCTTTCCGCGGCCATGTCAATTGTCGCCCGTGTTTGCCGCAGAAAGTCTGCCCCCAGCAGGCCAGGGGTGGATATGATGTAGTCTTCATGCGGCCCCCACATTGTAGTTCGGTCGTCACCCGCCCCTCCACTGGTAGTGGCTTACCGTCCGCTGTATGGAATGCCAACGTGACCGGTCACAGGTCCCCAGGGGACCCCTCTGCCTTCCACTATGCTGTGGAGAGCAGGTTGCTGGTGGCCCCCGTATCCACCACTAAGTGGATGTCTTTACCCCACAGCTTCCCTCCGACCTCCAGGCCGTTCCCTTTCTTCTCTTTCCGACCCAGCCATTCTCTCATCATTTCCACTCCATGGGTCTCCTCCCGGCTGGAAGAGGGGACCCCGTCTAGTTTTCCGAGGCGTTCTTTGCCGCCTCCCTCTTCTTAGCGGCCTCGACACGTTTCTTCCAGGCGGGGCAGTCGTGCTTGAAGTGATCTGGAGACCCGCACTCAAAGCAGCCCCATCCCTTAACTACCCCCTCTCCATCCTTAGTTGCCGTGGCCGACCGGGAAAGAGTCTCCTTCATTTGGGTGACCACCACCCGCAGCTCTCCCATCTCTTCCGCCATTGACTTTGTGGTGGACCTGACCTTTATCGCCTTTGCCCTTTCCTCCTTAAGGTAAGTTTCTGCTCGTATACCCCTCTCTACCGCCCGTAGGAGGGTAGGGTTCTCGCCCTGGTATATCCACTGTCGGACCTCCGTGTCCTCCAGGCATTCGACAAACCTATCCTTGGCCATGCCGTCCACCATCTGGGCGTCCGCATTAGGGTAGGACAGACGCACCAGGCGTAAGATCTCCTCAGAGAGGGTTTGCAGTTCCTCCCCTGGCTTCTGCACCCTGGTGCGGAGCAGGGCCTTATACGATTCCACCTGGCTTTTCGGCTGGAATCTATTAACTAGCGCGTCCCGCAGCTTCTTGTATCCCGACAGGCTAATGCCTAGGAACGTTCCAGACTCTCTCTCCGTCCAGCCGTTGGCCATGACACAAAGGTCAAAGTGTGACAAAAACTCCTCCAGGTTGCTCGACCTGTCATATTTGCCCGGCATGACAATTGGCTTCGGCGTGGCCCCATCCCCCCCAGGCCCCGGCTTGCTAGAGCGTCCCCCGCAACCTTGTGCTATCGTGCCCTGCGTCTGATTTATCCCTAGGGGTGTGGAGGTCCTGGCCCCATTTCCGCTCTCCGTCCTAGAGCTACCCCTCGGGCTGCCCTGCTGCAGCCATTCCATAAATGGGTCCGCCGCTTCTCTTATAGCCGCTCCCTGGCTTTCTCCGACCTCCCCGTGGACTCTGACAGGGCCCCAGTCTTGCGCGAGATTCTCTCGTCCTTCCCTCCAGTGGCCCTCCCTTGCCTTATTGTTCTCTGCGCCACAGAACCCCGAGCCACCGAAACGGCCCCCGACCGGTCCACCGAACCGGCCACTGAGCTTACCACCGAACTCGGTCGGGTTCACTTCCCTCTCTTCTTTTGCCGCTGCACCAGGAGGCACCTGGTGACCAGCCACATCTCTTGCTATACCCCTTTCTACCACGGGGCCTTTCCTCTCTACCCTCTCATCAACTCGATCATCCACCGACCATTTCCTGTCGTCTGTTCCGGCGGTTTTGGTGGCCATGGCCGCCGACCCTCTCATTTTAACTGAGACTTCCTTGTCAACAACCTGAATAAGCTCACCCCGCCTGCCTGCCCCCAATTTCTCCTCTAGGGCCTTCCTTTCCTCTTCCAATTCGCTGGCTGCCATGTTTTCTGTTTGCTCTGGTTCGCGCGGATTCGTTAATGTAAACAACCACCGCTGTTACCAATGTAATAACCAGAGTCGACAACTTGTATAAAGAACTGAATATAAAGTTACAGCCGTTGTTGTTGTTTTATTTCTTAGTGACCTTAGGGACTAACAGGCACTTGTCATCAGTTACTTGCTTCTACTGATACCGGTACTTATACTTGCTTAGAGACGCCACTCTGTTCACGGACTAGAGACTAGCCACCAAACTCCGATAGGAAGGCTTACACGTAGGCCACCTGAGTGTCTGATCACGTCTGACTAGAAAACCACCGAACACGGCGTTTTATAGTCCTGGCCGCCAAGGGTGACATCACAAGGCTGTGACGTCACCGCCGACGGGCCCCCTAGTGGCCACTGTGCGAACCCACCGCCCGGACTCGGTGGCTACCACTGAGCCGCCGACCGATGTTTATTACAATACCCCTAAACTAAAGAATACAGACTAAACAAAGGTTGGTAGGGGTGCCTAAACTTCCAGTCCACCTCCCTGACTATGACATAAAAGTTGTCTTAGTGTAGATTTGTGAGATTGATGTGGGAAAGAAGGTCGCTGCATGGGCTAAACTGACTTTGGGAAGTGGCACCGAAAGTAAAGTTGCAGTACGGAAGACGTCAACCAATGAAAACAAGCCTACGCTCGTTCGTGGCGGGTTGGTGTTCTCTTGGTGAATATTTCTATGTTGTGCATTGAATGGACAAGAATTGGTTAACAAAAATATCCACCATCTTGGACAGCAGCAGATGCATCTGCTAAGGGAGCATTCATTATTTATGGCAGGGGGGATGACCAAATGAAGGGGGGGGGGGGTCATTTTTTTTGGAGGTATTCAAAGGGGGGGGTCATTTTTTTTCATCCTATTCTTCGAGGGGGGTCGCTTTTTTTCAACCTATTCTTCGAGGGGGGGGTCATTTTTTTTCAACCCATTCCCAAGGGCCAGGTAGTTTCCTGTTGGGGAGTCTTTGCCAATGTGATGCAAATTTTATGACAAAGGAATAAAAGTTTTCGCAACACGTCGCGAATTTTAACTATTTGTTTTTCAGTAATAATTCTAGATATAATTCTGCCCAACATTTTGTTACCAGCTACCTCTAATTCATATCCATTTGATTATGTTATATGATCGGAGTCTTACTCCTTTGTGTGTCAAAGGGCGGTTAGCATGGATAAGATGTACCGGTACCTGTGTTACCAACTCACATGACCACTCCTTGACCAATTGGGGCATCAGAATTTTTTCGCTGGTTCCTACAGATTTGTGAAAGATCTTTTGGCTGGTACCCATATTAAAATTTGACATGATAAGCCCCCTTTAAAACATGGATGAGGCCAGTCACTACCACTATGGTATATGTATACAGTTTTCCCTGGGGTGTAACACTGTTCAGCTCTTGAGATTGAAGTATTTGGCCCAATTTGTGACACAATGTTCCTTATTCTTTTGCTCACCCTGCTAATTGTTTCAAAAGATGTCATCATGAAAATAAGTACTTTCCTTTAAAGGGGTACTGAGAAGGGTATGGTACACCACAAACAGCACTTTGTGGTGCTACACCATACACCTCACGAGAGTGAACAGGGCACCAACAAAGTTGTCAGTAGTAAAAAATGTTACATGCTAAAATCACCGCAACTCGCAATCAGATCTTTCCAGATTTAACTCTTGTTTTCACCCATTGATGAAATCAACCCTGACAAGAATTATGTCTATAACACCCTTCAAATTGATATAAAAACTGAGATTACAATGAAATCTAAAGAGAAAGACAAGCTACAAAAGTTTATTTCTGTACCATATACAAATTTTTTGAAAAAGAAACCAGAACCAAGTCCGTCAATCAGAACAATTTTTCCATTGGTCAGGAGTAGGTCACATGGAATATTTTACTAGACATACCTATTTTAGCTGCATCAGTAGTAGCCCATGCTAGCCGGCCCTTAAAGGGGGGCTAGCACGGGAAAAAACAATATGGGAACCTGCTCAAAGATTGTTCACAAATTCACAGAAACCAGCTAAAAAAATGTGACGCTCTGATTTGTCAAGGGGTAGTCACGTGACCTGCTAACGCAGGTACGTCTTATCCATGCTAGCCTTCAAATTGATATTTTACCTAGAGGTAAATCAATCAACAGCAGTGTATTCACAATTTGACTGCTCAAAAGATGACACATAACTGAAATGGTTCAAAAGCTGCTGATGTCACCTTGTACAATGAATGGACCTGATGTAGCCTCTGTTGAACGTAGTTAAATGTGGTGGGAGTCATTTTCTTTCAACTTATTCTGAGGGGGGGGGTCATTTTTTTTCAACCCATTCCTAAGGGGGGGTCATTTTTTTCAACCCATTCCAAAAGGGGGGGTCATTTTTTTTCAACCCATTCTGAAGGGGGGTCAGTTTTTTCTGACATATTCATTCTGACAGATTGTCGTCCCCCCCTGCCATAAATAATGAACGCTCCCTAAGCAGGTGCTGGCTTCTGATTGGTCAGTCCATTGTGGATCCTGGAACCACTATATGCTCCCTAAAATTGTAACATTATTAGGGAGCGTTCATTATTTATGGCAGGGGGGACGACAATCTGTCAGAATGAGTACGTCAGAAAAAACTGACCCCCCCTTCGGAATGGGTTGAAAAAAAATGACCCCCCCCTTTCGGAATGGGTTGAAAAATAATGACCCCCCCCTTAGGAATGGGTTGAAAAAAAATGACCCCCCCCCCTCAGAATAAATTGAAAGAAAATGACTCCCACCACATTTAACTACGTTCAACAGAGGCTACATCAGGTCCATTCATTATACAAGGTGATATTAGCAGCTTTAGAACCATTTCAGTTATGTGTCATCTTTTGAGCAGTCAAATTGTGAATACACTGCTGTTGATTGATTTACCTCTAGGTAAAATATCAATTTGAAGGCTAGCATGGATAAGACATATGTGCGTGCGCATTTTTTTAGCTGGTTTCTGTGAATTTGTGAACGATCTTTGAGCAGGTACCCATATTGTTTTTTCCCGTGCTAGCCCCCCTTTAAGGGGCGGCTAGCATGGGCTACTACTGATGCAGCTAAAATAGGTATGTCTTAGTAAAATATTCCATGTGACCTACTCCTGACCAATGGAAAAATTGTTCTGATTGAGGGACTTGGTTCTGGTTTCTTTTTCAAAAACTTTATATACGGTACAGAAATAAACTTTTGTAGCTTGTCTTTCTCTTTAGATTTCATTGTAATCTCAGTTTTTATATCAATTTGAAGGGTGTTATAGACATAATTCTTGTCAGGGTTGATTTCATCAATGGGTGAAAACAAGAGTTAAATCTGGAAAGATCTGATTGCGAGTTGCGGTGATTTTAGCATGTAACATTTTTTACTACTGACAACTTTGTTGGTGCCCTGTTCACTCTCGTGAGGTGTATGGTGTAGCACCACAAAGTGTTGTTTGTGGTGTACCATACCCTTCCCAGTACCCTTTTAAAGGAAAGTACTTATTATCATTATGACATCTTTTGAAACAATTAGCAGGGTGAGCAAAAGAATAAGGAACATTGTGTCACAAATTGGGCCAAATACTTCAATCTCAAGAGCTGAACAGTGTTACACCCCAGGGAAAACTGTATACATATACCATAGTGGTAGTGACTGGCCTCATCCATGTTTTAAAGGGGGCTTATCATGTCAAATTTTAATATGGGTACCAGCCAAAAGATCTTTCACAAATCTGTAGGAACCAGCAGAAAAATTCCGATGCCCCGATTGGTCAAGGAGTGGTCATGTGAGTTGGTAACACAGGTACCGTTACATCTTATCCATGCTAACCGCCCTTTGACACACAAAGGAGTAAGACTCTGATCATATAACATAATCAAAAGGATATGAATTATAGGTAGCTGGTAACAAAATGTTGGGCAGAATTATATCTAGAATTATTACTGAAAACCAAATAGTTAAAAATGCGACGCGTCGCAAAATTTTTTGTTCCTTTGTCATAAAATTTGCATCACATTGGCATATACCTCCCAACAGGAAACTACCTGGCCCTTGGGAATGGGTTAAAAAAATGACCCCCCCCCCTCTAAGAATAGGTTGAAAAAAAGCGACCCCCCCCTCTAAGAATAGGTTGAAAATAAATGACCCCCCCCTTTGAATACCTCCAAAAAAAAATGACCCCCCCCCTTCATTTGGTCATCCCCGCCCTGCCATAAATAATGAACGCTCCCTTAGTAGGGCCCTAGACAGGGGGGTCCCATGTCCATTGTCGATTCTAAGAAATAGTTCTTGTCCCTTGTCTCTCAACCCTATGTCAATTGTCAATTTTAAGAAGTGGCCTTGTCCCTTGTCTCTAAGCCCATGTCCCTTGTCGATTTTAAGAAAGGTGCCTTGTCCCTTGTCTCTCAACCCTGTGTCCCTTGTCGATTTTAAGAAGTGGCCTTGTCCCCTTGTCGATTTTACCCGTCTGGGGCCCTCTTAGTCACCTTTTCTCTGAATCTTCAAAGAACCTGGCATGTGGGCAGACGTAGTGTCTAGTGAGAGATAAAAGTTAGCAACCTAACGCACCCCTCATCAGGCTCATGACCTACTTTTGAGGGTGGTCCCCCGTCATTTACCATTTAGCTTTTAGCTGTATCCTGGATCCACTGAAAGCTGAACAACGGCCCCACTGCTCCCCAAACAGGCCAATGAAGAAGCAGACACCCCTGCAGCAGAAAAGTTACGTCGACTCTTTCCCGCCACGCACGTGGCGCCACCGTGACGTATGACCTTTGGCTTGTTCCTGGTCCGTCATGTCTGATATGTGTCACTGTACGGGACAAGAACACAAAACGTGTCCGTAACAAGCGAATGGTTGACCGCGCCAATTTCGTGTTCTCTGTATGCCCGCATCTGTCATTGGTCTAGGCCAGTCACGTGGACCGCAATGTGACCAATCACCGTCTCGGTAACCAGAGACTTTCCTTTGCCGCCATCTTCCCTCGTGCTACAGGCGAGAAACTTGAAGATCGTCACGAATTTGTCGGTAAGAAAACCTATATGTTGTGTTTTATACTCCTCAGATCTAACATGACAAAAGTGTCCATAAATAGTGTTTCTTATTACAGTATCTGTGAAGCTAGTGTGTCATTCGCGCACTTGTTCCCTCCTAATCGCGATTCAGTTGACGGCTTTGCACAGACCCCAGTTTTCTGAAACACGCAGTGCTTTGCCGGAAAAATCCCCCGCACAGGGAAGGGAAATAACCTCTACAACGTGACTTTCCAGTCTGCTCTTGTGCTATCGACAACATCAAGGACCCGCTTGGATCTGGACAGTTCGTTCTGTATGATTAAAGGTCCAGCATAGATTTTTAAAGGTTAAAAAAGGAGGGCATTTTTGTTATTGTGAAATCGCCGCATGGGGCGACAAGAAAGGAATGTGGATTTTGATGTCTGTCTAGACTCTAAGTCTAAGTGTCTGCTGCCACCCACCCTATTTGACATGAGTGAAAGGGTGGCTGACAGTAGACTGAGTATCGTCTGTAATGGTTCTGCCATTCACTTTGGTAGGGCTACGAGAGTGGCTAGGCTGACAGCCACGTGAATGTGTGTTATAACCCCACATACGGTATATAACTTATATACCGTATGTGGGGTTGATTCATGTATTCTATGAAATATGAGGTTATGTAGTTCATGAAATACTTGGTCAGTACAAGTTGCCACTGCCACAGTGTGACAAACTCACTGCAAGATTCGAAGGGGCCCATTCCGAGCATTCGAAGAAGGGCGATATTGCCAATTGGTATCGGTATAGCCTACTTAGGGACCATCCATAAATTACATACGCACTAAGTCTAACGGGGGGGGGGGGGGTGGAGGTCATAGGCAAAGGTTCACGAGTTGGAGGAATGTCGGGGGGTTATCGCACGCGCCGATCAGTTGCCGTATCGCACGACGCCTGCAGGGCGGAGTGCGATGCGGCAACTGATCGGCGAGTGCGATAACCCCCCGACATTCCTCCAACGAGTGTGCCTTTGCATTTATTTCATGTTATTTTCATCTAAAACTGCTGAATTACAATAGAATTTACCAGAATGACTCCCCGTGCGCATTGTTTACATTGCCATCTTGGAGCTATGACGTCACTAAATGGTCACGTGACCTTGGCGTGTGATATTTTCGCGGGTTATCGCACGGGGGGTGTGCGATACGGAGCTACAATGGTAAGGCTATGGGCTGTCAGTATCTTGGGCATACCAACATGAAATAAAAGTTAAATGCTCGCAGGGGGAGGGGGTGGGGGTCTTGGGCCATTTTGTAGAGATGCCACTTTTCCTGGTTTTCCAGGAATTCCTTTTTTTTTATCTCAAGATTTCTGTATCAAATTATGTAAAATTCCTGGGAAAATGTGTCCAAAGTCCAGTTTTCCTGGTTTTTGTTGGCCAGTGAGTGGCATCTCTGACAGAGATGCCACTTTTCCTAACTTTTTAGGAATTCCGAATTTTTGATTTTCATTCCTATAGGAAATTGAGAAAATTAGGAGGATTTCCGAATTTTGGGGGATCAGTGAGTGGCACTGTAGAAAAAGGGGGTAACCGAATAATTTCTTACAACAGGTGGGTGCTAGAGTAGGTTCATGAATATCTGAGAACATAAGCTATCAAGGGCTTAGGGATGTGATTTGATAATTTCTCATACACTTGTAGGAGTTCCTGTACTGTTAGACCATAAATCTACGAAAAAGATTTTATCACATGAATTTTTGACACTTTTCCATTGTCTCTATCACTCTAAACTCCTCAAATTCGAATATCTCAGCCAGAGATGCCACTTTTCCTGGTTTAGCAGTAATTCCTGGGTTTGATTCTAAGATTTCTATATAATATTAAATCATGTCAAATTCCTGGGAAAGTGTGTCCAAAGTCCCGCTTTCCTGGTTTTTGTCGGCCAGTGAGTGGCATCTTTGCTCAGCCCTGAAATAGGCCTATAACTTCATCAGACCAATTATAGCTGGCCAATTAAATTATCCCACAATTCCAAACATGGTTGCCATAGGGGGCATCCATTAATTATGTACGCATCTAGGGGGGGTGGGGGGGGTCAGGCCAAATGCATACAGATGCGTACAGGGGGTCAGAGGCTATGAGTATGTACACATAGGGCCTAATGAATTAGGAGAAATTGAGGCATTTTTGGGGGGTAGAGGGAGGTTGATGGTAGGTATCTTGGTACAAAATATGGTGACTGTAGAACAACCCCTCCTTCTAGTATCCAATAAGGCTACAAAAATAAGGGGAATACTTACAAAGTATGCATACCATTTTATATTTACCAGAGGGTAAAGGAAATTTTTCTGCACGCAGGAAAGGAGGGGGGGGGGCTCCATGTGGCTTGAGTATGTACGCATAGGGGGAGGGGGTAGGCCAAATGCGTACAGGGTGCAACATGGGGGGTGGGGGGGTCAATTTTCGGCAAATTTGTGCGTACATAATTAATGGAAGCCCCCATATCAATATAGTCATGTCAATTATACTCAACATCAGGCCCTGCATGGTGTTGAAAATACTCAACATCCGCCCCTGCATGGATGTTTAGTGTTCTCAACATCAGCCTCAATCATCAATGGGTTAAATGTATTTTACGATAAGAAAAGTGGCATAAAGTATGAAAAGGTGGAATGGTACTTTTAGGCATGAGAGATGAGAACGTCTTAAAGTACAAAGAACTTGCCACATATCTTGAACAGGTTTTGAAAAATTGAGGTCTAGAGAAAAGGACATTCATGGGTCAGGTCGTCAGAAAGTGTAAGATTTTGCCCTTGAAGGCCCTGAAAAACTAATTTTCTAATTACTTTATATAACCTTAACAAAATTGTCAAGGTACATCTCAGCTCAGAAGACCAAAAAATACTGATCTAGGCCATCCGGTTCCATTTTTATTGCTTGTTTTGTGTCATGTAACGTCCGGTACCAAAATAATGAAATATGGAGGTAATTGAAGTTGCTCTCAGTCCCATTATGCATAACAAACACATGAAATAACAAGGCCAATATGTCTATTATTGACTTCAATTACAGAATGGAACAAAATTTGAGTTTTGCATGCACAGTAGACTGCCTCCTACATGATGATAAAAGTACCGGACGTTACGTAACGTCAGGTACTTTTATCAGAATTATTTCACATAAGCTGCTCTCATATGGAGACAAATGCTGGTAGACACACAATTTCTTCAACAAAGTAGGGGGTGATAGGGCCCTTCATATGGGTAATAACAAAGATTTTGAAGCTTCATTTTTTCCATGTTTTATAACCGATTTAGATTTAGGTACCGGACGTTACAAATTACAGATTTCCATTTTGAAAGACACATCATGAAAAATTCTCACTTAATAACATGTCCAAACCTCATGGAAATGATACCTGTGATCATATACAATACAAAAAATAACTTTGGGATACTCTATAGTGTTCTTTATTCAATACAGGAGACTTGTGAAAAATACAAAAAGTATAAAAAAGAACAAATTTGGCCATTTTTTCACTTCGGCAGGCTATAAGTCCTAAAGTTTTTGATGGATGACCACAAATTTACATTTTTCTGATAGCCCTAAGTGTTCTCTATCAAATGAGTCTATGTAAGACAATATTGGTTCACAACGTCTTTCTCCAGAGCCATAAAAATCCAAAATGACCCAAAAACACAACATCTACTGCTTTCTGGCGACCTGACCCTCTTATTCAATTGTTGTATCATATGTAGCAAAAGGGCAGTTTCATTATTCCTAGACGCCGACAGCAGTGCCTTTTGGTAATCCTTGGGTAGACAGTGATTATGGCATAGCCTCAAACCCAGGTATGTTGGGACACAGCCAAAAGCTATGTAATTTACACATGCCTTTGCCTATTGCAGATCCCAACCACAAATACAACATGGCAGACCCAGAAACGTAAGTACCCTACACATTTAGGACATGGTTTGACTTAGACTGCTGATTTCAATCTACATAATAATGTTCAGTAGTAAAGAAAACACTTTTTCTGTTGAGGGTTTAAAATATTTCTTTCGTTCCCTTTTAAATAAACAAGGTACTTAATTCTCGTGTTTTAATTGGTCGGTGAATTTACCTAGATAATAAGTATAACATAACTTTTTAGGGATCATGTTAGATTAACCTTAGATATCGCCAGTCATAGGGACCGAAATTGTACCAGTATGACAAAAGTGAACGTTATCAGAGTATTACCATTATGACACATGTATTAGACAACCACCTACAGAAAATGTAGAGACCGAGGAGCCGTAAGTACATGAAACTGTCCTCGAACCAACACTGTCTGCACATGTTATGTCGTCTTAAACACCCTTATTAACCATGTATTGTCGATGTCACTAGGAACTATTGTACACAATGCACATATATCAGGGTTTCTATTTAGTTATGATTGTTGTCGAAAATCTTGGAATTTGGGGAGCAATTACCATGAACTACCGTAAACTCCCGCGTATAAGACGTGTCCTCTACGCCAAACAAAATGCTGGGGAGTGTTATAGCTTTCTCTCAAGTTGGGGGTGCGTCTTATACGAGGGGTAATTTTTCTATAGAAATGTACTAAATTTACAAAATTGAGCCCTAAGAGGTGCGTCTTATACGCGTAAATGCTTCTCCCAAAAAGGGGATGCGTCCTATGCGCGCAACTTGCTTCTACGCGGGAGATTACGGTACTGTATAACCTTGCATATGTTAAGCAACTCATCCCCGAACCACTGTGACATGTTGCAGGTCATTGTAGAGTGTAAAAAAAGATTTGCCAAAAGTCTGGGTATGGCCTTTTGAAGGTCAGAGAGGGCCATCTCTTGTTATGTGATCTGCTGCTTATAAACAAGGTTATACAGTCAATAATATGTATTATACCTCTATTCCCGTATGTGATTTCTCCCACATTTAATTCTTTGCCTATGATTTTTCCATATCCATTCAAAAAGATTGTAACATAATAGCAGGGTTCTCTGCAGATTCAAAAATCACACCGTAAACACCGAGCGAGAAGATGTGCGAATGTCATCATGCAAACTTTCGATAAAATAATAATGGGTTTGATGCCCATTATAGCACGACCGTTTCAGGTCCGTGGTTATAGTGATATATGGTGGTTAAGTTATTAATATTAGGAGATTTTCCCATCCTTTTCACAAGAAATTACATGTTTTGACCCAGGAAAAGTGCTAAAAGGGGCATAACTTTGGTTCTAATTGATGGATTTTCAAAATTCAAACATCTACATAGAGCTAAAATGACACCTGCGGCGATTCTGGGGTTATTTGACACCGGCGGTAGTAAAAATGACGCCGGCGGCCCGCCGGTGTCATTGTAGTGTGGGGAGAACCTAGGGTCCTCGGGGTCCAAGAATAAGCCGTCATCTAATCTGATGTGCTGTTACCTACCATAATAAAATATTGCTTAAAATCAGCAAATTGTGTAGACCCATTTCAGAGGTTTACCTGGTAGCTGTAGTTTAGCTACTCGATGGCTGAAATTAAATCACATCCCCGATTTAGGGATGTGCTTTCAAAATTCTGTCTGATATCGATAGGATTCCCGTCCATACACATGAAGGTCCACTCAAAGGTCTTTTCCTTGTTCCACAACTGTAAAAATGTACAATGGATACAGAATGTGTTTCTTAAGAATATGTCACACACATACTGCACTTATATCCCGGCTGAGCCTGAATCGTAAAGATTAATCGCATTATTTCAGGAAGTTTAGGGGGAGGGGGTAGGACATCCCTGATTGACAGGTTGCATTATTACATGAGTTCTGTGATGAATAGAAGCATTGACTCTTGGCAAGCACTCCTATATAAGAGTTTCCTAAGAATACAAAAGAGTTTATGAGAATAGCTCACGGGTGTATATACTTAGATGTAGGTCGTAGTGTTAGACAAGCCTGTCCCCTACCAAGGTATACAGCTGGTAGATGATTGATTGTAGTTACAGTCAGCCCTCACTTCCTCGACCCTTTAATTCCTCAGATCCCTCACTTCCTTAGACAAAAATTTTGCAACTTTCACTTTGTGCTCTATTATAGTTGGACTTGAATCCTCGAATATTTTGCTCACTCAGATATTTTTCCTTGCATTTTCCTAATTCGAGGAAGCAAGGGCTGACTAAACATATAGGTGGTCCCGCCCAGGGAATCTAGATTGCTTCCAGGTACTTGTAAACACAGTGTATCTCCTTGATTTCAAACACAGAAATTCGCATATCAATTATTTGATTGTTGTTTGCGTTAATGCAATTCATGCTATTGATATAGTTCGCACCATGTAAGTGGCTAAACTGACACTACATGTAGATGTTTCGCTTTAGTCATAGAAAAGCATAATTTACCTCTTATTACATAAGTTTGGTTTCAGGGGATTTCAGTGTGCATGTCCAGAATTTATTTTAAAGTTTATATATGTAAATAAATTTTAGTACTGTAGTTTGGTTCACAACCAGCAAGAATAAATCATTCATGTGAAAGGGTGGGGATAGGGAGGTGTAGCAACTCTGTGTCTGGCCCATACATCCATAGGGGATATACGCACATCCATAAAAAGTGTCTTTTCACATCCTCTGTATATTGTGTCATATCCCCATGGCATAACCCCTACTAAACACTACAGCTTTTTTATTCCATTGGCACTATGGTACAAATCTTAACTACACAAAGTATGAAGTATATGTCTATATATTGCATAATGGTCCAGTGTTGGCGAAAGCTTTTTCTCGACACAGGCCAAAGTAGCCTGCCTCATGGCATCTTACGCAAGCCATTTCCATCTCACACAGGCTATATGAACATTGATGTTTTAAGGTATCCACATAAACTTGGGAAATGTTTGAATATAAAACAAGTTCACCGAAATTGCCCTATCTTTGGTTCTGCTAGGCTGATTTGATAAATTATTGCACTATTAGAAAGCTAAGATCATGACAGGCCACACTCTTGTATAGATGAAATATTGTGCTATGAACTGAAAGTCTACCTCAATTTAGGACTGTTTTTATGAAGTCAGTCGAGATTACATGTATTTGATTTGAAATTTAACTAGACGTGAATGACCAATTGACTTATTTTTATTGTAGGAAGCCTGCTGTAACTGCAGAAGGAGAGGAAGAAGTAGAAGAAATTGATGTTGATGAGGAGGGCCAAGGTTCGTATTCATTGTCAAGTGTATTATGTCATGTAGATTTTATTCTCACTGAATCTCTTTGAACCTTCACACATTTCTACCATGGCAGATGTTCAGCAGATACGGGTACATATTGTATGAACCATGTGCACAGAGAATGCACCCAGCTCAATCTGGGTCTAGTTACAGTGATATTAAATAACAACCGAGCAAAAGGCTAATGAACAGATTTTAGGACTTAGCTCAAATTTGAAATATGGTTAAATCTTCAGTTGCGGGAAGTGGAAACCATTAAAATTATGTAAAGAATAAATAATGAAGTGTGTTGCAATTACCTCACAGGTGATGGAAACACCGCTGGTGAGATTGCATCTCAACTGATGCAGAACCCCGGAGTACTCGCCGCCCTCCAGGGTAACCTGGCCGCCATGGTTGGGTCCCCATCTGGCTACATCCAGAGGTAAGACAAATCTTCTCATGATCTTAACAACTGTATAATCTTGAATTGAGATCTCTTTATTAGGTCAGATTATTTTACAATCTTTGAATTCTTGCTTGAATTGTAGAACTCTTCACATATACTATCACCCAGATATATTTTAAATCTCTGACTGCTCCCCATGTTGCTCCTCCAATCACATACACTGTGATACAAAACATAATACAAGTCTGATATAGATGCTTTTTGAAATCGTCCAGTCGCATGAAAAAGACAAATAGAATACTTATTTTCCTCCATCCTACATGATATATTTATGTTGACATGAAACCTGAAACATTGTTTGATGTGAGTTTGAAGACAACCAAAGGTTGTCCATTCTACTCAAGACAAGATCCAATGTGTTAAGCAGTCGCACACACTCACATTACAAATACATATACCTTAGTAAGGCTACAGGGAAAGACATAAACACAGCGCTTCTTTTAGTTCCAGATATGCTGCATGGATGTGTGCCAGGTATAAATCTACATCAAGAGACATTATCTTGTCTACTGTTCTATTCAAACCTCATCCACACATCGTTATACTTAGTTTCTCACTCTTGTGTGCATTGTCTGATACTGTCCTGTTACTTTTCACATTAGTCACCACAGGGGAAGTTAAAAAAAAACAAATAAAGGGGTGGGGAGGGGGGTTAAAAGCACCCATGGGTATCACATCTACAGTAAGGCACATTGACGGTTATGAGTGTAAGAAAGATACTGAAAACCTTTCTTTTCGTCTATTTGTGATGTGACTGTAACTTTAGTTCTTATTTCATCAACTGAGTTCTTCACTAATTTAGTTCACAACTGACCTCGAAAGCAAATATGTGATCGGTGGTTATATTAAAGATAGATGACAAAACACAGCACATGTACATAGCAAAAATAGATACCCAGCACATTGATTAAATGCAAGAAAACAAAATCGGCAACCATTTAAGGAAGATTAAGAGCAAAATAACACTACCGGGTACTTAAGATTTCTGTAAATGATGTACCGTAAATTCTCTCATATAAGCCGTGGTTTATACTAGGACCAAAGCTAAGGTGCGGCTTATAGAGGAATTTTTAACCCTACAGAACAGAATAAACCTTTCACTTTTTAAGCCTTGGGTGCAGCTCATGGCCTCGCCCAAAGTCAGAATGAGGCCTATACGATAGAATTTACGGTACATTCCACACCACTCACGTTTCTGGTGAGACGTTCTCTATATTGCGAGGACATGATTGAGAACGCCAGTATTCTTGTTCTCTTGTGTATATTAGACATGTCAGAGTTTCAGATGCCTGCAACATTTCAGATGTTTGAGGTTGATATTTTAGTATAGAAAAAAAATGTATAAAGAATTTTAGATGATTATTTCATAGTTTTCCTTATTGGTAAAGCTGTGCCCTATCCCAAAGCATCCATTTTTAGGTGTTTTGTTGAGATACATAGGGTATAAACCCCATTTATGAGTCCCCCAAAATAATCTTCAGATGTTTGGCCAATACTGAACTGACATGTATTATTTGTAGTTCATGTATATATTTTAAGTATTTTGTGTGATTGGATGACAAAGAGGTAGGTATGGACTGTTACTCTGGGAGTAAGATAAAGATATCCACATTCATTTCCCTACTCTCACAGTGCCTAAAAATACATACTCTAAGTCTAAGGTACCATATCTAAATGAGCATCTTTGATAAATAATTCTTTATATGTATTTCAGCTTGCCCAAAGTTGTTAAGCGGAGGCTCAAGGCTCTCAAGAAGCTTCAATTTGAGATGATAAAGATCGAATCCAAATTCTACGAAGAAGTGCATGAGCTGGAATGCAAATATGCTAGCCAGTATCAACCACTTTTTGAGCGGGTAAGTGAACTTTCAACTTTTCAGTGAAAAAAAGATCCAATGAAATCCCTTTCAACATTTATAGGAGGGGGATGGGTTCTTAAAAAGAAATTGAGGTGCTCAGTCCTTTTTATGGGAGATCTTTTGCAGGTATGCCTGTCTCGTGCAGAGATGCCACCCTTCTTGGTTTCGCAGGTATTTCTGGTCTTTGGTGGTGATATATCACACATACATGTACCGGCAACACCGAAAATGTTTCATCCTATTATGCTCAGTGAGACCTTTTCCAGTATTTTTAGACATGGTTTCTTTTATGCTTTCAGCGGCGAGATATTGTCAATGCAGGAGTAGAACCAACAGACTCGGACTGTGAATGGCCAAGTGACGAAGAGGATGATGAGGAGGTAAAATTGGCTGTACGTATTATGTTGCTCTCTACATGTTGTGTAGGTGTCACAGTAACCTTTATGCGTCTTTTGTCCTTTTTTCATCTGCATGCTCAAATTGGAGGCTTGAATTGGAAATTGCACTTGATCATACCATACTTGTTTTCCTTTATTTCTTCCCCGTAGTGAAGCCATAGATTATTTAGAAAAGTAACAGTGCACTATTTGTAAAGCTTGAATTCCAAAATTATGCTTCTGAGGTCTACTGCTGTGGGACATACGCACCAAGAGGGCCACATAACACTTACTTTATGGTAAGGACCCGTGTGTCGC